>CM037851.1:82033455-82625129 GCA_021234595.1 Delia radicum
CAAATGTATCTAAAAATGCACGTCATTTTAAAGCGCAATCAGTTTTCTTTCCAAACGCTTTAAAAAAAATTTAAATCGGACAAAAACTTACTGAGTTACAGGTCGATAAGTTGACGAACATCACCGAGAACGGGTTTTTTAGAATAGCTTCTAAAAAAATTTTTGACGCAATTTGTAATGTACTCAACAATACCTATAACCCACGCTAGGTCGTTTTCCAAGTTTTTTTTTCACTGTAAGCACCTTGTTATCTTTACTGTTATTTAAAAATATATATAAAGCTTAGTGGCCTGGTGAAAAAAAGACCCATGAGATTTAATTTTAATTATGACGGCAAGATTGTAAAGCTTTTTCATTGACAAAAAAATTTCAACTTGATAGAAATAATTAATTGATATACATAACTGGATTCATATAGGGCTAATTTTTACTTTTTTTTTCCAAAAAAAAAAAACCCAATAGGAATTTACAAAAATATCACTTACATTTGATAACACTATAATTATTTATACTTTTATTCAAACAAATATTTAAACCTTATTGGCCGAGGAACATAAAGGGACACATTAAACTTTATTTATATTACGACTTCCAGATTATAAAGCCTTAAAATGGATCCACTTGACCAAAAATTATTATTTTTGTAACACTAAGAAAATTTTCAGAATTACAAGCTTTTAAGGGTTAAAAACGTTTGGTTAAAATACACTTAAGACAAATTGGGACTGTAAAAAATCGCGTTGTTCTTTAGTTGTGTACTCTTTTTCGCATATCCAGATTTAAGAACAATCTTAAAGAAGCTATTGTTTAAATTTCCTAGTGGGTCTTTTTTTTATTGAAAATAATAATTTTTATCAAGTGGAAAAAAAAAATTTGGTGACTCATTTAAAGGCTTTATAAATCTTAAAGTCGTAATTTAAATTAAGTTTCATGTGTCTTTTTTGTCTTCCGGCCAATAAGGGTTAAATAAAGGGTCCGCCAAATAACTTTTTTTTTTTCAACTCCTGAACCAATTGGACTTTGTATGGCGTCATACCAAGGTCTTTATGCAAAATTCGTCTCAATGATGTCTCCGAAATGATCGATTGTTGAGAACGATGGTGAATTGATGTTGATGGCGCTTCACGCACACTTTCTGCCACAGCAGCAATATTCTCGGGTGTACGCACTGTTTTTGGCTTTTCACGCTTTGGTTTATCGATGAGGATGCCAGTTTTCTTTTACTTTTTCACAAGATAACGAACATACGGACCATATTCCTTCAGCGGAAGGATAAAACTAATTATCTGTCAAATCAGACATGAGCCAAGTGTTACCATTCCCGAAATAAGCACTAGTTGAAAAAAAAACGTTAGATGGCGGACCCTTTATTTGTTTGATTAAAAGTAAATATAATTATAGTCTTATCAAATGTATGTGTATTTTTCCGAAAATTATTTAATATGTTATTCTGTAAATTTTCTAGTGTTTTTTTTTTGGCCAAAAGCGTAAAATATAACCCTGTATGGATCAAGTTACATAAAATAATTATTTTGATCAGGTTGTGGCTTTATAATCTTAAAGTCGTAATTTAAATTAAGTTTCATGTGTCTTTTTTGTCTAATGGCCAATAAGGGTTAAATATTTTGAAATAACAATAAAGATAATTACAATCTTAATAAATTAAAGAGACATTTTTCCGAAAATTATGCAAACTTTGATGAAAACATTAAAATTTTGTTAAATATTCTCGGGTGTACGCACTGTTTTTGGCTTTTCACGCTTTGGTTTATCGATGAGGATGCAGTTTCTTTTACTTTTTTCACAAGATAACGAACATACGGACCATATTCCTTCAGCGGAAGGATAAAACTAATTATCTGTCAAATCAGACATGAGCCAAGTGTTACCATTCCCGAAATAAGCACTAGTTGAAAAAAAAACGTTAGATGGCGGACCCTTTATTTGTTTGATTAAAAGTAAATATAATTATAGTCTTATCAAATGTATGTGTATTTTTCCGAAAATTATTTAATATGTTATTCTGTAAATTTTCTAGTGTTTTTTTTTGGCCAAAAGCGTAAAATTAACCCTGTATGGATCAAGTTACATAAAATAATTATTTTGATCAGGTTGTGGCTTTATAATCTTAAAGTCGTAATTTAAATTAAGTTTCATGTGTCTTTTTTGTCTAATGGCCAATAAGGGTTAAATATTTTTGAAATAACAATAAAGATAATTACAATCTTAATAAATTAAAGAGACATTTTTCCGAAAATTATGCAAACTTTGATGAAAACATTAAAATTTTGTTAAATATTCTCGGGTGTACGCACTGTTTTTGGCTTTTCACGCTTTGGGTTTATCGATGAGGATGCCAGTTTCTTTTACTTTTTTCACAAGATAACGAACATACGGACCATATTCCTTCAGCGGAAGGATAAAACTAATTATCTGTCAAATCAGACATGAGCCAAGTGTTACCATTCCCGAAATAAGCACTAGTTGAAAAAAAAACGTTAGATGGCGGACCCTTTATTTGTTTGATTAAAAGTAAATATAATTATAGTCTTATCAAATGTATGTGTATTTTTCCGAAAATTATTTAATATGTTATTCTGTAAATTTTCTAGTGTTTTTTTTTTGGCCAAAAGCGTAAAATTAACCCTGTATGGATCAAGTTACATAAAATAATTATTTTGATCAGGTTGTGGCTTATATAATCTTAAAGTCGTAATTTAAATTAAGTTTCATGTGTCTTTTTTGTCTAATGGCCAATAAGGGTTAAATATTTTTTTAAAAATTTGTTAAATTTTTGACAAAATAAGCTTTTTTCATAAAATGTCCTGGAAAGGAGTCACTCCAAATACAAACTTGAATTATCATTTTTTATAATTTATTATTTTTTGTTTAGTAACAACTATTGTATTATAAAAACAGCAATCGATATCTGCAAATTAGGCCATTTTAAAAAATCTTTAACATTAGTTTAAAAAAATACGTTTTCTGCAATTTTATCAAATTCGTTTTGGATTCCTGGCTAACGTGGGTTAATGATATCCCATGAAGATAGAATTAAATATCTGAATAATTTTGAGTATATTAAATGGACTATTGAAATAAAGAGGAATTTTGGGAATGTTTAATAATAATTTACTTTTTTCCAAAATGAGCCATTTTCGGCCGTTTTAACGTTTCCAAAAAAATCGATTTCTTTCATTAAAATCATTTACAATAAAACGGATGATGTAATGAACGAAAATCGTAAAATCGTCATATATTTTATACGGATAATCTTTTTTATGCATTCGATAATACCCAGGCAGAAAAATTCAAATAGCCAGTATTTTTTAATTTTTGTATTTTTTTCTGCCTGGGTATTCATGAATTTACATATCACTTTTACAAGAAATTCCTATTCTGTAAATCGACTGATTATAATGTTTATAAATGATTATCTGTTAAAGTATTGCAATGAATATCGGTGGCGTATGAGTCATATTAATATTATATTTATAATAAGTATACGCAAAAAATGCAATCGCATATTCAGAAACCTAAAAATTAAAATTTGATAGATTCTATATCGCCTTTATTTTTAAAAGTAAACGGCAACAGGAAAAAATTTAAATGAACAAATTCACTTACAAAGATACAATAATTCACACTGTTTATTACGATGCATCCTTCCGGATAATTAATTTTTGAGTTTCCTACTAAAATACATTAAGCTTCAAAAATAATATAAAAAAATGCATTTAGTAACTTTTGTTTGGAATAAATAAAATATGAACATTACGCTTATGCGAAATTTAAGTACATAAAGTAAAAACCATACAGGTGGAACAACAACAAATATAAACGTTTTATAATGTGCTAAAACAATATAAAACAACAAACAATAATAAGAATACGAATAAGAAAAACCTCAACAACAGCAACAAAAAATCACTTAGCCTTAATGGCTTCTGCAATATTGTTCAGTCATAATAGCAACAACAACCACAAAAAAGTACTGAATATAAGAACTTTTCTTCATAAAATCCTATTGCCCAAACCAAAATAAAATGCAAGAAAATTATTAACTCCTGCTGCTAACTTACTGTTGCATACATAATAATGCAATGAGGCTGCAGTATATAAGTCTAAGAACAAAAAAAAAAGGAAACTGTCAAGTCAATCTAGTAAAACAAAAATTCAGAAATGGGAAATCTTTCAAATGTGTACGTTACTGATAGAATAAAACAGTTGCATTAAAATTTATACTATAGAAAAAATTATTGTCAGTTAAATATCAATTAAAATTTTATTTGATTTAAAACTCACTTTCAATTACAGATTAAATAATATCTATTAAATGTTTAATCAAAAAGAATTTGGAGCACACAAAATTTCTAGTTGTTATAACCTATAATGACAAAAAAATCACCAAAATTTAAAAAAATCGCAAAAATAGAAAAAAATTACGATTAAATTGAAAAAAAAAAATTGCTAGTATTTAAACAAAATGTCGATTTTTTTTCTTGAAAAATGCATTATATCAAAGTATTGTCCATCGTTAGCCAATACTTTTTCCCATCTTTCTGGTAGCATATGGATTCCGCGCCAAATGAACTGCTCCGGTTTTGAGGTAAAGAATAAATCAAGCCGATTTCTGAAGTGAAACGTATGCCAGTAAGGGCGATTTGCATCGATCGAAACAAATGGTAGTCAGAAGGGGCAAGGTCTGGGCTATAAGGCGGGTGAGCCAAAACTTCCCATCCACTGTTTTCCAAATAGTTTTTGACCGGTCTTGCCAAATGTGGCCGATCGTTGTCATGATGGAAGATTATGGCCTCGTGTCTGGTCGAATATTCTGGTCGTTTTTCGTTGATTGCTCTCTTCAAACGAATCAATTGTGTTCGGTACAGGTCCCCTGTGGTAGTCTGACCCGATTTCAACAGCTCATTATACAAACCATTCTTCTGATCCCACAAAATCCCATGGATATTCGGCTTCGGCGTTGATTTGCTTGGCCGGGCTTTACATGGTTGGCCGGGCTTTAAATATGACTTTTTGCGCTTGGGGTTATCTTAATGTATCCATTTTTCACCACCAGTAACAATACGATGCAAAAACTACTTCTTTCTGTAGCGTTCAAACAGCATTTCCGACATGAAAAATCGCCTTTCAACGTCTCTCGGCTTCAATTCATATGGAACCCAATTTACTTGCTTTGAATGAATCCCAATGTTTTTAAACATAGAGAAATGGCTTTTGGTGTGACTTCAAATGATAATGCAAGTTCTTCTTGAGTTTGACAACAATCTTCGTAGAGTAATGCTTCCAATTCCTCATCTTCAAACTTTTTCGGCTGACCAGGCCACTTCTTGTCTTCCGTGTGGAAATCACCACTTTTGAATCGCGCAAGCCATCGTTCACAAGTTTTTTTTGGCATTATTATAGCGATTGAAAAAAATGTGTGTTTACACTTTGGCGGTTATCGAATACTGAATTATAATGACAGATGTTTACCCTCCAAAATACCATATTTGTTATTATTGACACAAACCATATGTAATAGTTATGCCATATGTTGTCCAACTCAACATTATTAACTTGTATACCCAAGAATACAAAAAAATCGGCAAAATTAAAAAAATCTCTCAAATTAAAAAAATCTTTAAAATTAAAAACATTTTTTCAAAATAATTAAATGGCAAAAAAACTCCGAAATTCAAATCAATCGCTAATATAAAAAAAATACCAAAACTAAAATGTGGCAAACATTAAAAATGTTTTTGTGTTACACACTGAGCTTGAGTGACATTCTTAGATGAGCTTTACTTGCAGATTCAAAATACGCAACGATCACAAAATATAAACTATTGGCTATATATTCAACTATATGGCATACAAAAGATCTACCCTCATCTTGAAATTAAGTTTATCTAGGTGACACCAACACATGTGTAAGATTTTGTGTAAATCGAATCAACCAGTAAAAACTATAAAATTCATTTGCAATTTGCCCCACTGTGTATTTGGCGGTGTTTTGACAGTTTTGTAACCAATTCTATATACATATATAAAAAATAATAACGTTACTCGCTGACTGACTGATAGCATCCAGCCTATGCCGCTGCACGTAGGAACTTGAAATTTGGCATGGAGGTCCAGCTTCCAGCGTAGTACGTAAAAAAATTATGCCACAAAGGCGAACAAATAAAATTTGATAAGTTTGTTCTTCTATCCAATTAGATTTTTGGAAATTCGTGCTAGGTGGGGTAACAAGTATCCCAACTGACGGAATGCCACTTTAGTAAGAAACCGGAATTTAAAATATTTGTTTACTGTTGTATGGGCTAATTCACTGATAAGTTATATTATGTAACTTTAGAAAAGACGGCTTAAAATGCGAGTTTATTTGTGGAATGTCTGCTCCTAAAAGCCGCTAAAGTCATGATGCCTGCGAGAAATTATAACTTCTTAGATTCAACGGTATTTTGTTCTGTGTGTATTGACAAACCAAATTCTAATATCATGACTTTACCAGTTTTTAGGAGCAGACATTTTTACTTATGTAATTTTTGCATTTCAGCTTAAGATAAACGGTCTTAATTCATGAAATAATACCTATGAATATACCTACATTTTGACACATTGGGAAAAATATTACGTATACACTTAGAATACTATGTAGATAAGCCCCACTGCGAATGTAGTTAAAAACAAATGAAATTTCACTTAAATAAAGGACAACTTACATTTCAGTAAATTTAACTAACATTGTCATTTGTTTTTTAATGTTCAAAAAATGAACGACAATTGTAGTAAAAATTAACCACATACTATGTTAGTAAAAAATAAACAAACATTAATTATTTTTATTTTTTTAAATACAACAAACAACTGTAAAAAATGAATGTAAAATCATGAAACAGTCATTTGATGTGGTTTGCTTTTTAAATGAACTACAAGATTAGTAAAAATTTTTATTTGTTCTAATGACTGACATTTACATTAAAAATAAAGAAACTGTATTTCAACCCAAACAACATATTTTTAAAGCAGATGTTCCCTGAGTGTAGCTTTATGTCATTAACATTATTTTTTCTTAAATGAATGTTCATTTATATACAAAGTTATATCATACTTATTTATACCTTGCTAATCTTTTAATTCTTCAAATCCTAAGTTGAAACTCAAAAATCTCAATTCGCACCTGTGTACCGTATACGTATGCTGGATGATAGTGTACCGGTTAAGGGTGAAATAAGTGCACACAGGGATATAAAGTGACAACCAAATTGAAAAGTGTATTTTAATGGCAATAAATTTTAAATTCATTTAGTACAACGGTATTTACAATTAAGATTTCTGAATATTTTTGGTGTTGCATCTAAAATTCAATTGAACTAACCGGGCTTTGTTGTGAAAACTAATGTTTAGTTTTGCCAACCTACTTAAATTCGTAATAATCGAATTTGAGTATTAACTGAATTTTAGTTGGCAAATAGCTAAATTTTTCTCAGTGTGTGCATATTTATTATTTTATTAAAAATCATAAAATTGCTTGCACAGACATTATACGATTAATCCAGGAATTTGAATTTTAATCCAAAACAAGATCCATATTAAAATCATATGTAGTGTCCGACCGAACAGTTCGGCCAAAAAACTATATTTGGTCGGTTTTTGGGTATCTAGAGGCAATGATTATAAATCTTTTTATTGGAAACATGTTTGTTGAGCCAATTTAATTCGATTTTCTGTATAAAATTTAAGGAAAAAGCCGAAGTTTAGCTATAAAGTTAAAAGTTCGGCCGCCGAACTATTTTCGATTTGGCCGAACTTTTGAAAGCCGAACAGTGAATTTATTACTTAACTACTGACTTTTCTTTAAATTTGTCACTCAAAATCGTCAGCCCAACAAACATTTTTCCATTCGCCAAATTTGTCCATAATGTTTTAAAATAAAGAATACAGACCAAATGCATTTTCTGGCCGAACTGTTCGGTCGTACACTAATCATATGCTTCAATTGCGAAAAAACTATATAAGAGTACAGGCGGAGGTCACCGCGATTACGGAGTGCATTAAGCAGGTGAATATCATGGGCTTGACCGGTGATATTGTGATTTTCAGTGATAGCCAAGCGGCTATCCGGGCTTTATCTACGGACTTTGTGGGATCAATGACGATACTCAGGTGTAAAGGGGAAATAAACGATTTCTCTGCAAGGGGACGAATTGAGACTATATGGGTACCGGGACACTGTGGTATAGCGGGGAACGAGGTGGCTAATGATTTGGCTAGGGGAGGATCTTCCCTGGAATTAGTCACTTTGGGGAACGCTAAACCTTTTCGAGCTCTCAAGGCGGAGCTGGTGGACTGGGCTGCATACCATGCATAGGACCATCTGGGAAAATGCGGGTGTTGGCAGGACTACGAGTATTCTCTGGGGCAACCCGGACACGGACAAGACGAGGGGCGCTCTGAATCTCAGTAGGAAGAAACTGAGTCTTTTGATGGAAATCCTCTCGGTACACTCGAAACTTAGGGCCCATATCCACCGTATTATTAGGGCGGACTCGGAAGTGTGCAGGGCCTGTGGGGAGAACGAGGAGACCTTGGAACACTATCTCTGTGAGTGCCCGGCATTTGCCGTGATCCGGGTCGAAATACTATCCAGTGACCCAATATCCACATTGGGGGATCTTAGGGGCATAGGATGGAAGAAGTTGAGGAGTTTCGTCAGTGCGACGGAGTTCCTGGGGTAGGAAAGGTGACATATGACCGATTGTTTAGAGCGCACAACAAGCCGACATTCTGTCTTAAGTGTAAGTCTTTAGGGACTTGAGTCGGATTAGGGAAGTATTTTCCCTTCTCCGAATCCTCTTTTCGACCTAACCTAACCATATAAGAGTTCAAAATACTACTCTAGCGGGCCAATGTTTTGACATTGTCATAATAAAAAAAAAAAAAAAACATTAACACATCTTGTCAAAGATAAAATGGGTAAGTGATGGAAAAAAGTAGAACATTAAGAGTAGGTGGAAGATAAAGAATAAATGTAAAAGATTTAACGAGCATTTAAGGAAACATAATAAGCGACCCAATTAGTTAAAGTACAAGAACAATATGTGCTTGTGTGGTAAAATGCATATGATATGAACCATTAAAAAATAATAATATAAAAGCTATGGTGGTTAAAGAGTTTTTATTTTTTATAAAAAAAAGATAAAAACAATTAACAAAAGCTGTAAGAAGACAATATAAAAAAAAAAATTAGTAGCACAAAAAGCTTTTATGATTATTTTTTAGAGAAGATTTCAAAGTTTAAATACCTCAAAATATGCATTATACAAAGATATAAAACAACTATGAAATGTAGGCAACATTTGTAAAATTTTAAACAACCCGTAAAGTATGTTATAATATTTTTGTTTTGTTATTTAACTGTAGTTTACATATTAAATAATGTATGTATGGCATTAAGGCATGTAACACGTATCATTTACCATCAGGCGTCATCACCCCATACCAATTAATAAATTCTTTACAAAACTCAAATGCAAATATTTCTTATTTCCTTTATTTTATCCACAACTTTTTAAGTTTGTAAAGTTACAATTCTATGTCTAATCTCATGCAAAAGTTTATAATCGTAAAACCCAAAAATTAATCAATGATTTACAAGAACAATACGTGCCCATAACAGCTAAAAGAAATTTAAATTTTAAAATAAACCATTGAAATTTAGTTTGGAATATTTCCAAACAATTAAAGAAAACTAAACCGAAAGGTATAAATTGAAATAAAAACAACACATGTTGTTGCTCTACATAAGGGTGTCCCAAGAACACTTTTGTTGAGCTACGCACAGAGGTACCCCAAATAATGAATAATGAGGTACCCCTAATATATTGATAAAATTTCTACATTCAACGACTACTGGAAGGCGTTGTACCGAGATCATTTGTGTTTGGCTATTTCAACCAAAATCTTGAAATTTGTTATCTTCCTATCGAATTGATAAGCATATGTAACGGTGGCATAAAGAAAGCATATTATTCACATATGGTCAAAGTATCCTGATTTTTGATTTCTAATCCTTTAATATTTTTATAGGAAAAACAAATAGTTTTTTTTTTGAAGTTGAGATTTTTGAAAAATCGCGAACACTATTTTTTTTAATCAGTTGTTATTCAATGAAGTAAATAATATTATTTAATAATGTTTTAATTGTTGTATTAAAAATGCAAAATTGGGTTTTTCGGACTTTCTATATTTTCATATATTTAGTTAGAATATTGTTCTACCTTTCATATTAAATTTTTGAACTTGAGGGTATAACAATATTCTAACTAAATAATTATATTGTAATATATACATTTCAAAATATATTTAAAAATATAAATATAAAATATAAAAAATATATACCAAAATGTACCTTAAACCGCTATAACTTTAAGACTGGGTTTGTCAATAAATTTCCGATATAGTTTATTTAAATGGTATTGAAAAAAGATTTAATTTGATATATATATAGTCTATAAATTCGATAGGAAGGAAAATAAATTTAAGATTATGGTTGAAATCGCCAACACAAACGATTCGGCATCCTTTCAGTATTCGTAGGATGCCGAAATTTTGCCAATAAAAGGTGATTTTTTAAGAGCTTTCGGAGTTGATTTAAAAAAAAACACATAAAATTTAGAGAAAGGAATGAAATCATTATTTGAGTCGATAGAACTATCTATATAATTCAATTTTTAAAAATGATTTAATGTAAATGTTGACCGCGGCTACGCCTCAAGTGGTTCATACGCTGGGACCAATTTTGGCATACTCTCTCCAACATATCGTCAGGTATCTCACGAATAAATTCCTCAACATTGACTTCCAGTGCGTCAACCTTTGCGGGATTGTCCCTATAGACATAAGCGAAATTTAGTCACAAGATTCCGAATAGCAGCCTCAGAAGGTCGCCCAAACTGACAATAAATTGGAAGAAGTGCACGATGTACTATCTGAACCCAGCATGAATATTGATAATAAAATTTAATAATCTACCAGCGTTGTTCGTTATAAGTCGATTCATGGCAAAATTATAGACCAAACTGAACATGTTAAACAGTAACATGTTACACGAAAATAGCTGAGCTGCCAAAAACATTGTTGCCAAAAAGCTAGTTGCTAAAAAATCACTCTTTATATTATGATCGACACACTCTTTCATAATTTTATTAACCTTGCCTTGGACGATTCATTTTATGATTCTCATTCGATTTTGGGACACACTATTCTACATATTACATAAAATGGGTTGACACATTCAAATTTAGAAATCAACACCCTTATTGTTTAATATAATGTCATAACTGCTTAACAGGAGGCTATTAGCGACATTCTCAATCTGCCTGGCAAAACAGTACTCGGTCTGGTCTTAGAGTAAATCTGGCCTTCTTTTACAAATTATTGTTATGGAAAATAGTTACGGTGCAACCCTAGGCTAAGTAACTACAGCCATACAAAAAAAAAAGGAATACGTTTCATCAATTTTCGTTCAATGTAACAATTTCATCAATATTAAAGACACATTTCATAAAGAACAATAATTATAATGAGCATATTATGGTCTCCATGAATTTTTTCCACACAAAAATAATGAAATCCCTACTAATACAAAATATGCTTCATACATAAAGTGAAACATTTAATAAATGTGATTTTCTTTTTTATGAAATGTTTCATAAGTATTATTAAACGTTACATTTGACGAAAATTGATAAAACATGTCATACATATGATGAAGCTTTTCCTTTGAGAGTATCTTTTACTAAAACGATAGTAAATTCTGCTGTTGCAAAATATCTATGACAAATTTCAAAAACTTTCGAAACTTTGAGCTAAACAATTTTAATTGTTTTTCTTGTACACTCAAAAAAAAAAAAATAAAATAAGATAGTCGAAAAGTTAGTAAAACGTCTCGTAAATCAAGTATACTATTTTTCAGCAAATGTTTTGCTGAAATTATGTTTTTATTTTAGCTATATTTATTAAGCACTTAACTGTTTTGAACTAATGTTTTACTAATAATTTACTAATGTTTTACTAATTTATTTTGCTAAAAAAAATTGTGCTGATAAGCACATTAGTAGTGTGGACGACAACCCGATTGAAAATCTATGCAGATTGAAGTAGATGTCGCTGCATTTCAAGATGTAGTAGAAAAGAGAAAAATTACACTAAAAAGTACAACTCTTGTAAGACATATAAAAAAATCAACAATGGAAGATTTTTGTATCTGTTTTTCATACATAATAAAACGAAAGGGATGCCAACAATGTGTATCGTATACACAATTGCAGATTTAAAAACTTAAATTATGCCTTGTCAAAGTAATTGTCTATTAATTAAATTGAAGACAAAATAAAACATTTAATAAAGATTAAGTCTGTATTTGTAAACTAAATTATCATAGTGATTACTAAAGTAGAGTGGGTCAAATTGCAAATAAATATATCACTCATTTACTTCAAGAACGTCACTACTCTAAAAACATGATTTTTAAGTTAATGACGTGTCATATTGTGTAAAAAAATCCTAATGATATCTTGTATACTCACCTCTTGAGAGAAACTATATCGTTGTCTTCAAGGTGGGAGTAAATTGAAAACTTTAAACTCGTTTTCTACAAAATCAAAATTTTTGAGTTATGACGTTATTGAAGTAAATGAGCGATATGTACGTACAGAAAGACAGACTAAAGCGAAAGACAAGGACGCACATCTTACGCAATTTTGTATGTTTCCCCTTTCTTATTGCAAAAAAGTGTTGTATATTTCATATTTTCTTATTTCGTTTTGTTCCGTTTCTAGAAAAATGCCATTGATGTTAGCAGTTGAAAGCTAATTTGTTTATTTTATGTATAATTATTTCTATATATTTGCAGATATTGAATTAATTCGTGTCGTTCTTGTGGGGTTTTGAAAAGTTTTATATTTTCTAACGTATTGCAAATTATTTTTAAAAAAATTTTTATTTATAAAAAAATTATAATTTGTCTACAAATTTTTTGATCTACTAATATTCAGCAACAGTTTTATTAACTTTTAGCAAGGATTTTTTAATTCTAAATCAATTAAGTGTTAACAAAACTTTTGCTGAATATACTAATTTTGTTGCCAAAAATCAGCTCGCTAATTTTTAGCAAAATATTTTGCTGATATTTGCAATTTTTTTGCAAGCAGCCTCCTGAATAAAATTTTGCTGACTCAGAAATTTTTTTGTTGATAATGGCGGTTTTAAGTTTCAAGCAAATTAAAAATAATTAAATTTGAGTTTTTGCTTGGATTTAATTAAAGCTACATTAATTTTTAGATCTCATTGCATTTACCACATTTCAAACTACATATTAAACGATAAAAAAAATTAAAAGTACACATTTTTTTAAGTACTTATTATATTGAATACAAGCTCTAATCTAGAAATTATGAATATTTTAAACTATATTTTTAAGACATTTTGTATTGCTTATTTTTTCACATTTCCTTATTTTGTAAATATCCCAGCAAAACTTTGGCAATGGGTGCGATAAAGTAATGCATTACCTCGTTATGTATACTCTTTACCTGTATCATTATTTTCCAACAAAAAGTAATGAGTTACCGATAATGGGTAACATAATGCATTATTTTGTAATGTATACTCCTTACATTCAATATTTTTTTGATCCATAATGTAATGAATTACCAATAATTTGACACTCATGTGTTACCTTGTAATGATACATGATTTCCTTTTACATTATTTCAAAACATAAAATAATGACGAAAATGAAAATTATTCAAGTTCGAGGCCATACTCTATATTTCTTTATTAGGATATTGTATTAACAAATAATCTATAGAGTTTTTTTGTTTTCAAATTTATTATTTGAGGAATGTGTTGATATATCTATTTCTGGAATTTTCTATGTTCCCATCATCAGAACACGTTTTGAAAGAGGTAACAATCCCATGCCATACATCAAACATTCATATAAACTTGTTTACTCACTACTTGAGAACTAATATATGAGCCCGAAGTTAAAGATTATCACTATTGTTAAAAAAATAAATTGAAAACTTATTTGTTATGTGCAATAAAATAATGACTCACCGATCATCAATTAAATAATGCATGAAATATAAGCGTAGAGTAATGTTTTAAATATTATTTTGAAAATCTATATTTAGACATATTACTTTGTGATTTTTTGTTAGCATGAGATTAATTTATTTATTTTTAACATCACAAACGAAAACTCGAAGCACAACAATTCATTTACACGAACCCGGTAACAATAAAAGTAACCAGTTACTTTACCCCCTTCTAGGTAATAAGTCCACCCATTACTTTTATTCTCATCGCCTGTAACATTCATCAGTGAAGTAAGGTGTATTGTAATGCATTGAGCCCTATGGAGATACATTACTTTACCCATTATTTGGTAATGTGTGGTTTTGCTGGGATTATCTTATTTATGTTTTTTTTTTCAAAAATAGTTTTTTTTTGCCTTTTTTAACAATTAATATTTTTTTAATTAAAAGTTGAAAATTTGATATTACGTATTGATGGTATATCAAAAAATAAAAACTTCTATAAAAAGGCAGAAACTAGTCCAGTCTAATTTAAAAATTAATAGTTATTATAATTTTTAGAGAAAGACGTTTATTTTTCTTCTTAACCTCAACATTTCTAAAAAAATGATTTATTTTATATTATTTTATATTATTCGAGGTTTTTTAAGCGCTTAAAACATTGGTTAGAGAATATTTTATTTAGTTGCCCTACCGTTTGTTTCTATATCGGGTCACAAACGAATTTGAGCAAAAGTGGTGGATGACCCAATTTAATGATTAAAACAAACAGGTTATAAATTTTTTCATTCTGGATTTATAAATCATGTAGCCAAAGGGTAAGTATGTAAATCAACCACTTTTGTCAGTGCAGTGTAAGAAAAACCATATTAGATTTGGCTTTATTTAAAACCACTGATCCTTGACATTTCTCAAATCATTTATAAAGTCATATACAACCACTAACAATAAAATTATTTCTTACATGTTTTCTGTTTAAATAAAATAATAATGATTACACAAATCAATGCAAATTAAATTGAAGATTGAATTAGATGCACATTAAATTTCAAATTAAAAATCAACCATCAAAGTACCGCAGTTTAGCATTTGGAGAAAATTTTTAATAAACGTTAAAATTGCTTTGTCTAATAAAAAAAAAATATATATATTCATTGTAAAAAAATTATATTATTTTTAAAGGGTGTAGTAATGCACAAATGAACTCATTCCATAGTTTTTCTATAAAATTATAGCCATCTAAAAGCCTAGCAGCTTTTCTTTATGACAATCCAATTAGCCAGTAAGAAATTGCAAATTTATTTTAAAATAATTCGATTTTGCACCATTGTGCAGTATTGCAAATGGACATTTAATATTAAATTTCTTATATTTATGAATAAAACTCACAAAAATTATACTCGTTCTATTAAATAAGTCCATTTGATAAAAAGTTCTTATCAAAACTTTGATCAACAACAGAAGTTTTCTTTAAATAAACCTACAATATTTAAGGGAATCATCGCTATTGAGGCCCTATATCTTTTCTTAAACCTTTGTGGCGCAAGGACGTTAAAACTTTTAATTTTATAACAATCCGATGGCAAATATGATGTTATTGACGGAAATAATAATTACAATTTTTTGTTTTTTAATTAAGTATCAATTTTGTTCAAAAAACTTTGTGTTGTCGATATGCAACATTGCATTAATATTACTAAAAAAATAATATTAAAGCTTAGAGATATAAAATTTTTAAAGCAGTTATTTTGCTTGTTATAACTAAACTAAATCCACATTTTTCGCAGCTTGTTTGAGTGTAACCTTTGCAGTCCGGAAACTTGCAACGCATCCTTTTATCCATCCAAATTTGCCAGTGCCCGTATTGGTCCAACCTCACATCTTTTGGAGGAGCATGTTGAGCCGGACTGAACTGATGAGCAGAGCATCAGTGCATGTAGTTGCTACAGTGCTGGTGGACTGAAATTCATTTTCCATCTCAGGTGCTTCCTCTAATTCTTCATCAGAACTTTCATGATCGTTCGCTTTGAATTTATACGTCGAATCGATGGCATCGTCGTCGACAGAAAAATCTAGGCCATCGTCACTATCTTCCCATTCCCCTAATACATTTTCCTGGTCTTGAATAGTCAGTTTATGCAATTTACGACTCATATTGATCTAAAAATATAAACACTTCACTTAAAAGAAAACGGTAAAAAATGTATCATATAACGCAGTGTTGCATAAATACAAAAAACCAATATCAGACCAAAAAACCAAAACGAACTGATTTTGCAATAAAACTATTACTGAATATTGAAATATATATTATCACCGACGTAAACACCAAAATTTCACCAACGAAATGTAAGTATTTTATCACTAAAAATTGTTTTGTAAACGAATAAAAATAATGCAGTAAAGCTTTACACACGTGCGTCACTTGAAAGAAATATTAATTGAAGTGTTGCCAGCTAGTAAGCTAATTTGTAAATAAACCGTTAGAAAGCTTTGTTGCCAATGTACAACACCGTGCAAAATCGGTTTATCAGCATTTGCTGCATATTTATATATTCTTTTATGGTATGTTGCAGAATTACAACATGGCGTCACAAAGGGTTAAGGCTATATAACGAAGTTTTATTTTGTTGTGAAACATGTTGAAAAATTGTCCAGAGGAATATTTTAAAAGTAATGATAACAAAAAAACGGCATTTTCAACTTTATCTCTTCTGATTTAAGTAAAACTTAGTACAAATATTATCATAGTTAATATGGTGTTTACATATTTTTTCTTTTTCTAAAATTCGCTATAGTTCGCGTTTAGTCGCTGCTTAAAGTTGGGGGTTTTTAGCAAATGTGTAAGAAATGTACAATGTTTGATTTATCATAACTTTTGAAAATTTGGTGTAGTTTTAAATATCACACCCACTTCTTTAAACACTGTTTCACAAAAATTTATTTTTTTTCTCGAAAAGGATAACGAAAATGAAAAAATTTCCTTAATTCGCGAATATCTCGAAAACCCATAAATAATTTTTCTGAAATTTATTTTGCGATTCAAAGTATCAAAGTATTTTGCAATTCAGTCAAAGTTTAAAAAATAAATGACATTTTTCCGAAAGTACGTATCTTTGATATTTAACATAAAATTTTGTATATTCACATATTACCCTACTACAAATTTGAATATTTTTTTCCACTCATCGGAAAGTTGATATGCATGTTAAACATGAGACCACATGTTGTTTAACTGGGTACTAAGATTTTCGTAGTCACATCACACCACAAGTCCTTTCAAAACGACATTTAAAGTTATATTTTTAAACAAATTATTTAAATTCTTTATGTGATGTCATTATGAGTATCAAATGAAAGATCATAATCCCTGCTATACCACAAAATAGTTTGTCGTCATATTTTAGGACCAAAAATTGCAAAAATGTTCTTTTAAAAATTTGATCCTTCAATATCCTTAATTGCTTTAAATACGTTTATCGAAATAAAAAACTATGTAATACACTGTAATACATACTCAAATTTCAGCTTTCTAGCTTTATTAGTTTAGCAGTCTTTAAAATGACTCCAAATTATTAATTTTCTGTTGACGCCTTCAAAGGTTATAATTAAAGCAAGTTTTGAATGGAATTTGAAAAAAAAAATTTAGAACTTTAATTTTTATAAAATTTGCTCCCTCCCATTGCCTTTACTGTCCCCACGGTGCCCCTATCGGAGTCAAATGTATGACCGGCCCCCAATATTTTGTCAATTCCATCATTTTGTCAATCCCAAAATTTTTTCAAAACATAGTTCATCTTGCTCCCACCACTCTTACTGTCTCAAGAGTGCTTCTAGACAAGTCAAGTGCATGACCGACCCCAAAAATTTTTTTAACTCCAACATCTCCTCAGAACATATGTACCTACCCCGTAGGGGCTCTCATATAAAATTATATTTTTATAAAATTTGCTCCCACTGTTCTAACTGTCCCCAGGGTGCCCCTTGCGGAACCAAATGTATGACCTACCACCAATATTTTTTCAATCCCAACATTTTTTTGCAACACTATATCTCAACTCCCTAAGGGGGCTTCATACAAAACGACATTTTGTAAAATTTGCTCAAACCAAATGTCCAAATGTAAATATAAAAAACAGCGTTATTTTCTAGTGAAAATATTGGATACCAAAGTTTAAATTTTGACAAGTTATATATCATAGTCGGTAAAAGATATTTAAAATATTTTAATTTTACATACCTACCCCGTTTCACCACTCCATAAGGGGCTCCCATATAAAATTAAAATTTTTATAAAGTTTGTTCTCACTGTTCTAACTGTCCCCAGGGTGCCCCTAGCGGAATCAAATGTATGACCGACCACCAATATTTTTTCATTCCCAAAATTTATTTGAAACATACCTACACCATGTCTCCACTCCCTAAGGGGCCTTCATACCAAATGACGTTTTGTAAAATTTGCTCCCACCAAATGTCCCCCACTTTGGAGCGGCAGACTCCTTTTTTCTGTTTGTTTACTATATTGGCTATTAGCATACAAAATTTCAGCAATAATAAAATGACTAGCTCAAAATGTCGCTGTCTCCTGGACTAAACAGAAAATGGGGTGAATGATGTAAATATAAAAACATTTTCTAGTGAAAATATTGCATACCAAAGTTTAAATTTTGACAAGACGTAAATCGTACTCGTTTGAAGATATTTTTATAAATTGAAATTTTGTATAATCTTTATTCATGAATATATACAAACTAATTTTTTTCTAGGATAACCGATTTTTAAACTTTTTTGCAAAATATCTTGCTATTTCAACATTTTTATAAATTGTCATATGGCAACCCTGACAATTTAATTTTTATATTATTAAAATATTATTTAAATAAAAACCAGCCATTATTTATATTTTGAGTGAAAACAGAATAGATTTTGGAAGTTAATGGACTTTGTATATTTGAAAATTGAGTAGTCCGATCGATCAGATTTTCAAAAATTACACTTTCAAAAATTCGACAAATAATTTTTAGCAACGCAATCCATTTTCATATTTTCTCATCAAGATCACAAGCAAAAATATAAACGATTGTACTTTTTAATATTTTTAAATAATTTATGAAAAAGTTCCCATCAAAAATGGTTAAAAATGGATTTTTTCAAATAATTATTTGGCAACTCTGGATAACAATCTTCAACAATTTTTTTTATTCCCGATTATAGATAAGGTGTTGAATAATTTTAGGGTATTTAAATCACTTAATTTATCTTATCTAGTAAAAAATATAGCCGTTTAAGTGTACTGGTTCGAAAAAGGAACACTGCGTTAAACGTTTAAAAAATACTAAAACTTTGAGAATCATCTATAAATTAAAAAACAAGAAATAATATCAACGGCAAACTTTATCCATCAAACAAGTTAACACATTGGCAAACATTATGGAAATTTAATTTTTTGTCTTATCTGTTATTTTTTTTTTTTATGGAATCGATTAGTTTATTAAAACTGCATAAAATTTTTACCGTTTGCAAAAATCCGACTTGGACAATTCTTTAAAACTTGTTTGTTAATCACTTATGTTAACGAAAAAAAAAAAACACGAAAGTTGCACTTTAGCGAACAGGCCACAGAAGCTAACATTCCCTTACAAAAAACATTTGTGTAAACTTTAAAAACTTACACGATAGAAACTTTCACTATAAGACATTTTCATGTAAAGGAAATCAAAACTATTATTGCAATAAATGACATGTATGACACTTTGGTTATGATAGAAATCATTAGAATTTAATACTTGTAAAATTTATTAGTTTACATGAAAATTATTCAATTAGCAAACATGTGAATGTTTTTTTAAAAAATAAAGTATTATGTACAATAATAATTTTAATCAAATTAAACACCCAAAAGTTGGTTTAAAATTTGCAATCTTATTGCATTTAAATGTAAAAATATTCAAACAATAACAAATCATTTAAGGTGCAGTTTTAAATAATATGCCCCTATAGTATTTTTTTGTTATTTTTTATTTTTTTTTATTATTTTATTGTAAACACTGCACACTAAGGTTCCCCAGTTATCCTATTGTGTGGCAAATGCTTAAATTGTTGCAAATGACATATTGGCGCTTTGGTTTGGGATAGTAACTTGATTATGATTACTATTTCATTATTTGTTTTCTTTTTATGTGCACAACGGATACACTACAAGTAACTCCTTGCATTTAGCGGACACTATGTGCAAAAAGTATGGACAATTTTTTTTTTTACTTTTTTAATAAAACCCAAAAAATTTAAAATATATGGGAGTCGTTTACACCCAGAAAACAGTCTCAGTTGTGGCCAGCGAATTCGTTGCCAATCGAATTCTGGTGGTGACGACAACTATCGTAATGTTAAAATATATTTTCAGTTGTGAAAGCTAATATTCAGTTGACTAACCTAATTTTACATGCCAAATAAAGGTTATTACGTTCCACAAAATTGCATTGATATTAAAAAACTTTTTTGATTTTTCTGGTATTGAACCGTGTCCTTAATATTAATAGTCCTGTGTCCTACTGATTGCACCACAATCACTTTTAATTTTATTTGCTATTTAAACATTTGAATACTTCACTTTAATTAAAAAAAACTTTTTGTGTTTGTCTTTTGCGCGATTTGAACTCGGAAGTTCGGGTACGAGGCAAACTCTCTGTCCACTACACCATACACACTGCTAAATTTGAATTTAAAAACATTTTCTCAAATTCATTTACCAATACCAATCATTAGTTTCTTCTACAAACAATGCAATCCTCAATTCGGTTGGTACAACTGAATCTTTAATTTAGTGGCATATTTGAATACGAATATAGTATTTGCAGTTACCACTTTTGATTATCGACAACTTTTTAAAAAATTTATGGATAAAAAATAACCTGGATTTGGTAAGCAATAACTTCATTTGTACACTCAGGAAACTTCTGCTTTAAAAATATGTATTGTTTCGGTATAGTTTCTTTATTTTTAATGTAAATGTTAGTCATTTCTAGAACAAATTACATTTTTTTACTAACCTTGTAGTTCATTTAAAAAAACAAACCACATCAAATGACTGTTTTATTATTTTACATTCAGTAGATTTTTGTTTAATTAAATAAATAAAAAAAAAATGTCTGTTTATTTTTTACTAACATATGTGGTTCATTTTTACTGCAATTGTTAGTTATTTTTTGAATATTAAAAAACAAATGACAATGTTAGTTGAATTTACTGAAATGTAAGTCGTCCTTTCTTTAAGTGAAATTTCATTTGTTTTTAACTACATTTGCAGTGGTTTTTAGCTACATAGTATTCTAAGCGTATGCTTCCAAAATAGCGTTTCACCGCCTTGCATATAATAAAGCAATTAGGGAAGGTATTCTGTTGTGCTTCCCAAAATGCCTTTTTTGAAACAGTGAATAATGCTTACAATGAAGCAATAAAGAATGCTTACCATGAAGCATTGATGTTGTCAACATACAAAAAATGCCTGAAAAGGTGTTAATATATTGCTTCTAAGAGTACATGAAATATGCGCTATTTATACCAAGTGGGATATCGCAAACAAAAATCATAACTTATGGATTTTCATAACTTCTGGCGCTTCATAACTAAATAATGTCTGCGGGAAGCGCTTCTGGGTAAGCACTATTTTTTGCTGGGTTCAAAATTACTTACCGAATTTAATTTGAAAAGTTTTTTTGTTTAGGCGATATGAGCCAAAATATTTTAGGGTGCATTTTGGAAACTAAAGCTTATAAAAGAGAAGTTTGGGTCAAAAAGTATTTCTCTTACCAATATATTAACACACTCGAAAAACTATTTTTTTTTGCTCCTATTTAAGAAGTTAACGTGATTTTCGCTTTTTGAAAAAAGCGAAATTAGGCGAAAAAATATCTAAACTTCAATTTATATTGTTCAAACTTCAACGCTTTGCTATTAATACATAATGTCTTCTTTCTTTAAAATTCCATAAAAATCCGTCTATTAGTTTAAAAGTTAAGGCGATGTCCTTGAGATTAATCCTGATAAAATCCTGTGAGTCATTAGACTAAAGTAAGGACTTATAATTAAAGATAAAGCTTCAATCTTACTTACCATTTATTATAAAGTGTTTTAAGGAAACTTAAATTGCTTTTTAGTTTTTGAAATTGTACGAAATTTTGATTTTGAAGCTTTCTCGCTTCCAAACCGTGGACGGCACACGAAAAATTTCCTCGCTACATATTTAGCAAATTTAGTTGTCTATCGGAATATATTAATTTTCAAGTATAAAACACTTATTTAATGCATTTGTGGTAAATTGCATGAACACTGCCCTGTAAAAGGGTTGAGTTCCTTTTTCCTCTTTTTAATTTCCAATATAGTATTTTTACTTTATTAATCGATTATTGGTAGTTCCAAACAAAATAACGCCCTATCAAATAAATTTTAATGATTTCGACTGAATTCCAACGAATCCTTTTTCTGGGTGTAATCTTTCGTTATCACAATTATTTTTTATGACACTTACTTCACGCTGTTGGACAGAAGGTTAACATTGAAAATTAGCACATGGATATTACTCGTTCTGAAGATATATTAATCATTATTAAATTTTTTTAATCGCGACTTAAAATTTGACTTTTTTTTGGCGAAAGTGAGGTAAATATCTTGTTTTTCAATTGACTTTTTAATAAATTGTCGGGTTTTCAAAAAACTGAACTCATAACAAAACAAAGACTTTTACAAATATCTACCTGAACTACTTTTAGTGCACTTCGTTTTTTCACATTTTTCTTTAATATTCCGCTTACTTACTGAACATAATATGTATATTTTATGTATATGTCATTTTATATTTAACTACCTACAGCAACGATTTCAGGAAAAAGAAAAAAAAAAAAATCTAGTGGAAGGAAAGAAAAAAAAAAAAAAAATATAATCATATATTTAAATTTGTTTTGTACTCGTATGTTCTTTTGTAGTCCAATTTGCAAACAAACAAATTTACAGCAGTCAAATTGCAATTGTTTGTCATTTTCTTTAACTGTGTATTTTTGTGTAACCTTCACCACATTGTTGAATACTTGGTATAACAAGTTAGCGATAAGGTTTGTAACATCTTATAAACGGACTTTCTGTATATGGAGCTTTCCCAGCCAACTGTCGCTCTACACGAAAAGTATATTGTTATCCTAGAAGAAACAAAAACAAAGGTGAAACAAGTTTTTTAATTGTTTAAAAAAAAAAAAAAAATCGCGAAATAGGAGTGAATAAATATCGCCAAATTCGGCGCTCACTTTTAGTACATTCCAGCAAAAAATAATTTCGCAATTATGGAAGGCATTCTCTTGTGCTTTCCTAAATCCGCTCTTTGAAGCAGTATGTAATGCATACACTGAAGCAGTAAATAATGCATACAATGAACCATTAATGTTGTCAACACACAAAAGAAGCCTAAGAAGGCATGCATTTATTGCTTCTAAGAGCACATGAAAGAAGCGCTTTTCTCCTGCTTAAAAGAGACATACCAAGTGGGACATCGCTTACAAAAATTATGCCTTCTGTAATTGCTTTGGAAGCGCTCGGTAATTAAATAGTGCCTTCCAAAACTGCTTCTGAGAAGGCACTATTTTTTGCTCGGATTTAACTGAATTTGGAAAATGCTAAAAATTTTATTGTATAACTACATTTAGAATACTATGTAGGTAAAGACTACTGCAAATGTAGTTAAAAACAAATGAAATTTCACTTAAAGGAAGGACGACTAACAGTTCAGTAAATTCAACTAATGTTCAAAAAATGACTAACAATTGTAGTAAAAATGAACCACATGTTAGTACAAAATAAACAAACATTTATTTTTTTAAATAACAAAAAACTACTGTAAAAAATTAATATAAAATCATAAAACAGTCATTTGATGTGGTTTGTTTTTTTAAATGAACTACAGGGCTAGTAAAAAATTTTATTTGTTCTACAAATGACTGACATTTACATTAAAAATAAAGAAATTGTATTACAACCAAAACAACTACAAATTATTTTTAAAGCAGAAGTTCACAATATTTTTTTCGTAAAGACTACTGAATATAAACTTTAAAATTATTGAAAATCAGTTAAATAAAAGACTACTTACTTTTCGTTTAAAACAATTGTATTTTTTAGTTTATTTTTAACTGTTGAAAAATTAGTTGACAAAATCGATAAGAAAACAATAGATTGTTTTCGTTTATTTCAACACTCAATATATACAACTTTTTGTTTTAAATAGAAAATTTTAACTGAATATTTTAACTATTACCGAAAGTCCGTTTATTTTTGAATAACAGACAGAAAATTAAAAAATATATTTAACCGATATATATATGTCCGCCGGGAAGGTATACTACTTTGTTTTGCCGCCATTTTGGTAAACATTAGTCTTGACAGTTCATATTTGGCAGTCGTGAAGTAGACCCGTGGCCAATTTATTATGGAAAAATATTTGATAAACCAACGTGTTTTAATCGTTTAAACATTTTATAAAAATCAATCATCGATTACCGTGACGATGAGAAAATTACGTGAAATTTTTGGGAGGAACAACGTGCCAACAAAACGCACTATTTATCGTGTAGTGAATGATTTCGAGTAAGAGGGTCTGTAGGTGATAGGCCCAAGCATGGATCACAACGTACTGCAAGATCGGCTGAAAACATTACTGCTGCTCAAGAAAGTGTTCAAAACAATCCATCAACCTCAATTCGACGCCGTGCTCAGGAGCTTGGTCTTCAAAGAACAACTTTGGCCAAAATTTTGCACAAGGATTTGCGTTTGTTTCCATTTAAGATTCAGTGGTATCAACATGACGGTGCCACATCGCATACAGCCAGGATTACAATGGAATTACTGAGAGACCTCTTTCCACAACAAGTTATTTCAAGAAATGGTAATGTTGATTGGTCTTCAGGGTCGCCTGATTTGACTGCTCCGGACTTCTTTTTGTGGGGATATCTGAAAAGCAAGGTTTATGCAAACAAACCAGAAACGCTTGAGCAACTCAAACTAAATATTCGTGATGAAATTAATGAAATACCGCGTGAAATGTGTGAGAATATAATGAAAAATGTGCTCAAAAGGGCTCGCATTTGTGAGGATATTGTATTCCATACATAATTGCCGACATTAAATTAAACATTTATCATTCTCTTTCATTTAATCAATTTAATCATTCTCTTTCATTTAATCAAAAATTATAAACAAACAAAGTAGTATACCTTCCCGGCGGACACAGGATCCGATAAGCTTTTTAAATAACTGTTGAAACAGGTCTTGTGAGTGTATATATTTTTATGAAGAATGTGAAAAAATCAAATTAAAAAAAAAGTTAAAACTTAATTCCAAATTCTTAGAGTCATACAAAACTCAATTTATCGAAAAATCTGCAAAAATATTTATTTTTATTTATTTTTATTTATTAAAAATAACTAGATGTTTTTTCTATAGATCCTGAATTCGTATTAATTTTGGATTAAATAGTCGTTGAATAGTGTCCTTGACATATATTTCAATATCTGCATATTAAACCACGTGACGTATAATTAATTTTATTGTGTATATTGCTCATACGCCTACGCAGCTTTTATATACAAATAATGAAATTTTTATGAAGGACAATGTTTATCGAATATTTTCTCCGAAACTTATAAGAGTTACACGATGAAACTTTCTGGATCGATAGAAAAATATCTAAACTTTTTAAATAAATAAAAAAATTGCGTTTCAGAATACGTTCTGAACTTGTTTTTGTCAGGCTGACATGTGCTCGGTACTGACCGACTATAGTTTTCACAAATGTTTTTTTTTTCTTTCTTCATATATCAATTTAAGTTTAAAACTCTTGAAGAGAAAACAACAAAAGACATGATTTATGTGCCACCAAGTAGTTTGGTTTCTGTTTGTGGTATTTTAGTACAATGTTTGTTATAGTATTCTGTAGGCGTTTGTTGCTGATTGCAAACATGCGGTTTCAATGTTCAAAATTTACATTTAATTTGATTGAATTTAGTTAAATTCTTTTGAAATGTTTGAAATGTTTACAGAGAAAAACAAAACTTAAAAAAAATATTACAGTTTTAAGTGCGACATGATTTTAAATAATTTCTAAATATAAATGAAGTATTATTTTAATTCACATATGAGTTAAATAAAAAAAAAAACAGGAGTGAAAGGGTGCATTCTTCAAAACTCTGACATTCTTGCATTTTTTTGAAATATATAGAACCACACTAACGATATTATGTAGGTAAAGACAACAGCAATTGCAGTTAAAAACAAATGAAAATTCACTTGAAGAAAGGACGACTAACACTTCATTAAATTCAACTAACATTTGTCATTTGTTTTTACTATTCAAAAAATGACTAACAATGGTTGTAAAAATGAATCACATCGTATTAAAAAATAAACAACCATTTACCTTATTTTATTTTTTTAAATAACAAAAAACGACTGAAAAAAATGAAAGTAAAATTATAAAACAGTCATTTGATGTGGTTTGTTTTTTTAAATGAACTACAAGGTTAGTAAAAAGTTAAATTTGTTCTATAAATGGCTGACATTTATATTAAAAATACAGACCCTGTATTACAACAATTACAAATTTTTAAAGCAGAAGTTCCCTGAGTGCATGCTTCGTTAGGAATTTATTTTAACTTTTTTTTTGTCTTAAAGGGCTTTCTAGCGAAAATATTAGCAACCAAAGTTGAAACTTTGACAAGATATAAACCATTGACTTGTGAAGATGTTTTAGAAATTATAATTTTGTGTAAGTTTGTGAACAAAATTTTATTAAAAAATCTATGTATAAAATACGTTTTTTTAGAGTTAATTTTTAAAGGAAAAAGAAGTAAACATTTTTATTGATTCGTCGCATCTTGTAAATCAAGTACACTATTTTTTCAGCAAATTTTTCGCTTAAATTGTGGTTTCAGCTAAAATTTTAGTTATACTTCTTCAGCACTTAATTGTTCAGCACTTAATTGTTTTGAATAATGTTTTACTAATATTTTACTAATGTTTTACTAATGTTTTACTAATCTATTTTGCTGAAAAAAATTGTGCTAATAAGCAAATTACTAGAGTTTACGACAACCAGATTTAAAGATATACACAGAATCAACTATGGTCGCGGCATATCAAGATGTAGTATAGACGAGGAAAATGATACTAAAAAGTACAACTCTTGTAAGACATATACAAAAATCAGCCATTGAAGATTTTTGTGTCTGTTTTTGATACAAAAGAACGCTAACAATGATAATACATATGTGGATTGCAAAAACTTTAATTATGTGTTGTCACTGGCTGGTCAAAGTAATTGTCTATTAAATAAATTAAAGACACAATAAAATATTTAAATTTAATAAACATTAAATGTGTATTTGTAAGCTAAATCTTTAAAGTCATTATTAATAAAGTGTGGTCAAATTGCAAACAAATATACGTTCAGGTAGACACACTATAGCGAAAGACAATTACAAATATCTTAGGTAATTCTTTATGTTTCCTTGTTGTATTGCAAAGTAGTTGAATGATAATTTTGTTTATATTATATATAATTATTTCTTTATATTTTCAGATATTAAATTAATTCATGTCGTCAATGTGGGAGTATAAACATTTTTATATTTTGTAACGTATTGTAAGGTATCACAAAAAATGTTTCAGATTTTCAACAAGTTAATTAACTGAAATATAATTTTTCTACAAATTTTTCGAGTATTTTCCAGCAAAAATTTTATTAACTTTCAGCAAAGATTTTTTAATATATAATCAACTA
Organism: Delia radicum; assembly: GCA_021234595.1. Classification (NCBI taxonomy): domain Eukaryota; kingdom Metazoa; phylum Arthropoda; class Insecta; order Diptera; family Anthomyiidae; genus Delia; species Delia radicum. The sequence goes on from CM037851.1 coordinate 82,061,383, forward strand.
AGTGATAGCCAAACTTTTGCTGCATCTACTAATTGTGTTACTAAAAATCAGCTCGATGATTTTCTGCAAAACGTTTTGCTGAAATTAGCAATTTTCTTGCAAGCTAATATTCCAAATCCAAATACATCAGCTTATAGGCCAACTCCTTGGAAATTTTTCTGCTATAGATCCTTTTATTGACTAAACTCAGGAAAATGTTTTGCTGACTTTACTAATGTTTTTTTTGTTTTTTAGCTTGTTAACTTAATCGAGGGGGTGTCTAAGTTTTTTGTATTTAGATTTCGGTTTTCGATCTCGGGTTTTCCCCTATATTCCTAATAACTTAAAAATGTGGGCACTGTCTCTATGTGCAAATCAGGAGCGGATCCAGGAGGAGGGAAAAAGTACATTTTCTTCACCAAAATTAAATTTTTTAGTACAAAAATGTGAAAATATTAAAAAAGTTAATCGAAGATACTCTGACTTCCCTCCCCAAAATATTTTCCTGGATCCGTGCTTGGTACAAATAAATCTAAATTTTGTTATTTGCAGAAATGTGTTCATACAAAAACAAAAAAATTGTCTCCCCGCTCTTTAGCAATTAAACGTGCGATTGGGCTGCTAAAAAAAATACGTGTCAATTTTTTGTTAATCTCCTATAACAAATCCAAAGCTTATTAATATCTGCGGCTTCGGGTCAGGATACCTCCCTTGTTAGATTGATTTTCTTCGAAATTTTATAAGCAAACAATATGCTTAAAATCCAAATTTTTGTAATTAAATTGTATTAAAGAAAACAACATAAACTTAATTAAAAATGATATCGTAATCCACAATTAAAATAATTTTGTTTAAAATAAATCTTCAAATTTCATTAACCACAAAAAAACATTCTAAAAAGCAATAATTATTTACGCTGCATAATTAAAGCAATAAGCGACAAATCAAAGAGGCAAAGTTACAGGAGACAAGACAACAACACCTTCCACAAACCATAATGAATGGATTTTTCATTGTTACATGATGAAAGGGTTGTTGGGATGACAAAACATTACTTGTGTTCATTAATAAAGAAACATCAACACCGTTTTAACATGGTTGTCATTCCAACAAAAAAAAAAAAAAAAACAAACCACACACCAAATATCAAATGAACGTTGTAAAACCAAAAATTATAAAACCTTTAATTACACTCAATTACCAAAATTTGTGTAAAACACTGCCACAAAATGTTGCAAACAAAAACAACAGTATCAAGCTACAGGTAATATAACCAACCAACCGACTCTTTTGTATAATATTGTAGGTTTATTGACATTATTTTTTTTTGTCATTTAGTGGGTGGTGGTGTAGTTTTTTTTTTTTTTGTTTCAAACTTATTAACGTTTTAATTTCGCTAACGACAACAATAATTTTTGAAAAACAATAACTTTTTTGTTTTTAACAAATTTTATGCAAATTGAAAACGGAAACACTTTCAACGCGTTAGAGACATAATGCCATTCACTACTTTATAGAGTTTATGGTGACAATAACTGTATTCCGTCTATCGTTCCTCTAGGGAAATTATACTGTACAAATGATGCTTTTTAATAATTATTATAGAACTTATATAATGTGCTGAGACCGTATGTCCTTAACTAAGCTGCTCAATGCTGATATTTCTGTGTATTTTAAAGGTGGCATCATATTGTATGAACAGTTTTTTTTTTTGTAATTATTATTTTTAGATAAATTAAGTTTTGTTCATTAGAGTTTACAGTGTCATGGATATTTTTTGGGAAATTTTGTAACAGGAAATTCTGCGTTTGAAAATTAAAGATAAGTACTTTTGTTATTTTCCAATTTATTATTCTGACGTTATTATGATTTTTGGTTTTATAATGTGAAGTAAAATTTTAAGAAAAAATAAGTCATAAATTTAACTCTTTGATAGTTTGGGCTACAACTGCCATTTGTATTATAAAAATTTTTTAACTCAATATAGAGCAATTCCGTATGAAAACGATCAAAATTGGCAAATTTTTGGACGACCCCTCTCCGATTTTAAAATAAATAGTCTCAATCGATTGCCCAGCAAAAAATAATGTACCTACATATTTTTTTTTTTTTTATAGTGACTGGTTTAGTGGTGGTGTGCACCAATGTCATGTGACAAAATTTAAGTATTCTTCATAAGGGACCTCATTGAAAGTTGTTTTAAAAAAAACTACTAAAGCGATCGCAACGAATGATAGCTCGTTGGAAAGGTATTGAATCAGGCTTTAATTGAAAAATAAAATTTTCCTAATTTTTCTCAGAAATTTACCTTTTTTCCCATGAAAATTAAATTTTCCCATGAAAATTAAATTTTCCGATTTTCCACAGAAGCTCCTAAATTTTCCGGCTAATTTTATTTTTTTTGGATTCCTCATAACTTTTGCTTTAAGAATCAGCAATAAAAAAATGGGCCCGACTACTTGTTTGGACAGGAGAAGAGCATTTAAGAGACCACCTTGTTCTCATTGTTTTTATATTTTTTATAATTGAATTATTTTTAATTATTTAACAAGAAAAATTAGGAAAATTTTATTTTTCAATTAAAGCCTGATTCAATACCTTTCCAACGAGCTATCACTCGTTGCGATCGCTTTAGTAGTTTTTTTTAAACAACTTTCAATGAGGTCCCTTATGAAGAATTCTTCAATTTTGTCACATGACAGTGGTGCACACCACCACTAAACCAGTCACTATATAAAAAAAAATATGTAGGTACATTATTTTTTGCTGGGCAATCGATTGAGACTATTTATTTTAAAATCGGAGAGGGGTCGTCCAAAAGGTGATCGCTTTCATATGGAATTGCTCTATAGAAGAATTTCATATCAAACCCGATATGCATTGAACCCGACCCTCTAAGATTTTGATGAAATTTTGCATATAGCTACATTTTACCAGTTTAATATAATTTTTATTAAAAATAAAAATTATGTTTTTTCGACCTTTAATTTTGCAATGAAAATGAAAATTATTCAAGTTCGAGGCCATACTCTATATTTCTTTATTAGGATATTGTCCTAACAAATAATCTATAGAGTTTTTGTTTTCAAATTTATTCTTTGACACATTTTACCTATACAAACGCAATCTCATAATAAAAACTTTTACAGTGTATGTTGTTGAAAGCTGAATATATATACCTTATATACCTTTCTAATGATACAAATATCTTCGAAATCGGTTAAGCCATTCCGTAGTAATCGCTGCTTAAAAGTACCTATTACCGTCATTTTTAAAATATTTCGATACCTTGCCAACCCCCACAATTTTTCGAAAATGCAATTTCTAAATATAAGGTTGTGTTTTTTGTATAGGTAAAGTGCAGCTGTATACAAAATTTTATCAAAATCTGAGAGGGTCGGGTTCAAAATGTGCCTTTTTATAGGTTTTGGTATGAAATTCTTCTATAGTGAAAAGTAGAATGGACGTAGAAAATCACTACCCGAATAAAAAATTTTATATTAAATTATACATGATGAGATATTTTCCGCAAATATAAGAGTATATAATTTGATCCGCTGCCAAAAGAGCAATTATTTCCCCATTAATTACAGCACTAATTACAACTTGCCTTTAAAGTAAATGTTAGTAAAAGGTAACTTTAGCTAAAGTGAGGAATAAAGTGAGCTATAATGTTTTTCGTTATTACAACTTCCCAATAAAATAAAATTAATATTTTTGATAATGTGGCAGCACCAAAGGAAAAACCCGATTATTTTTGCCCAATTAAATTGGTTTATAAAAATACGTAGTGGCAACGTTCTTTTATTTATTATAGAGCAGAACATGTGTTTTAACTTACGTTAAAAGTTAAAGGCAACAATATCTTGCCTTTAGCTTATCGGTCACTTTTAGCTTAAAGTATACTTATAATAACGAAAAACTAATAATCTGTCAGATAACATCCGAGCTTTAGCTAGTTGTAATAATGGCCCTAAATCATAATTACAAAGACTGGACTAACTTTATCATAGAAAATTTAAATCAGATATACAAACAAATATTATTCAATAGAACATCAACTTGGTACAAAACTGTCAATCATGAAATGAAAGATATTCGCTGTTTTCTGAAAAATAATATCTCAGGATGCGACAGACTAGACATACTAAAGCATGAAAGACTTAGACTCAGTCACTCTTAACTTACTCACGAACATCTTTTAAGCCTTCCAGCATCCCCCACCTGTATCTGTTTAGTCCCTACTCCAAACCCTTCCCACACTGTCCAAAAATTAAAAACAACAACAGGAATATATGTTTTAATAATAAAGATCCGATTGAGTATTTATCAAATCCCTCCCCTGATAATATTATAAAAATTATAACTTTTCTAAAAGAATCAAATATGTATAATCTTATATAAAATTAAAAGAAAAATATATTAATAGCTAGTACCTAAGTTATAACACATACAGAGCTGAAAGCCATTGTAGCTATTGCTCTTATCTTGTAATATTAATTATAAGCTAATAATTAAATAAATAAAAAAAAAAAAAAATGATCAGAAAAATGATTATATTAAATTGTATCACTTTGGATCTAATTATATTTAAATATATACAATAAATAAATAAAAAATAAATATATAAATAAAAAACTATCCAATTCTATTCGAGTTTTGTCCCTATATAATTACATCTAATTATATTATATTTGATACAATTAAGTATAATTAGAAACGATACAATTAAGTGTAATTAATTCAATACAATTGAATTAATTATACTTAATACAATTAAGTATAATTAATTCAAATATATTTAAATTAAAAGATAATAAGTTAAAATATTTGACCTCCATAAAACGGTTTCAAACCACAAAATGTGTGATTTAAATTTGAAAATTTATATTTTTTTTGGACATCAAACTTTCGTTCTAACTGGCAAACGATGTTCTGCAACGAAATTCATACCATGTGCTCCACTCGAAAAACAAATAATAAGTTCTTCAACAACATTGTTTATCGTTGCCTAACTTAGGCGATATGAGCCAAAATATTTTAGGGTGCATTTTTGAAACTAGAGCATATAAAAGAGAAGTTTTGGACAAAAAATATTTCTCTTACCAAGATAGAACCACGCTCGAAAAACTATTTGTTTTCTGCTTGCGATTTTCGCTTTTTGGAAAAAGCGAAAGTAGGCGAAAAAGTATTGATACTTCAATTCATATTGTTTAAACTTCAGCGCTTTGCTCTTAATACTTAATGTCTTCTTTCCGTCTATTAGTTTATAAGTTAAGACGATGTCGTTTAGAGGAATCCTGACAAAATCCTGTCCTTGGACTAAAGATAAAGCTTCAATCTTATTTACTATTAAAGATATAGCTTCAATCTTACTTATATTTTATTATAAAGAGTTTTTAGTCAATTGCTTTTTTAGAGTTTTAAAAACTATATTTTTTTAAAAATAATTAGTTTTTGAAATTGTACGAAATTCTGATTTTAAAGCTTTCTAGCTTCCAAACCGTGGACGGCACACGAAAAATTTCTTCGCAAAATATTTAGAAAATTTAGCTTTCTATCGGAATATATTAATTTCTAGGTATAAAACGCTCATTTGCCGCATTTGTGTAAAATTTTATGAAGACTGCCCTGAGGCAGCCTTACCCGTTAGAGGGTTAATTAAAAAAAAATGTTTATCAATATTAAAATGGCCCAGTAAAATCCAAATAACAGGTTGCGAAACAACTTATACTGTTTTACAACTGATTCTTTTTATATGGAGTTTGTCCTATTTGCTATACGTTATTTACCGCCAAACTAGGAAAACTTCCTTAAGAATTGGTACTAGAACAGTAAAATGGTTCCATGTAAATGGTGATAAAATAAGCTTTTCTGGCAATTGTTCATAGGTAATCTGTTCAAAAAAATTTTGCTGGAGGAAATCGCAGTAATGGAAATCGATTTCGCGAAATTGTAAATTATTTTCGTAAAATATTTTTCGATTTTTGAATAATATATACATAGTTACATAGAAACTGACTTAGGAAGTTTTTACAGTTTTGGGTTATATATGTTTGTATTATATATAACTATGTATTGGGTTATATATTATAATTTTATAAAAATTTAATCAAATTTATCAATCATGTGTTTATCATATATAAAATTCAGAATAGTATTTTTTTATACATGATTGGATGTGCCTATACACTAATTTTCTTTTGGTAAAACATTTTAAAAATATTATTACAGTACTTTTCGCTTATAGTCACATCTCTTAGTTGCACACAAGTTGTGGACTATATCGCTAATGTGACTATATCGCTAGTTTTTTTATATGCCATTTTGTTGCCTATAAATAAATTGTGACTATATGCAATTTATTTATTATTATAACAGGTGGAACATTTGGAATATAAAAACGATGTTTGAAACGATTCAGCTCAGTTTCCTTGTTCTAATTTTCGTTTTAGCCTCTTAAATTTTTAAATAATTTGAAACCGAAAAAAATTCAAGATTTCACAATTATATTAGAAATTTTCTGTATTGTGACTATAACTTAAATTATTTGCATATAAATTTACTTTTAGTAGCCAGAGTTTAGTGGCATATAAGCCAAATGTGATTATATCGTGAATGGACTATATCCTAAATATTTTGTAAGCAATTTGATTTTAGATGACAGTAAAAGTGTAAAAATGGATTATATCGCTAAATGGACTATAAGCGATGTGACTGTAAACGAAAAGTACTGTATATATAAATACATATTGATACATATGCTATTTTATATGATCATATATTATTATATTAAAGAATATATCGTTATATATAATTTCTTTTACTCGGGTGGTTATGAGATTATCATTAACCATTAAAGTTAAGATACATTTTCCTAAAAATTTTCAAATTCTAAAAACATTTTTGAAGAAATATTTCTTAGAATTAATGGTGAAAATAAAGTATCAAAAGGTGACTGGAAAAAGATAATTAAGTTGTTTAAAAATCTTAAAATAATGACTACACTCAAAAAAAAAAAATTAGTAAAGTCAGCAACATTTTTGCTGGGATAATACTTGAAGAAAAATTGCTAAAAGAAGCAAAAAAAATAGTGGATTTAGCATTTGTGCTGAATTTAGCCAGGTGACTGGAAAAACGATAATTAGGAAATAATTTTTGCTGATTTTAGCAATTTTTCTGCAATGATCATCCCAGCACTTTTCTGCAATGAACATCTTAGTGTTAGCAAAACTTTTGCTGTATCTACTTCTTTTGTTGGTCAAAATCAGCTCGCTGATTTTCAACAAAAGATTTTGCTGACATTATCAATTTTTTTTTGCCAGCACCTCCTGACTTAAGTTTTCTTGGCTCTGCAAAATATTTTGCTGACTTCACTAACATTTTCTTTTTCTTTGTGCTTAATATACACTCAAAAAAATAAGTTAGTACAAAAGTTAGTAAAACGTCTTGTAAATCAGGTATACTATTTTTTAGCAAATTGTTTTGCTAAAATCGTGTTTTCAGCTAAAATTTTTGTTATACTTATTCAGCACTTAACTGTTTTATACTAATGCTTTACTAATATACTAATGTTTTACTAATTAATTTTGCTAAAAAAATTGTGCTGATAAGCACATTAATAGTGTGGACGACAACCAGATTGAAAGATATACGCAGAATGAAGCAGGTGTCGCGGCATGTCAAGATGTAGTAGAGAAGAGGAAAATGATACTAAAAAGTACAACTCTAATAAGACATATAAAAAAATCAACCATGAAAGACTTTTGTATCTGTTTTTCATACATAAAACAAAATTGAGGATTAAAACAACTTAAATTTTGCGTTGTCACCGGCTTGTGAAAATAATTGTCTATTAATAAATAAAATAAAAGACAATAAAAATATTTAAATTTAATATGTATTTCTATAATAAATGTTAATAGATTAATAATCTAGTGTGGTCAAATTGCAAACAAACATATACAGACATGTAGACAGAGTAAAGCAAACGACAAAGACACACATCTTAGTATGGTTCCTTTTTCTTATTGCAAAAAAAAGGGTTGTTTTTTTCGTTTCGTTTGTTTTTGTTTATTTTTTCGTTTCGTTTCTATAATTATCTTCGGCAGTTGCGTCCTTAAAAGATAGCATCATTTAGACAACCATTGATGTAAGTAGTTGAAAGAAAATTTTTGTTATGTTATATATATTTATTTCTATATATTTTCAGATATTAAATTACTTCATGACATCAATGTGGGAAAATGAAAATTTTTATATTTCGTTATTATAGTAAATTATTTTTAAAAGAATCACAGAAATATGTTTTATGATTTTCAGCAAATATATTAACTAAATTACAATTTTTTTTACAATTTTTTTGCGTTTTTTTTCAGTCTACTAAAATTCAGCAAAAAGTTTATTAATTTTTACCAACGCTTTTTTATTTCTAATCTAATAAGTGTTAGCAAAACTTTTGCTGAATCTAATATAAAATAAAAATTATGAAAAAAGAACACTATCTTTGAGTGAAACTGAAAGTAAAAACACAATTGAATATTTTTTGAAGCAATTGTAGTTTATTTTAACTGGCAAATTTGAGAATCACGAATAACTAAATATTAGGTTTGAAAATTTGTTCAAGTACAGCTGAAATTTGTTCTTGTGGTAAAATGAGAAAACCTATAACTTTAGCTAAATAACTGACTTAAACAACAGCAAAAATTAGTTCAACTGACAAGGGAAGTCTCACGACGGGTTCCCTCTTATCTTAATGAAATTTAGATATGTCATAAAGAAAACAAAAATAATTTACACGCAGTGCTTTTAGCCGCCCAATCTCATGTTTAGAGGTTACAAAGTGGGGTCAAAAATTACACAATTTTTTGTTTTTTCGTCTTATTTCGAATTGTTTCAGAGAAATTTTACACAAATGGGGTAACAGATGAAAGAGCTTTTGAAGACGCATTAACTAGTATACGAAACATGCAAAAAAAAAACCAGCCAGTATATTTGTTATTCAAAAGAATGTGTTTTAAGTGATATTAGAAATGACTTTTGGTTAAAGAATTATGGTTGGTTTATGCTAAAAATTATGCATATGTCTGAGCTTTTTTCGACATTCTTAATTGTTCTACGTTATTGATACTTTTTTCGAAGACCTTTTTAACCTATATTTGAATTATTTTAAATAAATGGCAACACTAACCCTCTACATAGGTATAATATTGGTATACATATTCTTGTTTTCTCGAGTACATCAAAACTGCGTTCAAAAAAAAAAATCCGAATTTCATTAGTTTCGGACATGTTTCCATACATAAATGTATTAACTATTGGCAAACCTTTTAGCCCTTAAAGGAGAGATTGGGATGCTTAAAAAAATACTGGGCCCTTATTTTTTTTTCTTTATCACATATTCAAATATCATTAAGAGCAGAGAGAACTCATCAGGAGACTCCCCTTGTTGGAACCCATTTAATATACATTTGTACTAACTTTTTAATGGGTGTTCTGAAATCAGCGGTCTACTATTTAATTTTATTTAAATTCAACTAAATTACACAAAAAAAACTAAAACCCATTTTAATCACGAAAACCAGCGATAACTTTAATTGCTGAAATGCCGCCAACAACGAAAATTGATAATTCAATTAGAAATTGATAGCTCTTTAATTGAATTATTTTTCAATTAAATAATAAATCATTTGATTAAAAAGTGATCAATATTGTATACCTGCTCAAAAAGCAAAAAGGAGTGGGATAAAGTTTTGTTGACATACAAAATGTTTTTTATACCTTGAACTTTATAACATTGAATTTAAACCGGCATGTACTTCTCATTTAGTTCGCAGATTTATTTATATTTATATATGTATATGAACGAGTTCACGCAGAAATTAGTTTTTTTCTTTCTATTGAAATGTAGGAAATATGGCAATTTTTTTATTTTTTTTTATTCATTTTTGCAAAAATAAGCCTTCTTGTTAAAACTATAGGACTTTTTTTCAAAATAATTTTTAATTTATTTTTAGCATTTTTTTGCTTAAAAATATGGTAACTAAACAAAATTTAACTTCAAAAATTACATTATAAATTTTATGATAATGTTTAAAAATAAATTAATATTCACATTTAAAAAACTGAAATTAAATCATTTAACTTTATGAGGTAAAAAACCGAATTAGGATTAATAAAATCTGATTTAAATGAATTTAAATTATTTATTCCTAATACATAAACATTTATAAAAACAACAACTACATATATAAATATTATAAAAAAACAACAACAATATGCTTTGAGCGATAGTATACAAAAATGTCAAGCAAGTTCCAAATTTAAGCAAATATTTAATTGATTAAATTAATTTTTAACTGACAGCTTTTAAAATTTTCAACAAATCGATTTAATTGAAAAAGTAGGGAAATATTTTTTTCCGTGTTAAAATAAAATATAACTGAAATTTTATAAATATAAAAGTTTTTGTTTGTTTTTATTTGTCTACACATATTTAGCAACATTTTTTTTGTTGATTTTATAACAGTTCTGTTTTTAATGTTTCTACTTTACTAATATTTAGCAACATTTTTTTTGTTTATTTCTGCAGTTTGTTTGTAACATAATGTTTTACTAATTTATTAGCGTTTTCTGTTATTTTCATAGTATTATTTTAATACACTCAAAGAAAAAATATCATTGAACATGATTGCGGATACGAAATTATAATATTAAGATACCACTTATCATATGTATGATTCTAGCTGATCATATTATGATTACCGATGACTATTTTATCGACATTTAGAATCATAGTATGATTGCTAATACCATATTCTGATTGTCATGCATTGCTATCATAACATGATGCTCTTAAACTATCATTATATGATGCTATTTTCTCTGCGTATAAGTGTACTCTTATATAAATATATACATTTCTGTGTTTCTAAAATAAATAAAATTTATTGATTTTTACTGTAGCTTAAAATTAATCAGCTGTTGAATGGTTGCTAGCTTGTTCTAAATTTCTTTTTTTAACATTTTGTCTATCGAAGCGTCAACGAATTTTAATTATTGTATTCAAATATTCAAATTCTGTGAACAGTAGTTCATTATATACGCTCATTTATAGTTAAAATTATTATCAATTAATTATTCATAAAATAACACTATATTAAAAACAACTTCTGCGTGGAGCTCTTCAACACAAATATTTACCAAATTCTTTTGAAACAAATTAACATATTAATTTATATGAACACTGCGAAAATATAAAACTTTATAAATGCTAATAAATATTTTATCAATGAAATATTATGGCCAACAATATTATAAACTTAATTTATTATTATAATCTAACATATTTTTGTTGTTCAGTTATTATTGAACATTAAAAAGTTTATATTTTACAGCGTTAATGTAAAATAAAAGTCATTAGAATTTTATCAGCTTAAAATATGAAAAACTTTGGTTTACAATTTATTTGAAAATGACTAATGACTTTATGTGTAGTACTTACTGCATTCAATAGATAAACTGAAGGAAGATACTTGTTAAAGTTGTATTTTTATAACAATTAAAAATATACTAAATACTGATATAACCCAGCACAATTTAATGTTTTACAAATGAATGTCTCGCTCAATAACGGTATATAATCCAATTTAAGAACTTTACATTAGGAATGAAAAAGGTGGGAAACTCGTGTTTATTGTATTTTTTTATTGTTTATTGTATTTTGTTATTGTTTGATCACAGTTCGATTGTAAAGGGTGATTTTTAAGCAACTTTCTTTTTGGCAACACTGTTTTTGGCAGCTCAGCTGTTTTCGTGTAACATATTACTGTTAAACATGTTCAGTTTGGTCTACAATTTAACCATAAATCGACTTACAAACGAACAACGCTCGCAGTTTATTGAATATTATTATTAAAATTCATGCTCGGTTAAGAAAGTGTATCGTGCGCAACACCTGAGGCTGCTATTCGGAATCTTGTAACTAAATTTCGCACCAAATTTACATTGTTGGACATTAAACTACCAACACGCATACGTGGAGTGCGGACAGAGGGAGACATCGCGGTTATATCTGCCATGTGATTCACGACCGTGAATTATCGATTCGACGCCGTTCGTAGCAATTGGGCCTCTGTTACTCCACTACGTGGAAAATTTTGCGAAAGGATTTGGGTGTAAAACCTTTTAAAATACAGCTGGTGCAAGCATTGAAGCCACACGACCTACCACAATGGCTAAGTTTTGGTGAATATGCGCTGGCAAAGTTGGATGAAGACAGACTTGGGCGACGGCAATTACATTTCACAATCATTCACTTGTGTAATTTTTCTATATCATTAATAATTTCAGACCTATGGTTACACTTGTCGGCTTAAACGCTTTATTGGAAAATATTAAATTTTGTTAACACCAGACATGGCATATAATACCAGTATTAGTGTATTGTGGGCGTTGTGGTGTAATGGTTAGCGCGTTGGACTGTTGCACAGATGGTCCCGGGTTCGATTCCCGGGACCATCTGTGCAATATTTCAATTTAGTAGGCAATGCGAACCGCGAAATTGCACTTTTCGAAAAAATTCGCGGTCAAAAACGTATAATTTTTTTCGTAATATTTCTTTATAGAATGATGTATTTATGGTGAAAACGTCGTGTTATGCAAAATAATCGCGTTTGAAAATGTTCAAGCGAGACATTCTAATAGTTTTTTTTATGGAGTTCCCAGAAATAAGTTTGAAAATGTTCAAGCAAGGCATTCAAATAGTTTTTTTTTTTATGAAGTTCCCAGAAATAAGTTTTATAACCTGTGTTCTGGAAGAACCAGTTCTATTACAAAATTTTGCTGGTTTCTATTCGTAAATAAAACTAGAATTGTTATACAGTGGGCTCGCAGAAACGTGAACATTCAGTGACATGAACGTCCCAGAAACATGAACACTGTTTTTTTACATTGACTATTCCAAAACGTGAACAAAGTTCAATAGCTCTAAAACGTGTACACATTTTTTTTATAGGAAATGTATCTTTTTCTTCAATATTTTTGCAATTTGGGGATTCCCCGAATAATAATTTCACTACGTTGTTATAGTAAACACCTTTTCTAACGTGAACAGAAAAACTCCTTAACTCTTTTCTTGTATCGCCGAATTTAAGAATTTTTTATATCAAAATTGTTTTAAAACTTATGGAATAAAATTTAAATAGAATTAGCAGTTATTGTTATAGTAAATATATTAGAAATTAAGAACTGTTAAATATAAAAAACCTATTAAAATCAATAATTTGGGTATGCAAAAATTGTCTTAGACTTTGAATTTGGTCTATTGAAAAAAGTCCCAGAGCCAGAAAGTTTTCTAATAGGAAAAATTTCTTGAAATACTAATATTTTTCTATACACAAGTGTCTGAATATTTAAAAATTTGGTAAAAATATTTAAAAATTTGGTATTTTTGAATTTAAGAGTTTTTCAGGGGGAAAATATTCAAATCTTTTCATATTTTATTTTTTTGTTAAATAACACAGGCCAACACTCAATTTTCTTCTTTGAATTTATCAACTGATTCTAGTTAATTTGGGTGAATTCAAATCTGTAATCAGTTTGTCTCTATCTAGTTTTCATGATATAGCTATATATATATAAAAAACGGCAAAAATAGCACTATTTTGAAATTAAAAATTAACCCCTTAAACCCCACCCACAAATATGATTGGTACATTAATCTGCTATAGAATCTTCCAAAGAAGAGATTGATACCATAATCTTGGATAAGCTCCTCCTACTTCCTGAGATATGTCAATCCCACACATAGTTACTTTTACAAAAAACGGCAAAAATACCACTATTTTGAAATTAAAAATTAACCCCTTAAACCCCACCCTCAAAAATATGATTGATGCATTAATCTGCTATAGAATCTTCCAAAAAAGAGATGGATACCATAATCTTGGATAAGCTCCTCCTACTTTTTGAGATATGTCCATCCCACACATTGTTACTTTTACAAAATACGGCTAAGAAGCCCGGGGAGGAGGCTAGCGCCTCCTTCAGCTGATAGAGACAAACTGATTACAGATTTGAATTCAGCGCACCCAAATTAACTAGAATCAGTTGATAAATTCAAAGAAGCAAAAATCTTTTTTAATTTTGTCGGGCTGTGTAATCAATATAATGATAATGATTGGTTCTGAAGTACTTGGAACAGCATTTATGCTAAGTGGATCAATTCTGTAGTAAAATAGTTAAAAAAAAATTCCAATCACAAACGTGAACAAAATCAGAAATACGAACACTCTTTGCAAAAATCAGTTTACGTTTTAGACAGTTCACTGTAACTCCAGTTTTAATAGTATTTTCGCCACACAAATAAAGTTATTCCACTTGCAGTAAAACTTTTAAACCCCTCAATAGAATGGTTGCCATTGTGTCCAAAGTTCAATAAAACTCATACCCAGACATATAAAGAAACGTACAAATTCTGCAAAATCTCTTAATCATGTTTTCCTTTCTTACTAATTTATTAAACAGCAGATTAATTGCGCTAATTAAACGCCTTCAAATATTTTGCAAGGGAAAATAAATGAATAAAGATAAGCAAAATATTACATTTTGTTCTTGATCAACATCCCCATGCATTCAAATAAAAACACGCAATAAAAATTATCCAAAAAAAGAAGAGCAATATAATACTAACCAAGATTAAATACAAAGTATTTCCGTTTTTCATTAAAATAAGAAAAATCAAAATGTCTGGCATTCATTACAATAAGTAACAAAACAAATAATTGAACAACATCAACAACAGCAATAACCAGAGATAATCACAAAGTTATGTTGATATATGAGAATATAAAGTATCATCAAATGTATGATTATTGTACCAACATTAAAGTTGGAGTAGTTGTTTTCCTAACTTTATGTATTTGAATGCTTTGATATGGGGAGTAATAAATTAAGAACTCAAATAGATAAATTGAAAAATTTAAAAAAAAACTTGTTGTTCGTAAAGTTTTTCATTAAGTTTTCGTTCATTTTTTTTTTAACAAAAATAGCTTTTAAAAATGTTAAATTTTCTTTGGTCATTTATTATTAATTATAATTAAGATTATTTTTTTTATTAATTATAATTATTTATTTCCAATATTTCGTCTTCACATTGGGTGACTTCTTCAGGGAACAATTATTATACTTAGATTGAAAAACTTGTTTTTTTTTCTTAATATGATATTGTCAGATTAGATAGATTTTATTTGTTGTTTTTCCAATAGTTTGATCATTTCCATTATAACAACACAAAAAAACAAGTTTTTCAATCAAATTATAATAATTGTTTCCTGAAGAAGTTACCCAATGTGGAGACGAAATATTGGAAATAATTATAATTAATAAATAAATGATCTTAAGCTCGTTTAAAATAAGAAGAACAAAAATAGTTTTTTTTTTATATATCAAGTATAAAATTCTAATATGGTATTGTCAGATTAGATAGATTTTATTTGTTATTTTTCGAATAGTTTGATCATTTGCATTATAGACAATACAATTGTTTCATAGGCATCACCCCAATCTTTAGTTGTCCGCAAAATAAAACTACAATTAGCTTAACTCAATCCGAGAAATTACATACAACAGATAAAATCAACTTTATAAGAATTTGTCTGCCTTAGTGTATAAACTGGCTGATTTGGTAAACCTAATTATAAAATCAAAACTATTTGGAAAACAAAAATTTTTGCACTCACGATAACGTGAACATCCGAAGTGTGAACGATTCGGAAACGTGAACCACTTTATTTTTATACAGATTACTCCAAAACGTGCACAAAATTAAAGACAATTTTTAAAGATGATTTTTTGCTTTTTCGTTAAAGATAAAATTTATAAAAATTAAAAATTTTGTGGAATAACAAAGTCATATCCATTGATTCAGTAAAAAAAAACCTTCAGATTAGCCCTAAAATCTGGCAGAAACGCGAAAATGTATTAAAATATCAGCCATAAAAACCACTAAATGACTTAAATGCCTTAAAGTGTTTAAATTAAAAATCGGTTTAATATTGAAATTTCAATGAAAAGAAACAGCTTTAGGATAAAATTATAAGAACCATCCAAGTTTTTTAGATAAATTTGAATTTATTTGTGTAAAACACATATCGGTCATTCGAAGAGATATCGTAATTTAAATTATGGGGTCTTTCGAGTTTGATGTACTTTGTTGAGCCTCTAGGGTTTTTAAAAATTGTTATACCGAAAATTCAATTACTGACATTTTTGTTCTCATTTTTAATTTTTAAATAATATAAAAATTTTGCAGCTTTGAAAGTATCATGCTTGAATAATGTTATAGTGTACTGTAAAAAGGTCCGTAAAAAAATGTAGTTTTAAATAAAAAATATATTTTTTTATTTTTTATTTTTAAAAAGAAAAGCAACACTCAGGAAATTCTTCCTATTAAGGAAAGGGGATAGTAAAGATGTGAAAGATGGGGAAAATTGAGGGCTTCAAACATGGCAATTTGTAGGCTATCTCCATCTCCACCTCCAATATTTTTCATCGGGATCAAAAATATATTTTTTGTGAGTAAATGTTATATCTGTTATTTAAAAGTTATAAAACATTTTGTGAAACAAATTTATATCGAGTCCCTAGTACAGACTGTCTTTATATTTAAACTTTTTGCGTTTGTGTTTGTGAAACACTCCATTCAAATTTAGTAACTGCAGGAAAACCTTGCATAAAATAAAAACTGCTTAAAAATGTTATGATTCGACAAAAAAAGTTGTTATTCAATTAGTCAAAATGTCACCCTTTATTATTTGTTTATTTAAAGAAAGATAAACGTGAAGTGCTTTTGGGAGTTTATAACCAAAATATAATTGAGATTGGAGAGAAAAAAAGTCCCAACTTAATTGAAAAGTGTATATTAATAGTAACAACTCATATATTCAGTTAGAACCACGATATTTGGATTAGATTTCTGAATATTTTGGGTGTTGCAACTAAAAATAAATTGAATTAACCGAACTTTGTTGTGAAAACTAATGTTAAGTTATGCCAACCGTCTGCAATTCGTAATGACCGAATTTCAGTCGTAGAAACTGAATTTCAGTTGGTAAATAGCTAAATTGGTCTCTGAGTATATGTTTTAAATAAAAGTTAAGAAAAAATAATGATAAAAAAATTATTGTTTATACGTAGTTGACGAAATGTGTGTTTGAAAAAATATTATTTATTGGTTTGATTGTTAAAACTTATTTCTGAGTTTTTATTGTGCTTTTTTATTTTAAAATTTTGTCTACCGATAACGTGAACAAATTTGAAAACGTAATCACAATTGGTAAAATTTTTTTCACGTTTTCTCGAGTTCATTGTTCTTTGTATATCATTATATGTAGCATGTGTGTTTGTTACATTAAAATCTTTAAATACAACATATATCGCAACAAACAATTTTTGTATGATAAGAGCCGTGGTATGCTAATTGTTCAGAAGTTTTTTAATTTTTGTATTAAATATACAAAAATTGTTTTTTTCGGATTTTTTATATTTTCAAGTCAAGTCCAAAATCTATATATGATATTTTCATATAAGATTTTATTTGTTAAATGAAACGTTTAATTGGCCATAAAGACTCACTGTGTGGCAATAACTTTAGAATATATATCATGTTAAAATGTTCTTTTTTAATAATCGTCAATACATTATACAAAACTATACGAAATTTATATTCAGTTTGACAAAAATAATATAAATAAATATAAATACAAATACAAAAATATGAAAAAAAACTAATACTTTTTGAGTACCTACACTGAAATGGTTAATGGTTAAGGATTAATGTTAAAGAGAAAATATTTAATAAAGGTTTTAACTAAATTATTATTTTGGGTATATGTATGCGGAAATACTTGTAAATTTATAGTTTTATTTAACAACGTCTACCCACATTTACTACAATTATTATTTTAAATCAGTATTAGTTGGTTTTTAACAATTATTGAAGAATTGCAAAATACATATGTTTGTATTACAAAATCTTTGGTTGTAAGAATACTTATCATGTTTTCTTTTTTTGACAAAAAATTTAACATTTTTGCCCTTAACGAGGGATATTATGTTCTTTTCAAAAAAAAGGTAGCTTTGTGAAAGGGTACCGCGATGTTTTCTAATATTGTTACATCTTCAAAGTGCAAAAAAGTTGAATTTTTTATTATGTTTTGTTTTTTGACCAATTTATTTGAATTTTGAGATTAATAAGGGGTTGCCTTGGGCTGTTTTTGGTCAATAAGTTTTTTTTTTTATATAGATTTAAATAAAACACATTATTTTTATCTATTTTTCAACTCGACGTTTCGTTGGTTTTATTCCAACTTCTTCAGGAGTCTTTTATTTATTTTCGTAAAATTAGTTATTTTACATTGTCAAGATTATTGAAGATTAAAATTAAAAAACTGGACTGTCACTACACAAATTTAATAATTAAAATAAAAAATAATCACGGCACAAACAAAAATATCACAGTTTAAACTTTAATGTTGCAATCACAGAACTTTGCCCTGAAAAAAATCACAGGGTGATTTATTGCCCTAAAGAACAGCTGATATTTCAGGCTTTTGTTTTGGTAAAAAAAAAATATATTGTTTGTCCTTTTATAATATTTGTTAAAAAAAATTGTCAAAAAAATTAAAAAAATGAGCATTTTAAAACGCGACATTCTTTTTTATCAGAAAAGAAAACACCATTTGACTGTGTTAATTAAGAACATTTAGTAATCGGTATAAAATTTCTTGTCCAGCAAAGTATTTATTATATTTTTAACCGATTTCCAACTAACATATTTTCTGTGTGTAAAACGAAAGATGTATTTATTTTCCAAATCTAATTAGATATATTGGTATGCTAATACGTCCTCTTCGTAATCATGGAGGCCCAACCTTTTGGCCCTCCAATATATTCTACAATCTTGAATTGTATAAGAGAAAGTTATTGGCTCACTTTTGTCTTTAAAAAAAAGAATCATAATTTGAATATACATTGGTTGCGGAAACAATAACAAATGTAAAACTATGAAAAATCTTAAGCCGATTTTGAGCAGCAGATCTTAACCCGATTCTGAGTCCTAAGCTAATAAAAGTAAACGACGTCCTTCCGAGAGACCTCGCAATGCATAATAAAAGTGAATTCAATAATTGATGCTCCCTTTCACACAAGATAGAACAAATCGATTTTATTCCTTTATAATTATGAGAATTATAAAACATTTAGAATTTCTCAACCCTCACTACACTAAATAAATGGTGTTTTTTATACAGGTATATAACTTTAAGTTGGCAATACTTTTCTACCTGGCGGCCATTTTGTCAGCTGTCGAAATACGTATCGCACACTACGTCCATTTTACGGTCAACATAATCGTCAATCAGAGCAATTAATTCTATTAACTATTGAACGTTTTCGCACCACGTCTACTCTAAATGATAATATGCATCCACAGAGACGTCGTACAGTCCATACAGAAGAAGTCATTGCTGCTATAGAGCATAGCGTAGTGGAAGACGCCAATCAACTAACCGTTAATGGTGACCGCTATAGAGCCATGATTACTGAATTTTTCATTCATCAACGTACGATGATAGTTAAGTTTAACAATAACAAAATGAAAAAAATTGTAATGCAAGCTAAATCTAAGTTGTTAGATGAAGAGAATACCAGTTCCATTTTTGTCAGCGAGTTTTTGAGTAAAGAAACTCTTGCTCTCTTAAACCATGCAAGAAGTTTAAAATCTGTGGGCTACAACAGGGTCTATGCAACAACTGGAAAAGTTTTTGTAAAAAAAAGTCAATTATCTAAACCAATATTTCTAAGAAGTGAAGAGGAGGTTGATAGATTACTTTTAGAAGCTACCACGAATAAGAAAAAGTTTGAACAACGTAAAAATGCTGTGAATTTAAATCCTGATGACACCGAAGATGAATCTTCATACTTATCACCGGCTATATAGCTTTTTCAGATAATTATGTTTATAAAATATCTTGTATTACCATTATTATTTTACAATGAATTTTAATAATTATTTCGATACATTTATATCTTTTGAAAAATATTTGAAAACATTGAATAACAATTTCTTATCTGTTTTATCAGTTAATATTAGAAGTATTTCATCTATTTTTAAATTTAGCAAGTTCAAAGCACTAATCGCTCAGTTTCCTCGACTACCCGATATAATCTGCGTTCAGGAAACGTGGTTTGAAAGTAAATTAGTTCAGCTTTACAGTATCCCAGGTTATAATTCTGTTCACTGCTGTAGGGAAGATGGCTATGGCGGTACATCAATTTATATTAAGCAGAGTTTAGTATATTCAATAGATTGTTGTAAAAGTAAAGACTTTATGAATGCTATAACAATAACATTACCAACTCAGAAGATATCTGGAAAACCAATAAAATTAATATCGTTTTATAGATCGCAAAAATGTCATTTAAGCAAATTTTTGTCGTTTTTGGAAGATTTTCTCAGTCTTTATGCTCAAGGTCCATGTATAGTTTTTGGAGATAGTAATATTGATTTCTTACTTAACCCTTATGCGACAGATGTAACTCGTTTGCTCCAATGTTACGATTGTAATAATTGTCATAATTTGGTTACTCGTCCTAGTAGTTCTACGTCGATAGACAACGTGTTTAGTAATATTCCGAATATTATTGAAATCATATCAGTAGAATGCGATTTGACAGACCATAACCTGATATATTGCAGGCTTAATTTACCAGTGAAAACCAAAGATTTAATGGAAATAGTAAAGTTTAACTGTAACTACACTTTGGTTAAGGAAAATCTTGCTCAAACTTTGGATATATCAGCTCTAACTGGAGATTCCAATAATGATACACTAAACATCGTTCAGAGTATTTTAAATGCACTTTCAGTTTCTACTTTAGAAACTAAAAGAAAAATATACTTTAAGCACCAGATGACACCTTGGATCAACGGTAACCTTCAGGCTCTTATTGAGTATAAGAAAAAACTTCTAAAACTTAAAAAGAAAAAACGTCAAACAGCTGAAATAGAAATCAGTATAAAAAGAATAAGCAAAGTAATTAAACTTGCTAGTAAAAATGCTATGATAAATTATTATAATGACAATTTAAGTAGAATGCAACAAGAACCACGAAAATGTTGGAAGTTTTTAAATAGTACCCTTGGGAGAGTTTCAAAGAATGCAATTAATCTAAGAAATGAAGATGGCGAAGTTATAAACAATGACAAATTAAAAGCTGAATTTTTTAGTAACTATTTTCTGAATTCGGTTGCAAATTTAAAAAATCAAATTGAATCAAGTCCAGATGATAACTGTAATTCGATGAGAACACTACGTTATCACAGCAATAATTTTAGATTTTGTCTAACCAGCAGCGTTGAAATTTGGAATTTACTATCTCATTTAGAAATCAATAAAAGTTCTGGCAATGATAATATTACACCAAGATGTTTGTTTGAGTGTAAAGATATTCTTGCGCCTTTTCTTTCGAAAATTTTAAATTCTTCGTTTACTAACTCGGTTTTTCCTGATATACTTAAAGTTCATAAAATTATACCGATTCCTAAGGAAATAAATACATCTGCTGTAGAGAAGTTTAGACCAGTGGCTGTTTTGTCAGTAATTGACAAAGTTTTTGAGAAAATTTTGAATTCTCAACTTTTAACATATTTGGAAAATGAATCCCTTATATATCCTAATCAATACGGATTTAGAAAAGGTTGCGGTACCGATGAAGCGGTGGTTAATGTTGTAAATTACGTATGTGATTGTTTGGACAAGGGTCCAAACAATCACATACGTGGTATATTTGGTATATTTTATGATTTTAGCAAAGCTTTCGACCTAGTTGACCACAAAATTTTACTTCAAAAGCTAACATTTTATGGAATACGAGGTGTGGAATTAGCGCTATTAAAAAGCTACTTGGAGGGAAGAAAACAGTATGTGCAAATAAATGATTCTAAAAGCTCGATGAAAGATGTTGTGCATGGTGTTCCACAAGGAAGCGTATTGGAACCATTACTTTTTACCATATATATAAATGATATAAACAATCTTAATCTTAATGGAAAGCTTTTTATGTATGCGGATGATTTATGCGTATTTTACCCGTATAAAGAAAATCTTGTTTTGAAAACCTGGGCTGAACGTGATGGAGCTTTAATTTCGGAATATGCAAGGCTGAATAAAATAGTGTTAAATGCCAATAAAACAAAACTCATAAGATTTAGGCCTTATACAATTTACAACAATTTAAATAATGTAATTTTTATAGATGGCAAAGAAGTGGAAGAAGTGCAATCTATAAGGTACTTGGGTGTTTATATTCAAAGCAATTTGTCCTGGCATCAACATATTGAATATCTTCATAGTAAAATAACACCTGCTGTTGGAATTTTATTTAAGCTAAAACATAAACTTGATGAAAAAACAAAATTAATTATTTTTCAGTCGCTAATTCAAAGTCATTTAAACTACTTGGCCTTGATATATGGTTTCAAAAAGAACCAAGATTTAAAATCTCTTCAAATATTACAAAATAAGTCGTTAAAAACTGTATTTAATCCAGGGACCGTAAATAATGATTATTTCTCGTTTTTTTTTAATCAAAAAATCAATCACTTAGAAGAGACATAAAAACAAATTTATTGCCCCATTATTATTATTTTTTGACAATCTTTGCATATCCGTCATGATTTTTAAATTTTTGATTTTTAAAGTTTTCTTCAATGGTAATGATTATTTTTGAGTAATAATAAAAAAAATCAGCCATAATCATTATTTTTGAGCAAAAAAAATAAAACTCAAAAATAATCATTATTTATGATTTTTATTTTTTTCGCTCAAAATAAAACTCACTTTCAATGTGACATATCTCTGGAAGTAGGAGAAGCTTATCGAAGATTATGGTATCAATCTCTTCCTTGGAAGATTCTCTAGCAGATTAATTCATCAATCATATTTGTAGGTGAGGTTTAAGGGGTTAATTTTTAATTTTAAAATAGGGCTTTTTTTTGCCGTATTTTGTGAAAGTAACAATGTGTGGGATGGACATATCTCAGAAAGGAGGAGGAGCTTATCCAAGATTATGGTATCAATCTCTTCTTTGGAAGATTCTCTAGCACATTAATGCATCAATCATATTGTGGGTGGGGTTTAAGGGGTTAATTATTAATTTCAAAATAGGGCTTTTTGCCGTAAAGTCAAAATTTGGAAGCTCGATTTTCACCGTAGACGTATGTTTTAGTGGACTTTTTTGCTCAGTACAATTCCAAGAATCAGAAACGCGAAGCGCCCATTAAGATTTTTTTCCTTCCATACTAATCGCTCCACCCTAATATGTATATATATTTACACCTACATGAAAGTGAGTTTTATTTTGAGCGAAAAAAATAAAAATCATAAATAATGATTATTTTTGAGTTTTATTTTTTTTGCTCAAAAATAATGATTATTGCTGATTTTTTTTATTATTACTCAAAAATAATCATTACCATTGAAGAAAATCATTAAAACTCATAACATAATCATTATTGTGTAATTTTTATTATAAAACTCATAATGATTACGGTCCCTGATTTAATCTTCCGAGAATGTACCCTACTTTGTCTTTATATAAAGATGTTGCTAAAAATGTTTTACCAATACATGGTTTTACCAATATATGTATATAAAGTTATTCATAACCTTGGTCACCACACGATAAGTTTTCAACAAATCAACAATATTTTAATACCAGAAACAGCTCAAACCTAAGAACTGTAAGATGTCGTTTAGAGACCACAAAGCAAAGGATAGAATATGTGGGTAGTCAGGAATTTAATAGTTTACCATATAGTCTTAAAGAATGTGTAACTATTTCTTCATTTAAAAATAGACTGAATGAGTATCTTGAACAAAATATTGATCATTTTATTATTTAAAAAAAAAAAAATTATTTATTTTTTTTTTTTTTTTAATTTTTCTTTGTTTTATTATATTATAATTAAATTTTGATATTTTTACAAATTATTGTTAGTTTATAAGTTCAGTTTAGTGCCAACTTGCCTCAACAATGCCCTAGAGGCGCTGAGGCCCAATATTATATGAATTAATTTGTTTAAATAAAGTTAAAAAAATAAAAAAAAAAAAAAAAAAAATTGAACAATCATGATGTGCAGAAGCTGTGGTTTCAACAAGACGGCGCAACATGTCTTACAGCTCGTGCCACAATTGCTTTATTTAAGGAAACGTTTGGTAGCCGCATAGTTTCACGTTTCGCACCAGTCAACTGGCCTCCAAGGTCTTGCGATTTAACGCCGCTGCATTATTTTCTGGGGGGATATGTGAAGTCGCTAGTCTACGTCGATAAGCCCGAAACGATTGACCACTTGGAGGACAACATTCGCCGTATTGACAATATACGGCCACAAATGTTGGAAAAATTCATCGATCATTTGAACACTTCCGAGCCAGCGCACAGTGGAAAATTTTACGATTCTAGGGAGACAAAATTCTATATTTTAGAAAATAATAAAGCTAGAGTCATAAAATTTGGTGGACAATGTTCTCGGACCATGTTGCAGCTTTGATATAGTGCGGAATTGGACAAATGCCACTCCCGCCCCCATATAATTGAAAAAATGTGCGTATGATACGATTAATGTTGAAAAACACTGGATGATTAAATAGGAACTAAAAACCATTAATTTGTACAAAAAAGGGGCGTGTCTATTGCCTTTAAAAATATTTCGTTTGAAAACTTAAATATGCATTTTTATATTTAAAATAAATACTTACGAGTTAGAAATGACAACAAATGCTTAATTTTCTTTAGTGAAAAACTATTTAATTTTTTATTATCTGTAAAATAAAAAATATATTACAATGTACACACAAATTAAAATAATTTATTAAACTTCATGCCATGTTGTCATCAGGTGCTTCTGGCTTCTCTAGTAATTAAAGTACTTCAGGGTCAATGCGGATTTTATATAAACGGGAGGTGTGCGCAAACTGTTGATATATGGATCTGATGATATTAAAAGTCTATTCATTAAATCTGTATTAGGGTCAATTCTAGAAGTTTTTCGCGTGAAATATTCTCTACATTTTCGTTGGTGTTTATTTCTGGCTTCTAACGCCTCCTCCGACGATTGTCCAATAGGAAGAATGCATTCACCAATAATTTGTTTGAATTCCATAAAACTTTATGGACAGTCACAGGCATACAGTACCACGAATATTCTTTCAAATAAAGTTATTATTTTTCCACAAACATAGTCGAAACAACGGTCAATTCTTGTAATTTCGGGTTTTGTTAGCCATATATAAAAAATTTCATGGTATGAGATGTTGTCACTCATAGTAGATTATTTATAAGATCGGCAAATTTCGGCAGACAGTTTCACTGGTTGCTTCAAGTAGACACTTTAGCTATTTGTATAAAACAAATTTTGTGATAATCCGTTGTGTTCCCTAAAACTTACAGCTTAGAAATCTTTTTTTTTTTTTGAAAATCTCCGAAAAAAATTGTTTCTTAAATTAAATAACACTGAAAATACTTTCCAAGTTCTAGAAACGTATTTAAACGATTTATGAAGAATAGAAACTAGCTAAACTAACTAAAAAAAAAATTTTAAAAAATAAGTTTACCGATAAAAAGTTATACTCATTTAAGGATGCTCAATTTTAAACAAGTTTTATTTGCATTTTAAATTTACTCATAGATGTTCAAGTTCAAAGTACCGTTATTTTGTTACTGTTGACAAATATGTCGAACTTTTTGCAAGTTCCTACTCAGTAAGAAGTCCTCTTTCATTATTGATTAAAATATTTATTAAAGTTGAAAGTCCAAAAACGGACTTTTGTCCAGCTAGATTGGCCAAATCTTACACCGCGCAGCGTGGCGGTCATATGACTAGAAGTCATATTTAAATTATAATGCCGGAAGATTATCTTTCGAATAAAGTAAATTTCGTGTCAATTTAAAAAATTCATTGTTGTTTTATTCAATTTCAAAGTTATATACCTATACTAGCTGACCCGGCAGACGTTGTCCTGCCTAAAATTGTATTTAAGGCTAATGACTTTTCAACAAATAGCATATTATTATCAAAACAGCTCACACAAAGTTTGAAGACTCCCGCTGTAATAGTACTTCAGATATGCAATTATAAATTTTTACTTCGTATGGGAGGTGCCACGCCCATTGCTTGGATCCCGCCCACTTTTTGCAAAACTATGCATATTATTATCAAAACAGCTCACACAAAGTTTGAAGACTCCCGCTGTAATAGTACTTCAGATATGCAATTATAAATTTTTACTTCGTATGGGAGGTGCCACGCCCATTGCTTGGATCCCGCCCACTTTTTGCAAGATTATTTATATTCTTATTAAAGTAGCTCACACAAAGTTTGAAGACTCCCACTGTAATAGTACTCGAGATATACGATGATAAATTCTTACTTCGTATGGGAGGTGCCACGCCCATTGCTTGGATCCCGGCCACGCTTTGCAAGATTATGCACATTATTATCAAAGTAGCTCACACAAAGTTTGAAGACTCCCACTATAATAGTACTCCAGATATGCAATAATAAATTTTTACTTCGTATGGGAGGTGCCACGCCCATTGTACCTATATAGGTCAATTGTAAATCTAAACCATCCAGGGACCAACTCAAATACACACAAAAAATTTCATCGAAATCGGCCCAGCCGTTAAGGAGGAGTTCAGTTACTAACACACTTTCAGAAGAATTATATATATAAGAAAAAAAGAAAAAAGAAGAAGATAAAAAACACCCTTTATAAACAACCCCTAATGTGGTCTGACTATTGTTTAATTTCTTCATCTCATTTGTTTTACGTTCTTTTTTTTCTTGGGTAAAGGATTTTATGATAGAAATTAAATTTGATTTCGATTTGATTGATCATTCCCAGCGGGTATGTTATATATAATACATAAAATAAACTATTCCTGGTACTGTGTAATTTTCATAATGTTTTTTATTCGATAAACATTCAAAAATGCCACAGGTTTTTGAAACCAAAAAAACATTATGATTATATACAGAATTTCACTTTAACAAAAAGTTAATCCTGTAATAACATGTGTTTTGAAGTTTTCTCAGCTGGATATCATCATCATTCACTTTTGTTGGCAATTTTTCAACAACATCAAAAAAAAAAAAAATAATAATAATAATAATTATTGGGTGGGCATACTATCACTTATGTTAAAATTTTTCTGATGTTAGTTAATTTTCTTAAATATTATGGTCTTCACTCATATTTTTTGTTTTTTGGAAAATTTTTTATGGGGTTGTATTTTTAATTTTCCAAAATGTCTTTTATTGAGGTTGTGTATATCGGAGTGGGGTTTTTTTTGTTTAACAAGTCATCCAATAAATGAAAAAGTAGAAAGTTATTTGTTAATCAAACAATACAAACAACAAACATGGTCAACATTTTGATGTCGATGATGGGAAGGAATGCTGGTCATGATGATATCAATGGTTGAAGAAAGGATAACATTTATATGTAAACAAAATGTTTATGGTTAGGATTTAGCAGACCAATCAGGATAATGTTTTACTGAAAAAAAAAACAAACCCATTACAGCGTAAAGTTTACGCAAATTTTCAGATGTAAGGGTAATTAAAAAAAAATACCATAGTTAACTGTGAAGTACAACTAACGAGGAAAAAATTTAATAAAAAAGTTTTTGTTTAAAATGTTGATTAAATTTCAGCAAAATATTGGTAGTGTCATCTCATTACTATTTGCATTACCAATAATGATATATCATTAAATTCTACACTATTTTGAAATACAAAATATTAACTTCTTAATAAGGGTGTATTGCTTATTTGAAAATAAAAAATAATGACTTACTCATAATATGTTGCATAAGCACTTTTTACGCAGTTCAATTTTATATATTTCACTTATTTTAATATACAGTGGTGTTCAAAACATTTGCAACTGAAATCATGGTGAGATTGAGCCGGCCACGACATGATATTAATTTCATTTTCCTGCAGCCAAACTTACAACCCCCGCCGTGTGTTTTGGGTCGATGTCGTGTGGGAAGGTCCATGAGAGTACCATTCAACATACGGAAGCATAACTGAACTCAAAAGATCTGTATAGATTGTGGCCGTCATTGTGCTAGTAATGCAGTGAATTGGGCCAATACCATTTCCTGAAAAACACCCCCACACCATAATGTTTCCACCTCCGTGCTTCACTGTGGCGGTTGTGTATCTGGGATTAAACTTTTCGCCTAGTGGTCTTCGAACATTGGCTCTTCCATCTGATCCCCGGAGGTTGAATTGAGACTCATCTGACCACAATACATTTTTTCATTGCTGTTGAGTCCAGTACAGTTAAGCCGAGCTTTTCGGTTTTTTTCCGACACAAACGGTTTTTTTGTACATCTATAACTTCTAAGACCATATTCTCGGGCTCTTTTTTTAATGGTGGGAAGACTGGCATCTATTAAAAGTTCAGTTTTAGCTTCTCTTCTCTTACAGTTGTAATACGGGGTCTTACACCTTAAAGATGTTACCACTATTAACAATGCGGCAAATCGTTGATTTTGGAACGGAGTACTTTATAGAAATTTCTTTTTGAGAAAGTCGATTTTGAAAATGATTAAAAACTTTTCATTTAAAATCAGAATTTATCTCCTGCCATTTTTTACAAAAATTATTTTTACGATGTTTATGCTTCCAACATCTTATTACAACTGTTAAAGAACAATAATTATAATAAATTTGTTTAAAAAATGTAACGGCCTAAATCTCATATTAAAAAAGGAATGCGATTACCGTTTTATCCTAGCATTTGTTAGTATAAATTGTTTCGTTAAGAGTAAGAATAATGAGAGTTGCAAATGTTTTGAACACTTGCATTTGGAATATATTATTAATTTTGTTGTTGTTTTAATTTAACAGAATTATTTTTTTTATTTGTTTTACATAAAACAATGTATGAAGAATATGTAAAAAATAAATTTTAGTAACTAAGTGTGATTTGAAGAAAATAAATCAATGAAAACAACAAATGCGATCTCAGTTTCAAATGTTTTGACCATTACTGTACGTAAATGTTTTACATTCAAATTTTTATTATGAGTACTTAAAAAAACAATTTGACTCAGAAATATTAAATATATAAAACAGATAAAAGAAGTAAGACCACATTTGACACTTATATAAGGGTCATATGAAAGTTTAGAGAATTGGCAATTCCTTATCAACGTGCAATTTTGAATAGGCCGCCATTCTACAAAACACCCACTTAAATTTTAAAATCTTCAATTGTCAAAAGTTTCCAAATTGAAAATCATTACAAATTTGACCTGGTAGGCTACAGCGCACATGAAAAAAATTCGAAAAAAGTTTTCGAATTCGTAAATTTTCAATTTTTAATATTCAGTATGAATGGACCCCATTTTAAAAATAATTTTAAAAATTTTTTGTGGTAATTTTTGTGACTACTTATTTTTTGAAATAAAGTTTGCAGACAAATAACTACTTAAAAATCAGCTTTTCGAAACCAAGTTTGTAACCAATTATTATTTAGAATCGAATAACTACTAATTTTTAATTTTTTTGTAAGTGAGGGTGTAAGCGTGACTACTTACAAACTGACCTTGCCAAACAAAATAATAAGTTGTGCGAAGCTATGAATTTCCATTATATAACCACTGATCTAGTAATGATCGTTTTTCTGGGATAGACCAATCTAAGAAAATAATCAAACGAAAACCAGGTAAAGACCACTGCAAATTTAGTTAAAACCAAAAAAAAAAAAAAAAATACATGATTAAATTACATTACGTACATTTCATTTAATTCAACTAACATTGTCATTTATTTTTTACTGTTCAAAAAATTAACCACAATTGCAGTAAAAATGAACCACATAAGTAGAAAAAAAATACACAAACAATTATTTTGATTGAAAGTCATAATGCAGTAATTTGATGTTTTTTTTTTAGTGGTAAAAAATTAAATGTTTTCAACAAATGTTGTTTTTTCACTTAAAAATCACAATACTATCAAACAACTGCAAACATTTACAGCATATTTATTTTACGTATTCGAATACGAATTTACGAATACGTATTCGTATACGAATCGTAAAATGTTTAGCTAATTCTACTAAAAATTAGTTCAATACAACAGTGTTAAAATTGGGAGGTTTTTTTCGCTAAGTATGATTAATACAAAAAATCTGTTAAATTTACAAAAATCTTATGTTTGAGCTAAATTTTAGTTAATTAAAAGTAATTAGTAGGCAATAAAAAAATCACCGAAAAAAAATTTGAATTTTCAAAGGGTTTTCTTCGATTTTTTTCTATATGAATAAAAATCAGCCCTTCGGAAATCAGTTCACTCATAATAATTCATGCTAAAAATACGAAAAAAATGTCAAAACAACAAAATCTTTTGTAAAATGAACAAAATTTTGTTTATTTTACAAAATTTTTGGTTATTTTGACATTTATTTGTATTTTTACGTATGTATTATTATCAGTGTAGTATTTAACTAAATGCATTCAACTAAATTTAAGGTAAATATAAAAAAGTTTTTTTGACTTAACAGCTTTTGTTTTTGTCTACAAATCTTTAGCCCAAGTTTTTGCAGATTTTAGCAGAGTAAATTGCTATTTTCAGGTAACTCAAATTCAACTCCAATATAATTAAAATTTCGTGTATTTAACTGCTTTATTTTTGCTGTTCTTGTCCTATTATTAATTAGCAAAATTAATTTGGCAACGGCATAGTGAAATTAAGTATAATCAACATATATATATTTTTGAAGATTTAAAAAAAAAAGTTTTTTTTTTTTTAAATCCGATTTAAAAAATTCCATTTTTTCGCTTATTTTTTTTTAAAGCATGACAATAGTGGCTTTAAAATGAGGAATCAATCAATCACGTGACTTAAACCTTTAAAAAAATATGGATGAAAAAGTATTTTTTTAGAACAGATTAACTTTGAACAGATTACCTTACATTTTGACTCCCAAGAACCTGTTCTAGAACCGGTTCCATGTAAACGCTGGTAAAAGAAGCTGTTCTAAAACAGGTTAACAGGTAATCTGTTTTAAAAGAATTTGCTGGGTACTATTTTACAAGTAAATTTTAAATTTTAGATTTTTTTTCATATTTCAAAACGCGATATTTCCCCAACCGTTAGAGTCAACAAGCCAAAACTTGTTCGATGATATACTTATATGACAAGTTTGGGGTTAGAGGTCGAAAAATGGATATTTTTTGATGGTTTCAAATGGAATGAGTGAATATTCTATTGCAAAATAAAAGTTTGTTTCACTTTAAACTAAAAGTAGTTTCACTTATGATACGTCATTTTGTTTCAGAAAATACGAATACAAAATAACGTAACTAACATAACTGGAAAAATACTTCCAAAAACTAATGTTTTTCCCTCTGTACTAGACAGTGTTGCCATTTTAGCATTTTTTCTGCTAGATTTATCAGACTGAATTTAAAAATTGTTTGTTTTTTCTAAAAAATATGCTAACTGCTTTTTAGCATATTTCGTTTTTTAAAAGCAGATTCTAAGCAAAAATTTTTGCAAAAAATATTGATTTTTTTATTTTTTTTAAATAAAACGTGTATTTACCCCGAAAATTTAACAAAGTCACAACATTTGCAGTAAAAATGTTTATAATTTTTATGCAACATATTTTTAGCATAATAAATATCACGTCCGTTTTAGAATTTTTTTTTACGCCGATTTTTAGCATATTTTTCTTTTCTGTCGATTTAGCAGATTTTAGCATATTTTTTGAGTGATTTAGCATATTTCGAAAGCAAGTTTCTTTAAACACTGGTAATAAATAGAACTAGTATTAGTAGTATTCTTTGTTTTCATTTCAAATTTAGCAATATATGTACATTTTTAATTTCAATATAAAAGATTTTAAGAATAATTTGTAAATCCAACTTTGACTCTATGTCGTCAGTCGGTATACTATTTGATAATTACATTACACATGAATAGATTAATTTTTATGCATTATATTCAGCTATTAGATAATTTCGATATATTACACATGTTTTTATATAATTTGCCAATAACTTCCAAGAGTGTGTTTTACAATCTAATAAATTTATTATTTGCTTTTCACTTAGTACAGTTTTTTCAAAATTTGAAGCCCTAAATTCCCTTAAAGCGTAACAACGACCCATTAAATGTTCTATGTAATCTTCTTTTCTTAAATTACAAAGTGAGCATAAAATTGAAGTATTGTTATTAAAATTATTACCATTTAGCTTGATCATATCACTTCTTGCCTTAAATGCCCATGTTATATCTTCAATCTTTGTGTTATCGGTCATATATTTGACCCCTACAAGTGAATATAGTTTTCTAAAAATTCTAATTGTTTGGTCTACTTGTGGCAGCTCCTTTTGCTTATATTTAGTTCATAACGCATTCAGTAATTTTACACGATTTGAATCCATTGTGTTTTGTTAAGATTCTGTGCCCATGACATTCCATAATCTGCACTTATTCTGTTCAGATCCTTAACGCAAAGTAGTTGCTGCTGTTCTAGGAGTTTAGTGAGCTGATTTGGAAGTCTATGTTGGTTGTATTCAAACTTAGTCCTAGAAATATTCCTTAAGTGAAATATACCGTTTTCCATCCCAGTTTCTAGATAGAACTATTATTGTGTTTTAAGCCTAAGCAAAACAAAAAAAAATTGTTTTTATATCTGGAATACTTTTACAGTTTTGTTTGCTTCTGCTGTAAACCTTTGAAAAGCGATTTAAATTTCTTGCTATGTATAGAACCATATAACCCGTTATATTATTAAATCTGTTTTTAAGAAAATTAAGTTTGAATTAGTTTATTTTTCACGGGATTGGGGACAGGGTTTTTATTTCTGTTTACTTTTTAATTTAAGCAAAACCGTTTTGTATGGAGTCGCAATACTCGACTACAAATTCGACAGCCGTCATCAGGCTGAATTTACATTATTTTACGCAACATTGCATTCAGCTTTATTAAATTATATATGAAATCATGCTAATTAATATATACCATATGTAGTAGAGGACATCATATACACTTTGATATCAATCGACATATGTTAAGATATTAATATGTATAGGACCACATTAAAAATGTTCAAAAAACCAAATCCAATATAAAATTATATATGATCATATGTGCCATTATATATATTCATATTATTTAATTTTATATTATATATGTTTTTATATAATATAACATTAAATAAGATATGATTGTATATGAACGTTTTTATTTGGGTATGCATAAAATTTTGCTGAACGCATCTTTAATTCCTATTAAAAAAACCCGAAAAAATCCAAAAATTTCTCCCCTTTATAAGTACAACTACAATTTTTTCATCCAAACATACCCAACATAATGTACTATCCCTGTGCTACGACATCATACACAATAAAACTCTATTGAAAGTGAAAAAATTGGCTAAAATTTGTAAGCTTTTACAAAACCATTTATAGGATTTTATGGTTATTGTGGTGAATTCATTTAGGTTTAAGACCGACTACTGAATGGATTGACTTACGCTACGCTTAACATTTGTGGTTTCGCACTTTGGCATGAACAAAAAAAAAAAAAAAAAAACCGAAAAATACACTCCGGCACACAACCAACTTAAACAATATGAAGGGGCGGTGGTTTGACTTATTTGTTTGAGGTTTACCACCCATTGTTGCTGCATACAGTGCTCTTTGTCGCTTGTGTACGCAATAGGGTGGAAAACTTTTTCAAAATATGGAATGAATTGTTACACTGAAAGAATTACCATTCATAATATTAAAGAAACAATTTCAAGAAATACAATTAATATTATAAAATTTTTCAACAATTTTATTTATAAAATTTTATAGTTTTATAAACAAAAAAATCATTTGTTTTCAAAAATATATCTTCATAAATTTAATGAACATTTCTTACTAGCTATGAAAATTTTTTCATACACTTTTATTCATAAATTTCATAGTTTCTTAAAAAAAAAATCATTTTTTTTTCCAAAAAAATATATGCATAAATTTAATGAACATTTTCTTACGAGCTATGAAAAATTTTTCATACAATTTTATTTATAAAATTTCAAAGTTTCAAAAAAAAAAAAACATTTGTTTTCAAAAATATATCTTCATAAATTTAATGAACATTTTCTTACGAGCTATGACAATTTTTTCATATGATTTTATTCATAAAATTTCACAGTTTCATAAACAAAAAAATCATTTGTTTTCAAAAATATATCTTCATAAATTTAATGAACATACTCTTTTATTCATAAAATTTCATAGTTTCATAAAAAATCATTTGTTTTCAAAAATATATCTTCATAAATTTAATGAACATTTTCCTACGAGCTATGAAATTTCATACACTTTTATTCATAAAATTTCAAAGTTTCAAAAAAAAAAAAATCATTTGTTTTCAAAAATATATCTTCATAAATTTAATGAACATTTTCTTACGAGCTATGACAATTTTTTCATATAATTTTATTCATAAAATTTAATAGTGTCATAAACAAAAAAATCATTTGTTTTCAAAAATATATCTTCATAAATTTAATGAACATACTCTTTTATTCATAAAATTTCATAGTTTCATAAAAAAAATCACTTGTTTTCAAAAATATATCTTCATAAATTTAATGAACATTTTCTTACGAGCAATGAAAAATTTTTCATACACTTTTATTCATAAAATTTCATAGTTTCATAAAAAAAATCATTTGTTTTCAAAAATATACCTTCATAAATTTAATGAACATTTTCTTAAGAGCTTTGAAAATTTTTTCATACACTTTTATTCATAAAATTTCATAGTTTCATAAAAAAATCATTTGTTTTCAAAAATATATCTTCATAAATTAAATGAACATCTTCCTACGAGCTATGAAATTTCATACACTTTTTTTCCTAAAATTTCATAGTTTCATAAAAAAAAATCGTTTGTTTTCAAAAATATAAATTTAATGAACATTTTCTTATGAGCTATGAAATTGTTTAAAGACTTTTTTAATTTTTTTTTTAAACTTCATCAATTTTCATATAGTTCAATCGAGTTATTGAGTATTTTATAAAGTGCCTTACTATTCAATATAGAGTTTTATTAATTTTGGATTTCAATGAAATTTTTTTCATATATTATATGAATCGTTAAATTCCAACGCATTTTTTCAAAACATTCGTATAGAGCTTCATTAATTCAATGAAACTTCTTAATATGGTACAATTTTATGAAATTGTTTCATAAATTCTATGAACGCTTCACTGTCAAAATTATTCATTAGTTAAATGAATATTTTCATTAATTTTACAAATAATTTCATGAACATTGACTTAAATGAATTCTGTTTCATAGATCCAATTTTAATTTTCAATTGAAAAGTCCCAGTAACAATTTTAATTAAAGCTATGAAGAAATTCATTGCTGAAGTGAAGGTAATTTTCTCAGTGTAGAGTCGATGGATATGCGGTCAGTTCACAAGTGGAAATGGGCGTTAAAGCAAAGGTACACAATATTTTTTTTTGTATTTAAAAGCAGGTTGTTCTACGATAAAAACCATGACTTGTTATGAAACTTGTCAGAGAAAATTAGTAATGACTTTGTTGAGACTTTTATTTGTAAATTATGTTTGTGTGTGTATGTCTGGGTAAAAGGTATTAAATAACTTTTTTTTAAACAATCTGTCTGTGGGTTGTTTGTTTAATTTTTTTCAAAAATTTATTTGATGAATATTAAGACATTTTTAAGGTAATTGAAATTTTTTTAATTAGCATAAAAATTACTTTTTTTAGCTGACAAATATAGAAATAAACTTTAATGTTACAACTTCATAATTTAAGTGTCATATTTAAAGGAGTTTTTCAAACAAATTTATGTATTCCATAAATGAAGATTTTTTTTTATCAAAAGTTTATGCTTGAATGAATTTAAATTTTATACAATATGGAAATTTTTTTCTATGATTGCAAGAAAAAAAAAAATCTGACATATTTTTGACATTTTATACACATGTCAATTTTGACAGTTAAACCATAAATGTCGGAATGGTAAAGAATTTTGATGATAATCGAGGAACGGAAATAAAAATTGTGTTCATGAAAAAAAATTGAAATTTATCAATATTTAGATGCGCAGATATTATAACTTTAAATAAAACGTAAAGTCTTACACATTTTTTATGTGACAAACAATATTAAAATGTTTAAAATTGAATTATGTACACTCAGGGAACTTCTGCATTAAAAATATCTTGTTGTTTGGGTTGTAATACAGTTTCTTTATTTTTAATGTAAACGTCAGTTATTTGTAGAAGAAATTAAATTTTTTTACTAATATTGTGGTTCATTTAAAAAAATGACTGTTATATGATTTTACATTCATTTTTTACAGTTGTTTTTTGTTATTTAAAAAAATAAAAAAAAAATAAGTGTGTTTATTTTTTACTAACACGTTTTTCATTTTTACTACAATGGTTAGTAATTTTTTGAACATTAAAAAACAAATGACAATGTTAGTTGAATTTACTGAAATGTAAGTCGTCCTTTCTTTAAGTGAAATTTCATTTGTTTTTAACTACATTTGCAGTGATCTTTACCTATATAGTATTTTAAGTGTAGTTTTACGTAATGAAAATGACACTACTCGACATCAAAAAAAAAACATCACTTATGAACAAATATTTTTTAATTAACCTATGTAAGGAGTGAGATCGATGAAACTAGTGCACGCATTTCACCTTGTAAGTTCTCTTGCATACTACAAACGAAATATTTTGTTATCAGGAGAGCTTTACGTAAAATGTGTGTAAAAAGTATCAATCAAAACGATTAGGTAGTTCGTCAAAAAATTAATAATCAACAAAAAGTAAGAAAAACAAAAGTAATTCAAATTTACAAAGAAAACTTAGATTTTACTCTTACTCAATTGCTAACAAAAATAATGGTTTTACGAAGAACGGGTTCTAGTGTTGTTTAAAAATATAATGAAATCGTATTGTTGATAGAAGTCCACTAACCGATATTAAAAAGAATATTTCTGATCAAAATAATACTTAGAAAATAATAAAATTTCTGGCCTGTCAAATAGATAATCAACTGTAAAGAGTTCAGAGTTTTTAGTCAAAAAAGGTAAAAAACGTGAACGATTAAAAACTCATTAATTGGAAAAAGTACTGAGCCGAAATTTCATGAAGAATGATTAGGCAGAAGAATGAGCTAAAAAGGTTCCATGAAATAAACACCACACGAAATAACTCCCCAAAAACAAAGTGAAATAAGTCCCCAAAAATTTGTATGAATTACAACAACAACAATAATCAGGAAGTTATTTAATTTTTTTTTTTTAAAACTGGGGACTTATTTCATTATGAAATAAATCCCCATATTTTCAAAATAAAATAAGTCCCCAAATATTATTTTTGGCGAGTTATTTAATTTTTATAAAATCAATATTCTTAAAAATTCTAAGCTAAAAAATGGTAGAGTTTCTACTCGCATTGTACAATCAATAACGAAAGATTAATTAGTGAAATTGCTCGTGAAACAAATCAAAGTCAATAAAAATTAATTTAAAAATTATTCCTAGAAAGTATAACTAACCCAGCAACATTTTTTAGAACAGATTACCTCTGTACCTGTTCTAGAACAACTTCTTTTACTACATGGAACCGGTTCTAGAACAGGTTCCTAGGAGTCGAAACGACTCCCCAGAACCAGTTCTATAACTGATTCTAGAACCAGTTCTAAAGCAACCTGTTCTTGTTTGGAGGTAAAGAACCTATTGCAAACTAATAATATTTTTCATGCAGAAAAATTTTGTTTGAATTTAAATTGGTTGGAAATTCAAATTAGCACACTCATAATAATCCATGCTTAAAAATACAAATATATTTTTCGTAAATTTTTTTCGTAGAATGTACAAACATTTTGTTTATATTACAAAACTTTTGTATAAAACAAATTATATAAATTTACAAATTTCGTAAAAAAT
This sequence comes from Delia radicum, assembly GCA_021234595.1. NCBI lineage: Eukaryota > Metazoa > Arthropoda > Insecta > Diptera > Anthomyiidae > Delia > Delia radicum. The sequence continues at coordinate 82,099,445 of CM037851.1, forward strand.
ACAAACATGATTTTGTAATATTTTTTAGTACATTGTACAAAAATTTTTAATGTTAAAAATATTACATATGGATGTTGATGTGGTTAGAGGTCGGATTTACAATCAGAAGGTTGCGAGTTCAACTCCTGGCCAGGACAATTTTTTTTTTTTTTTTAGGTTTTTATATTTTTTTTTGTTATTAATGTTTTTTAAATTTCTATTTTTTATTTTTTTATTTCATTATTACTATTTTGTGTTTTGATATAAATGGATATTTTGTATTTTGTTTAAAAAAGAGGATCCTAAAACAAGTTAAAGAGGAGCCGAAAACACTACTTCCACTTTATTTGCAGGGTTTAGTATGAAATTCAATAAAACAAATATTTAAAAAGATAAAATATTTAATAATAAAATGCAATTAGTTTGAAATTGTTATTTAAGTTTTTTATTATTATTATTTTATTATTTTTTATTTTATTTTTTAATATATTATTTGATATATTTATAAAAAATATTATATTATTTTATTTAGTTCAATAAACATAATAAAAATATTTAATTGCCATTTTACCTATTTTATTAAATATTTGTAGCATATTTTTATAGTTTTCATAAAAATTTCATAATATTTTCGACTTAAGTTCCTTTTTAGTTTGTTGTATTGCATCAGCTACTTTGGTGCAAATGGTAGAGGGGTCTACTTCAACACAGCAGGACGTCACTGAAATCGTGAGTTCGATTCTGGTGTGGCACCATTACATTTTTTTTTTTATTTTATAATAAACCCGTAAGGTATGCACCACATTTTTATTTAAAAAAAGTTTTTACAAAACTTTACGAAATGTGATTTGTATATTCTACAAATTTTTCTTAATGTCAAAATAACCAAAACTTTCGTAAAATGAACAACGGTTTTCGTGTATTTTACCTATAGATTATTATGAGTGCATAAATTTTTCATTTCCAACCGATTTACACTCAAACAGAAATTTTCTGCACTAAAACTATTATTCGTGTACTAAGTATGAATTGGTTTTCGCTCAGAACAATTAAAAGTTTTGCTGCAGAAAAATTTTTGTGTGAGTGCAAATCGGTTGGAAATAAAATAAAATATTGTGAATATTTAATTTACGTTGTTTTAAATTCAAAAAATTACCCGAATTGATAAATATATAGTCTTTATTACTCTTTGAAATCGAACTTTTTATCGCGAATACTTTTGGAAAATTTAGCATACTAAACTTAACAATAATTATGTTCTCCCAGTTGATTATTTACGAAACGCACAACACATCCATTATTACAAGGTTATCCATAAGTGTTCAATTATAGGTAACTCATTACTTCTTGTTGAAAAATAATGATACAGGTAATGAGTACACATTACAAGGTAATTATTTGTTTCCGGTTCCGGTTCCGTTTCCGTTACAATTATTTTATTTTTTTTCAAAAAAATATTCAAAAAATTCGTGTTTAATAAATCTTGAATATAATTATTATTTATTCGTGTTTAATTTTTTTTTAAATGGTTTGTTTATATACAAAACTATTTGAATTCAATTGAAAAAGTTTACACAAATGTGTTTGTATATACGTTTTGTGGAAAAGACAAAAATAAACTGAAATATTTTCAAATAATTTCAAATAACTGACTATAACTTTTATTTGTACTGATTTTTAGTTAGAAATAACAGGAAACATTTGATTAAAATGAAAAGTAAGTAGACCGGATTTTAAGTGATTTATATTAAATTATATTTTCAGTTAATTTAAACTACACTCAAATAAAAAAGTTAGTAGATCAGCAAAAAATTTTGCTGAGTCAGCAAAATTTTAGTCAGGAGGGTGCATGCAAAAAAATTGCTAATGTCAGCAAAATCTTTTGCTGAAAATTAGCGAGCTGATTTTTAGCAACAATATTAGTAGATTCAGCAAAAGTTTTGCTAACACTTAGTAGATTAGAAATTAAAAAACCCTTGCTAAAAATTAATAAAATTTTTGCTGAATATTAGTAGACTGAAAAAAACTCAAAAAATTTGTACAAAAATTATAATTTAGTTAATTTATTTGCTGAAAATCATAAAACATATATTTGTGATTCTTTCAAAAATAATTTACAATACGTTACAAAATATAAAAATGTTCATACTCCCAAATTGACGATATGAATAAATGTAATATTTAATAACAATAAAAATAATTTTATATAACATAAACGAAATTATCTTTGAACTACTTACAACAATTATTGTCTAAATGATGCTATATTTTAAAGGAACACAAATGCCGCAGAGAATTATAGAAACGAAACGAAAAAATAACAAAATATAACATATACAACCCTTTTTTGCAATAAGAAAAAGGAAACAAAAAAATCTACCTAAAATGTATGTCTTTGTCTTTCGCTTTAGTCTGTCTACTTATTGTATATTAGCTTGAAATTTGACCACACAAGATTATTAATATATATAAACATTTAGTTAACAAATACCCATTTAATCTTTATTAAATTTAAATATTTTATTTTGTCTTTTATTTAATTAATAGATTATGTTCCTTTAATCCACAATTTTGTTTTATGTATGAAAAACAGATACAAAAATCTTCCATGGTTGATTATTTTTTATTATGTCTTACTAGAGCTGTACTTTTTAGTATAATTTTCCTCGTCACTACTACATCGTGACATGCCGCGACATCTAATCCATTCTGCGTATATCTTTCAGTCTGGTTGATGTGCTAAATCAACACAATTTTTTTAGCCAAATATTAGTAAGACATTAGTTCAAAACAGTTAAGTGCTGAATAAGTGTAACTAAAATTTTAGTATAAAACATAATTTTAGCAAAAAATTTGCTGAAAAATAGTATACCTGATTTACAAGATGTTTTACTAACTTTTCTACAAACTTATTTTTTTGAGTGTACAAACTAAATATCGGAAAAAATAATTTTTTTTAAAGACTGTGCGCCCCGGTAGGCTGGTTGGTAGCGTGCTGACTTTTCAGTGCAGGGGTCGTGGGTTCGATTCCCACCAGAGGCACTGGTCTGTTTTCGCTACAACGCGCCAAAGGCCATAGTAGCTAGTGCTCGGTTAGGGTAATAGTATATAATTTGTAATTATAAGATTATTAATTAATAAAAAAAAATTTTTTTTTTCTAAATCTGAATTTTCTATATGTTTATAGTGATCAATATGCAAAAAAAAATTAAGAAAAAATGATATTAATTTTGAGATATTTTCGAAACAAAAATATATTTTGAAGTTTTTTTTATCCTTTTTTAAAAGTGCATAAATCAAAGCTTTATATATCTCAGGGAAAAGAAAATATGCTTTGAAATGAGATATTAATTTTTATAATCGAACTACGCGTTCAATAATTTCGACTCAGAGGCCGAATTACGGCATTCGTAATCATAATTTTTCGATCGAAATTTGTATTTGTATTTGTATTTGTATTTATTAAAGTATTTGATTTTCTAATACAACAAGATACAGTATCTTATAAATTACAGTATTAGAATCTGACAAGTTAGAGTATAATTTAGTACACTAATTTGAGAAACAATATTTAATTTAATAATATTATATAAGTATAAAGAAAAATAATTTTTAATTTAAAGAACAATAAAAAATAAAAACGACAAAAAATAAAAAACAAAAAATTTAAATTGTCAGGAATAATGTTTTCTTAATAATTTTTTGAATTTTATTGCGTTGATGGTTTTTTGCAAATCATATGGAATATGGTTCCATAGATGGATTGTTAGAATAAAGAACTGCTGTTCAGAAGCTGTATTTCGATGTTGAAATTGAATTATACAATTATTTCTGGGTGATAACGTGAGTGTTAGCCGATCAAAAAGGTATTTGGGTTCTTTGGTCATAACTATTTTGTGAAGAAAAACTAAGTTTTTAAACTTTAGGTAGTTATCCAGTGAAATGCCCAAAATACGACAAGAATACCTAGAGACGCTATCAAATCTTGAAAGACCAAAGATGTACCGTGTGATGTTATTATAGGTAGTGTTTAGCTTTCTTGTGTCATTTGTATTACAACCAGCGAAAACTTCAGAAGAGTACAGTAAGGTTGGTAATAGATAGGTTTTTGCCAATAGCATTCGTATTTTTGGCGGAGTGAAATATTGAGTTACCCATAAGCTTCTTAGCATACCGTAGATTCTACCACAAGTTTGATTTACGTGGTTAGACCAAGTAAGTGTTTTATTGAATACGACGCCTAGATTTTTAACAGTATTTACTATATCAATTTTTGAGCCACCAAGAAAAATGTTTATTTCGTGATCAATTTTAAGCAACTTTTTACATATGATTATACACTTTGATTTCTTTGGATTAAGACGTAAACCATTGGCTGAAGCCCAGACAAAAATCGTATGTAGGTCATTGTTAAGTTTAATTATTGTTGAACTTACTAATGACTTTGGACAGCTCAAGTACAATTGGACGTCATCTGCATACATCTGAATATTCGTATGTTGAAGCTGTAGTGGTAAATCATTCGCATACATTGAGTATAACAGTGGGCCAAGGATAGAGCCCTGTGGGACACCCCTTTTAACTAGCAGAGGCCTTGAGATATTACCATTACTAACAACAGACTGCGATCGATCTGAGAGGTATGACGAGATTAGTCTGACAGACATTGGAGAAAAGTTAAACATTTTCGATAGTTTTATGCCTAGTATATTATGGTCAACTGTGTCGAATGCTTTCGAGTGGTCCAATAAAACCAGGAAAGTTATTTTACTATCATCCAACTTGCTTCGAATGTTCTCAACAACATCCGATAGAGCTGTGATACAGCTATGATGGGGTCTAAACCCTGATTGACGGTCAGTTAATAATTTATTCATTTCCACATATTCATTAATTTGTTTATGCAAAAGACGCTCAAAAACTTTGGAAAGGAAAGGAAGAATGGCAATTGGTCGATATTCCTTATCCGTTTTTGGAACCGGAATAATTTTGGCATGCTTCCAACCGTTTGGATAAGTGCTGGTGGTAATAATAGTGTTAAATATTATTACCATTATTTTACTGAATGAAAACCTTCAACTACATCTGTTGCGTTAAAACATTGAAAATTAAGTTGATTCGCTAACTCCATATTGTCACTATTGGACTGGTTGGCATAAAAGCTCAGTTGTGCTGGTGGTTGTGGTATATTCACGAAATTATCATTTAGCGTGTTAACATCAATATCGTTTGCACCAATTGGTGCGCTAACAATCCCAATATCGCGAATCTGCTTCCACGTACTCTTACTGTCGATTGCCCTGTTAAATCTTTCAGAATAATAAGACGATTTGTCATTCCTTATTTTTGAAACAACAGTTCTCCTGGCCAAGCGATATTCATTGTGAAATTCTGATGTTTTGTACCGTTTCCAAAGTCGATATAGATTGTCACGTTGTTCAATTAAGAGTTTTGTTTCATTAGTAAACCATGGCCTTGTCTTATCTTTTATCTTGTTAGTCTTAATAGGAACATGTTTATCATATATTTGTAAAATACGATTATTAAGAAAAGTTAACTGGTTATCAGCAAAGGTAATGTGATAGATTTGATCCCAGGGGGTATTTACAAGATCATATTCCAAAGCCGTAGTATTAATGCTGTTAAAGTCGCGATAGCTATAGGTTTGAGGTTGACTTTTCACGTTAAAGTTGTAAGTAAGAAAAATAATGTCATGTTTCGAAAAAGCTGGTGCAGCTAATTGATCATAAAGTAGCACATTTTGCATATCATTTACAAAAAATAGATCCGGCAAAGTTCCATCAGCTGTGGAGAAATGTGTAGGTCTTGTAGTATTTACTGAAAACAGGTTAAATGATGACATCGTGGTAACAAGGTACTTTCCTATGTTGGCAAGCAGATTACCATTAAAATCACCTGCTAGAATAATATTTGCATATTTAACTGAAAGTAGCTCTAATTTTAAAGAAAGAGAGTCTAATTTAATTTTCCTATGTGGTCGGTATATACACCCAATCAATAGTTTGTCGCCATGTGAGTTAACTTCAACAAATATGTATTCGACATCCTTAACAACATTGTATTTACAAACAAGTTTACATGAAATAGTATTTTTTATATAGATTGCTACACCACCGGCATAGCCTTCTCTATCAGATCTAAAAAGACGATAACCATTTAGTTCATAAATTTTATCATTAACATCCAGTTCGAACCACGATTCGGAAACACATATTGCATGAACCCCAGAATTTTCGTAAAGGAAGCGGAACTCGTCAATTTTACAACCCAAGCTTTGGGTATTCAAATGACAGGTACGAAAACCTGTTTGACGGTTAACCAGAATGCGGATCATATTATAATTACCATCTCTAGAACCAAGATGATCAACAAAAAAATTTGTCATAATATATTTTTAATTCAACGCAATAAATTTTGTAATTAGGTTCATCAAAAAAATAAGTATGAATAAAATTTAAAAAAGTGAACATAGATATATTTATCCTAAAGTAATAACATAAAAAGGTGAGATAAAAAATATATAAGATAATATAGTAAAAAACAATTACATCATTAATTTTAATTTTCTATTTCCGAAAATAAAACATTTTTTCATTTTTGATCAGGGATGTTATATATCTTCCCTTGGTTAGAAATAAATGAAAAACTTTGTGTGTTTATTATTTGTATTTTTGTAATTACTCATTGAATAAACAGTTTTCGGACGTTTTCACTCGATCATGAATGCCGTAATTCGGCCCGGTCCTAAAGACATTTTGCATACAAAATTTTGATTTAGTATGAAAAATTTATACAATTATTTTTCGAGCTTGATCCCGGAAATTTTGAAAAAATTTCCCCCATCTACGGGAAATGAAAATGTTCTGTATTTTGCCTTAACTACTTCTAAGTCATAATAACTAAAAAAAATATGATTTATTTACCTTCTTCGTTTAATTTATATTTTAACTCAAAGTAATTACGAGTGATGTTCCAATTTAAAAAATATTCAACAAAAAGAATATTTAAACCTTGACATGTTTACCATGTTAACCAAGTCGAACCAAACCACATTGTTAACCAAAACAAGGAGAGAACTAAATGAAAGGGTGTTGATGCTTGACATCATGCTAGAATTGTTACATTCTAATAAAACAATATCATTTTCATAGATTGTGGGATATGGTTGTAATGAATTTGCCAAACGATGATGATGATGATGAAAATATCTTCATTTGCATGGTAACATCATGTGTAATTAAATTTGCGGCTGTGACAATTTTGTTTGTGGTTTGTTGTGTTCTTTAGCTTTTAAGCTTTGTGACATATTATACCAAACCAAGTGGGGTGGATGATAAATTTAAAGAAGGAGAGATTGTTTGTTAATTTATCTGTATACTGTAGGTTGGCATTTATTTTAGCTAAGGTAAAAGAGTTATACTTTTCGATTTTTTTTTTAATTCAAAATTAGAATGCCTTACTCTAATAAGGATGTAAGCGAAAACGTTTTCTAAATGCGATTAAGCTATTAATATCGTACATCATCCTGTTAAGAAATATTGCTACAAAAATATTTATGTGTTTTTTATGTGAATTTTTTTAAAGGTACAATTTTGCGGTTCACAAAACATACTAAATTGAAACATTGAAATGTTTTATTGTACACATGAATAATTAAAATAATTTAACTAATACCCTTTGAAATTGCAAATAGTTTATTCAAATTTCGAAACAGCAGTAAAAAATATTGAAAATTTATGGTAATTTTGTCAAATTTAAATGGAAAATTTGACCACTTGTATTAACAATAATATATTTTCTAGATGTATCCAATTAGACTTGAATTATGATCAAAAACAATAAAAAAAATGTGATTTTATAAGAGTTTCCCACTTGTGTACACGCAAAGAAAAAACATGGTTGAGGGAAACATATTCAATATTCATACATATTTTGAATTTATGATTGCGACAACCATGTTGCTATGGTTTTGGCAACCATACTCTTATCTTTTACTGTATCATAATATGATAATTCGATTACCATATTATGGTTAAAAATATTATTATATATTATCATATTATAGTTCTGCAAATTTTTATGAAATATCATAATATGAGCCCTAAAGTATTCTCCCAGTATTCTGTTGAAACTGAATTAAAAAGTTATGCATGTTTTTTTTAATAGTATATTTATTTAATTATTCACACACTTAAATAAACTTAGGTTAAAAATAATTTAAGTAATCAAATTGTCTTTGCGCTGAGGAATAAGCCTTGTGAAATATTCTGTCAGCTATACAGCTGATTACAGCATAAAGCACGCATAAAAATATTGTTAGAAATACAATTTCACAATACATTTTTAATGATCAAACTATGTTTGCAGCAATTATAATATTTGCATTATAACAATAGTATAGTACTAATTATCATAAACCATGATCATGGATAATAATTTCGTCATCACTCATTACCAGATTATGATTATTGCAAACATATAATGATTATTTCTTACTACAGACTTAAACGCACGTGTATTTTGTTTAATTTTTTTTTTTTTTTTTTTCTTTAACAATATTTTCGTTCATAATAGCGAACAATTTAAAAATAAATCACTTTTTTATCACTTTATATTTAATTTGTTACACTTTTATGTCCATATAATAAACAATAACTTTATTTAAGGGGTGCGTGACAATTAAAATTTTTCGTGGACTTCCAGGTTATACCGGGTTGAGACTACAAATTTATTTCTTCTTCCACAAAACAAATCACTATTACTATTAGTTAACACCACTATGTTGTTAGTCTATTTTTTAATTGTCTTTTTGTTTAATATTATTTAATTCGTTGGGGCTGACTGTTTTTCACAACTTCATTTCACAAAATTTGAAACAACAATTCAACTAAAAGAGCGAAGACGCTCATAAAAAAACAGACTGATCATCTTAAAGTTGGCGCAACTATAATATGGGAGTAGTTACAGAGAGAGGAATATGATAATAAATACTAAAGGGTGTCCCAAGAAGAACGCAATTTTTAAATCTGGCAACATTCGAAGTGTCATTGTTTGACATTTGAACAATTGTTATTGTTTGCTAGTAGAAGGTACGAGGTTAGTAAAAATGGAGCGCTACACGAATGAACAACGCATTCTCATTGTGAAATTGTTTTACCAAAATGGTGAAAGTTTTGCGGCTACAGTTCGCAAATTGCGATCAATTTGGGGTCACAATAATGCTCCAAAAGAGTCAACTGTAAAGAGATTAATGGATAAATTTGCCGAAACTGGGTCTTTTAGTGATATAAAGACAACAACGCGCCATCGACCAGGTCGATCGAGCGAAAATGTCGCAGCTGTACGTGATGATGTCGCTCCAAATCCCTCCACCTCAATTCGACACCGAGCTCAATGGTGTTCGGTATCGTGAAATGATAACAAGTTTTTTCTTGCCTAGAATTGAAGAAATGAATGTGGAGGGCATGTGGTTCCAACAAGACGGCGCCACATGTCATACAGCCAGAGAAACAATTCAATTGCTGCATCAGTCATTTCCCGGTCGTGTTATTTCGCGTTTTGGAGATCAGAATTGGCCGCCTAGATCGTGCGATTTAACACCATTAGATTTTTTTCTTTGGGGTTTTTTGAAGTCGATGGTTTACGCGAGTAAGCCGACAACGACTCAAGCCTTAAAAGAGGAAATTGGACGCTGCATTAATGAAATACCGCAGCATTCATGCAAAACGGTCATTGAAAATTTCATTAAAAGATCGCGTGCATGCCAGCAAAGCCGCGGCGGCCATCTGCACGATATATTGTTCCATACATAACCTCATTCTGTCTACTTTACGATATAATAAAGTTTCACGATATTTTTTTAAATATCTGTGTTTTATTTAAAATTTAAAAATTGCGCTCTTCTTGGGACACCCTTTATATTATGATTGTAGACAAAGACAATAATATGATAACTGAAAAAAAGAGATATTTTTGCTAGAACATGATGAAATCAGCCATATTATTGATAAAACATAACTGATAAAATAATAATTTAATTGAAACAACCATGTATTTATATTGAAACCAAATTTTTTTTGCCGGAAGTTATCCTACCACGCAAGTCCAGTAGTCGCTAAACACAAATCCAAATTTAATATACAAATACCACCCTATTACCCATAAGGGATGTTGTGGGATTTTTTGTTGTTGTTATTTTAATTGTTTTCGTATGCACTGCTGCTTATATTCATGTTGAAAAAGGAAGAATGGCACGGAATGGGATGCTGTTTGTTACAATATTTGATATGTTAATATAATTTATTGGCAACTACCCTTGTTATTATCATACAATGACCACCACATGATCTTATTAAAACGGTTACAACCACCTAGTTAACATACTTTACATTTGAATTTACAATATATACATATTTGACTAATGAATTGTTATAGATTCATTTTGAAGCCCTCTTATGTTGACTTTTGAGGGACAATCCTTTTATATCATGAGTATATTGAATAATAATTTTAATAAAATCTTTTGTATATGAAAGTTACATTTATACGTATGTGCAGAACGTACGAATATCTTGTTATGAGTAGCTTTTAAAGTCATATCGAATATCATTTGGTGAAGAGTTTTTGTAAGTAGTTTCTTAATGGAATTTTTGCATATTAATGTGACAATCATCAATTATTTAGTACTACTTAAAAAAGTGTCACAGTTATAAGTTTTAAAAAGCTTTTTGAAAAAAAAGAAGAAATATTGAAATAATTTAACCATTCAAAAAAATTTTACATATTTTATATTTTAAGCATGCGAATATTTTATAGTTGGATGGAGTTTGGAATTTGTATAAATTTTATTAAAGCTGTGAATGGTTATTAAACTGAATAGTAGAATATCATGAGTTCTTTGATACATAAAATAGGAAATGACAGAGGGCCAGTCAAATTTTATTAGTTTTTTGTAAACACATTATCTATGGAACCCGTATTCAGTTTTTCAAATTTTCAAAAACTGTCGATTTTTCATGGTTTCAATTTTTAAAACAACTCAAAAAATCCCAAATGTTTACAAAGCTCTATATTCAGTAGATGTTATCGGATTTCTTTGATTCAAAAATCATTAGATTCATATAGAGGTTCAATTTTATGCTTTTTCCAATAAAAAAGTGGGTTTCGATGTATCAATGACACTCGTAGCTTAAGTCGTGAAAACTATATGGAATATTATGAACTACTACTTTTGGAAAATTTTCGAATGACTGTCATATTTTGGAAAGCGATATTTCAAGATCCGCTGGGATTAGCTCTTCTATATTTAGACGAGGTTATAGTTATATGATGTACATCTTCCATACCAAGTTTAGTTGGGTTGGAGGAAAGCCAGTGGTTGTTTTTTTAAATTTTTAAGTCTTTAGGCTAATAATTCAAAATCGTATATTGAGCAATTCCTATTGATATCACCGTGAAATTAATCTATGTTTTCCGATTTCGATAAAATTTTGTGAGTGTGTGCAGTAGTGAACGCAAGTATTAAAAAAGATTTTTTTTTTCTGGAAAACTCTGGCAACCCTATAGCTTAAAGTTGTGAGGAAGGGACTTCACTTAAAAGGTCATATCTTTTGATGTGTAAAAAATATCGACAAATTTTGTGTTTTGTGCTTTTTTTTTTAATTGTTGCTATTGAAAGACTACTACTACATTGAAAAAAAAAACACATTTTCTGGTATATATACTTCTACGTTTTTTATGATATCTGACTAAGTGAGCAGCTTTCCACTCTGAAATTTTTAGGGTATTTAGAACACATGTGTAGCTATTTCTATAAAAATTTTAAAATTAAAAAAGGATTTTTTCCAAAAATTGATTTTAAAGATTTTTTTTTCAAACATTTTTATTTTTAAAAAATGTGTAAACTTTTTTAAATTATTTTTTTATACCCCAAAACCTAGTCGTTCTTATGCAACAATTGTCGATATTTGTTACACATCAAAAGTTATGAGCTTTTAAGTGAAGTCCCTACCCCACAATTTGAAGCTATGGGGTTGCCAGAATTTTCCAAAAAAAAATTAAAAAAATTTTTAATACACTTGCGTTCACTACACCGTACACACTCACAAAATGTTATCAAAATTGGAATACATCGAGTAATTTCACGGTGATATTAAATGGAATTGCTCTATTGTAATGTTACGGTGGCGTATAAGTTATTAAATCATGCAAATAAATATCAATCATACGTCTTATCAAGTTTTATTATTACAAATTGTAACATTTTTAAACTTTGTATATATTTTTAAAAATTTAAAAAAAACGCTACAAATTTGGTAAATTTAATAATTGTTTGCAAATGTTGCTTGGCAAACCCCTTTTTCATAAACTTCAAGTTTAATACACTAAAATTTACCCTTTCTGGCTTGCGCTATCCACATCATAATTCAAAATATGCCTCATTGGGTAATACATTAGGCTTAAAAAATATCAATAAAATATTATTTTTAATCTAAAACATAAATAAAATAAATTTGTGGGTTTTTAAGATTATAATGACAACATTTTTAGAAATATTTAGAAATAATTAAGAGATATAATTTCAACTGATAAAAATATAGAATTAAGACCATTTGCGAGATGGATAAATTTATTAAAAACTAAAACAAATATGAAAACAGATTAAGAGAAACTTTAATTTCTGCAATTAATTTAAAATTAAGTTTAGACAGTTATTTTTTAAATACAAAAACATAATTAAGTTTTCATCATAGCAATATATTTCAATTTTTTCCTTTCAAATCTTTTGTCACAAAAAAAAAAAACTAATACTTGAGTATAATTGTCATCAACTTTCTGGACAAATTGCCACACAACTGTGCATAGTGGTAATATAACAACAGTTACAGTTAATAACTAACAATTTTTCTATTGGCAGACAATCGATATCTCGACAAGTTAGGTGAAGTCATGGCATTGTCAATTGTTTGTCAAACAGCCATTTCAACCATTTGGATCGTATTTCAATATATCAAAAAAATTAATAGATAAAAAGTAAGACAAAAAAACCCCCACCTTCCCAAAAAAAAGAAGAAAATCCAACAACACCATTCACTAAGCTGCAATGTTAGAGAGTAACATCATCAGCCAATGACACAAAAAGACATGATGGAGTAAAAAACTTTTTCATTGTAATGGTTGCCAAAATCTATCTAAAAAAAAAGTAAAAGAAATGGTCTCCAGTGTATATCAATTCAAATGTATAAAATGTTGAATTGTAGATGTCTGTTGTATTTTCACTATAGTACTTTGAGAGAATAAAAAAAAAAAATGTTTTATGCGCTTCATGCACAATCGACTTTTCGATTTAATGGAAAAATTTTAGTTTTTTTTTTTTTCTTGTATTCATTTCTATTTCATTCATTTATTTCGTTGACTAAAATTAATAAAAAAAAAAATAAATGAAAATAAAAAAAAACGTTAGTGGAAATGAATTTGTACAGGCATAATGGTTTTGTATAGAATATAATAAATAAAAAAATCATATAGGAAAATCTTTAAATTTAAAATGTTGACTTTAATTTTAGTTAAAACGCCCTACACCTAGGTTACAGTATTCAAAAGTTTAGCTTCTAAAATATGAATGTTTTTTTAAACCGCTATTAAAAGCTTTGATATATCATGATTTGTTGCTAAAGTTTGAAAAAATCACAATTTTTAGCGAAATTTGTTCATGGTATCTCGAAATATGTTTTAGCGATTTTAAAAATACAAGTTTGATATAATTTTTATTAAAAATAAATATTATGTTTTTCGACCTTTAATTGTGCAATGAAAATGAAAATTATTCAAGTTCGAGGCCATACTCTATATTTCTTTATTAGGATATTGTCCTAACAAATAATCTATAGAGTTTTTTTGTTTTCAAATTTATTATTTGACCCTTTCAGGAATGTCTTGTTTTCAATTTATTTTTTGATTAATGGTGATAATCTTTAACTTCGAGCTCATATATTAGTTCTCATTTAGTGAGTAAACTAATTTATATGAATGTTTGATGTTTGGCATGGGATTGTTACCTCTTTCAAAACGTGTTCTGATGATCATCATGACCCATCATGATGGGAAGAAAATAGAAAATTCCCGAAATAGATCTAACAACACATTCCTGAAAGGGTCAAATAATAAATTTGAAAACAATAAAAAAAAGAAGAAGAAGAAGAAGAAATAGAAAATTCCCGAAATAGATCTAACAACACATTCCTGAAAGGGTCAAATAATAAATTTGAAAACAATAAAACTCTAAAAATTATTTGTTAGGACAATATCCTAATAAAGAAATATAGAGTACACTCAAATAAAAAAGTTAGTAAAGTCAGCAAAAAATTTTGCTGAGTCAGCAAAATTTTAGTCAGGAGGGTGCTTGCAAAAAATGCCATCAAAATGCCATCAAAATCTTTTGCTGAAAATCAGCGAGCTGATTTTTATTAACAAAATTAGTAGATTTAGCAAAAGTTTTGCTAACACTTAGAGGCCATTTAAACGAAGAAATTAATTGCAGGCAATTTTTGAATTCTCTTTTAAAGTTGATTCTAAAAATCATGAACATTTAAACGTTCATTCGTTGAAATTTTATTTATTCGTAATAATTAAAAATAATATAATTTAAAATAATATATAAATAGTTCTCTATTATACATTATTTATTTTTTATTTTACGAAATATTTTCGATACACAACACTTGAGAAGCCGAATACGAATAAAGAAAATTAACAAGAATACGAAAAATAGAAAAAGAAATGTCAAAAAATATCTTGAAAAACGAAAACCGTGCAATTTTTGCTACCCCGCTTGCTTCTCTACCCCGTTTGCCTACAAACAATAATTGCAGGCAACGTTGCCTGCAAAAAATTGCTCCGTTTAAATGGCCTCTTAGTAGATTAGAAATTAAAAAACCCTTGTTAAAAATTAATAAAATTTTTGCTGAATATTAGTAGACTGAAAAAAATTTGTAGAAAAATTAATTTTATTTAATTCATTTGCTGAAAATCATAAAACATATTTTTGTGATACTTTCAAAAATAATTTACAATACGTTACAAAATATGAAAATGTTCATACTCTCAAATTGACTATATGAATTAATGTAATATCTAAAAACAATATAAATAATTATATATAACATAAACGAAATTATCTTTACATTCATGCCGCAGAGAATTATAGAAACGAAACGAAAAACTAACAAAATATTACATATACAACAATTTTTTGGCATAAGAAAAAGGAAACAGAAAAATCTACCTAAGATGTATGTCTTTGCCTTTCGCGTTATTCTGTCTACTTATTGCATATTTGTTTGCAATTTGACCACACAAGATTATTAATATATATAAACATTTAGTTTGCAAATTATTTTGTCTTTTATGTAATTAATAGATTAATAGATTAGTTTGTTTTAATCCAAAATTTTGTTTTATGTATGAAAAACAGATACAAAAATCTTCCATGGTTGTTGTTTCTATATTATGTCTTACTAGAGATGGTCTTTTTAGTTTAATTTTCCTTGTCACTAGCACATCTAGACATGCCGCGACATCTAATTCATTATGCGTATATCTTTCAGTCTGGTTGTCGTTCACACTATTGATGTGCTAATCAACACAATTTTTTTAGCAAAATATATTAGAAAAATATTAGTAAGACACTAGTCCAAAACAGTTCAGTGCTGAATAAGTATGACTAAATTTTAGTTTAAAACATAATTTTAGCAAAAAATTTGCTGAAAAATAGTATACCTGCTTTACAAGATGTTTTACTAACTTTTCTGCAAACTTATATTTTTGAGTGTAGTAACCGAATATCAATTGGCAAAAGTTTATCTCTGTGCCTGAATTTGTTAAAAAAGTCGCCTTTTGGGGTCAGTCTAAAACAAAAACTTCTCGGATAAAGTGCATTCATTACCTTTGAAAATGCATTAGCGGATCATAACACAGGCCTACAATGATTTTGGTGCCGCTAAAAATAAAACAGATTTCAAGTACGTTCGGTACCCTGATAAAAAATTGATACTTACTTTTTTAATGCTACGTGTAGTTTTCGAGATTTCGCAAGGATAAATAAATTAAATAACATTTAATAAATTTATTAAAAAAACAAAAGAACATTTAATTCGAAACATTTAAATACATTTAATTACTCATTATTTTACAGGTTAGAAGCTCCTCGACGACGGCATATCGATATTATCATTTAATCAAAGAAATTAATTGACTATAATGACATTAAGTATAATAAAATACATTTTTTAGGTTATGACCGATCGATACAAACCTGAACGTAGCTTCGCGATTTTGACAGCTAACCATGACGTCTTGCGGACTAATTAACCAAATTATAACATAGAATTAGCGGCACCAAACAAAAAATTTTTTTTTCTAGGCCTGTGTAATTACTGCACAACATATTTTAAATTATTTTTTCCCTTATGTGCACGTTTATTTGCGAATTTTGATATGGGCATCATATGAAAGTCTCTATAATATATTTTTTTTTTTATTAAAATCCGCAAAACTTGTCAAATTTGAAACGTTTATTGTTGCCTCTAAGGTCGATAAGCATCGTTAGAGTCTAATTACTTTAAAATTTCAGCGAAATATTAATTTTTGGTTAAATTAAGCAAGTCGAACTTAAAAAAGGTTTATGAGGGAACTTTTTTGAAAACCGCGAATAAATAAATATACAATAACAGAAAAGCTAATAGGAAAGAAAACTGCAATCTAGCTGCATTAGATTCGAGGCCATACTTGGGTGTGATCGCTAAACGGTCATGACTTGGTATTGCTACTTTTGTAATGTAAGATGAGCACAGGTTTGATTCTTACAGCCGCAGGTTGTTGAAAAATTTATCATATAGAGATAATCTGACAATTAAAAGACACAAATAATAATACAATTTAAAAATGGAAAATCACTGATGAGCCTGTCCATAAAAAGGCAGAAACTACTCTAGTCTGATTTAAAAATAAATAGTGTTTTTAATTTTTAGAGAAAAACATTTATTATTTTTCTTAACCTCAACATTTCTAAAATAAAATTGTGTTTGTTTATATTTTTTGTGGACTTTTCGTTTTGGGTAAGTGTAACTTACACAGAAAAAAATATTGCCCTGCTTTTTTCAATTAAATCGGTTTGTTGAAAATTTTAAAAGCTGTCAAATAAAAATTAATTGAATCAATTAAATTTTTGCTCAAATTCGGAACTTGCTTGACATTTTTTTATACCATCGCTTAAAGGCAACAGTAACACATTTTTGTTGGTTTTTGTAATACTTATGTAACTGTTTTTTTATAAATGTTTATGTTTAGCGGTATTATTAATAAATATTTCAAATTCTTTTCAATTACATTATATACTAGCGGGCGCTGCCCGCTACGTTGTTAGCGTGCCTTAGACCTAGTTTTTGGGATGATGGATAAACTTGGCTTAATTCAAAATGGATGCAAATATATGATCATCATCTATTTTACATCTTGTGAAGCCTATAGTTTATTTAAGAACTCGCATTATATCTGTACCAAATATCAATGAAATCGATTAAGCCGATTAGAGATACTTAAAATGTGCGACGCAGATAATATAAAAATCCAATAAAGCGTATATCGTTTCTACCAAATTTCAATAAAATCGGTATACCATTTAGGAGATACTGAAAAAGTGACCATACAAATTAAACGAACATCATATGGAAATCTTATTTACCCTGTTTTGGCTAACATTGGTCCCATTACACATATAGATAGTGAGGAGATATTGAAAAAGTAGGCATAAGAGTGTCACGTTAATAATATCGAAATATCAGTAGTCTCATTATCTACGCACCAAATTTGAACAAAATTGGTTCAGCCGTTATGAAGATACGGAAAAAGAAGGCGTAAAAGTGCCGCACCCATTGTATCGAAGTGTAATATAGTCTATAGTGGCTATTAGTGGTCGCAATAACTATGCATACAATTTCAATGAAATCGGTTGTGCCGTTTAGAAGATACGGAAAATGTAGACGTAAAAGTGTCACGCTCATCGTATCGGATTCTAATATAGTGGCTGTCAGTAGACAGATTATCTATGCACCAAATTTAAATAAAATCGGCTTAGCCTTTTATAAGATACATAAAAAGTGGGCATAAAAGGGCCACGCCCACCATATCGAATTTTTTTATAGAATATATTTCCTTCCGGAGCTTCCACTATCTACATGCCAAATTTAAATAAAATCTGTTCTGCCGTTTATAAAATACAGAAAAAGTGGGCATAAATAGCCACGCCCACCATATCGTAATTTTTTTTTCACTCTCTATGTACCAAATTTCAATAAAATCCGTTCAGTCATTTGGGCGTGATGGGCGTAATATTAATCAGGATAGTGAAAATGTGGGCGTAAAAGTGCCATGCCCATAATATCTAAATGTAATATAACTTAAAGTGCTTATCTGTGATATCTTTTTCTGGGTATAAAATATCAATTACATAGCATAAGCCATGTCGAATATAGCGAAAAAGTAGGCGTAAATGTAAAACGCCCACCATATCGAAATCAAATACAGCACATATTACTTTTCAGTTTGCCGACTATCTGTGTACCAAAATTTAATAAAATCCTTTAAGCCATATAAAAGATACCAAGTCTTAATCTATTATAGCAAATAGTGCTTATGAGTCATCCCAATATCTGTGTACCAAATTTCTGTTCAGCCATATATAAGATAGTGAAGATGTGGGCGTAAAAGTGCCACGCCCACAATATCTAAATTTGATATAACTTAAAGTGCTTATCTGTGACATCTCTTTCTGGGTACCAAATATCAATTGCATCGGTAAAGCCATATTTCATATAGCCTATAGTTCCTTCCGGACCGCCCACTATCTATGTGTCAAATTTGAATAAAATCGGTTCAGGCGTTTGGACGTGATGCTCACACAAACAAACAACAAACAAACCAACAGTCATTTTTATAATATTAATAAGGATTAATTCTTATTAGGTTTATTACTTTATTATTATTATCATTTATTCCAAAACATTATTTAAAAATTGATACTGTAATTTTTAAAGTTTAATTTCATTTAATAAAAATTTATTTTTTTTTTAAACAGAAAGAAATACAAAAAAAAAACTCTGATTTTAACAAAAGGGATAATTTCGGCAAAGAAACAATCAAAAAAAAAATTGTTGCCATAACCCCCACGCTTCAATAGACTGAAAAAGTTAAGTTAATTTCTGTTTGAATTTGTTCACATAAGTATAAATAAATCTGCTAACTAAATGAGAATTTCATGCCGGTTTAAATTCAATGTTATAAAATGCAAGCTGTTAAAAAACATTTGGTATGGCTACTTTTTCATGTCTTTAACTAAACTTGAGAAGGGGTGACTGGGCAAAAAGTTTTATTAGAGCCACATTACTGCTGTTGTTTTTAAAGTTAACAACATATTATTGCTTCGAATTTAAATACAATTTTTCTCGCCGATATAAAATTTTCATTTGGTAAAATACTGTGCTTCAATAAATCATGTGTAGGGTATTTATAAAAATCGATTACAATTACAATTATCCACATATGAGTACTTCCAATACAATTGCCATGCTGCACATACCAACGTCCGATTAATGTTAAACTTACAATAGTTATAGAAATTTACGATATGAAAATATTGCACAACAACAAAAGTGGGTGGCAAAGGCGTGGTTAAATAATCACTGATTTAAATTTTTTTGTAAATAAATTATTTATCATAATTTATCTCATTAAGGACATTAATCACCGGAAATGAATCAATATGAGTGTTCAAAAGATAAAAATCATAAATAGTATCTTAAATCGACTTAATATGATCTATCAGAAGTCCACATGTATAATTATACACACAGAGAAATAAAGTGCCAACCGAATTCAAAAGTGTATATTAATGGTAACAACTTATAAATTCAGTTAGTACAACGATTGCATTAGATTTCTGAATATTGTGGGCGTTGCAACTAAAGTTCAGTTGAATTAACCGAACTTTGTTATGAAAACTAATGTAAAGTTGAGCCAACCGTCTGGAATTCGTAATAACCGAATTAAAGTCGTAGTAACCGAATTTCCGTTGGCTAATATCTAAATTTTTCTCTGTGTGTACACAAAATTTTCAACATATTGAGGCAAAAACATTTTGAAACATTTATTTTGTATGACACCATTCACTAAATGTACACTTACTACAGCATTGACAACGTGGTTGATATTGAATAGGTTAAATAGCCTTAATATATTAATAACATATTAGTCAAACTAATCTAGAATAACTTTTTACTTAAATCTATGGAAATTATTTTGTTAACTCTTGAAAGTTCATGCCACTTTTGAATATTTCCATGGAAATAACTGAAGTTATTTATAAAGTCCAAATTTGAGGCTCGATAATATCGGCAAAAATTAATATTTTTGTATATTTTTTTGTCTTTTCTTAGTTACAGTGTATATTATTAAAAACTAGCAACAATTTCTTTGATTTCCACCATTGAAATATACAATTTTTGGTCACCCATACAACACTGTGCAGAGCTCTAGCTATCACAAAGCGAAATGTCCATCTGTCCTGTCCATCGTTTCCATCAGTTCAAAAAACTTTTGGAAATAAGAGTCAACTAAAGCCAGTTTCAACAGATGTCGTTAATTTTTGAAATAGCTCATATGCTCGTATTGCTGTTTTAATTGATTTTAAAAATAGGTTTTGAATTTATATGACCTATTTAAAAAATGTTCGACACCTGCAGAAACTGACTTTAGATGCCTCTTATTTCTCAAGGTTTTATGAATTGAGAGGAACGATGGCCATGGTTAGGTTGACTCTACTTAAAATCTATGACGCGCAAAGTTTAAATTTGAAAAGTCTTCCCCAAAAGCAATGATGACAATGTAACAATTGAAAAATTTAAACAAAAATTACTTGAAACTTACAAACGTTTTTTTCTTCATTTCATATCCAAACCAACACAGAATCGACTCACTAGAATCGGGAGATACTTTCACTGAAAAAGTAAATTCCATATCGCTGCTTGGAGAAAAGTTGTATAGTGATTTACAGGTAAAACTAAAATTTTGCGATTTTGAAATTTTCGCAGTTTTCTTCTATAAGGTATTTGCGCCGTTTAATGCAATTGTGTATTGAAAACAGTTTTTGAAAAATAGTGTAATTTGAAAAAGTTTGAGGTATGCCAAATTGATGTCAGCGCACCAATAACGAGATACAAATATCACAAACTTATATAGAATTGGCGTACATTTTTTGAAAATGTATGTTTATTGCGTCTGACATTCACAATTTAAAAATTTAAACACAAAAATTGTATGTTTTATAAAAAACATCACTTAAGAACATAATTAGGTATATAGAGTGAAAGTGCAATCAATTCTGCCAAAACGTACAAACCATATAAAAGATTTTAATCGTGATTTACAAAATATCGCGTTTTTCTATTTAAGTTCTAATATATGGCAAACAATTTTTTTGAGTATTTTTACATTTTTTGGTGGTGTAATATATTTTTAAAATGTGATAATTGCAATGAAATCTATAAATTGATGTAGCTTTTATTTAATCTAAGCAAAAACTATAATTTTATTATTTTTAATTGGTTTGAAACTTAAAACCGAAATAATTTTAGCTCCGTTGGAGATAAATGATTAACGTAAAGGAATTGATCGGCTGACGTGCAAATAAAATGTTATTCATGTCATACAAAAAAAAAAGTTTCAACATATTTTATCTCTAAGTGTCGAAAATTTTTGAAGTTCCCCATATAAAATATTTGAGATAGGCAATATTTAACGAATTTTATTTTTAAAACAAAGCCCATTAGCAAGTTTAAACTTCGGAGTCGATAGAAAAACATTAAAACTTTTCTTAGAAATAAAAAAACAGATATTTTTTTACCGAATTTTACACTCAAATATAAATGTTATACTCAGAGAAAAAAGTATGTAACATTAGTCAAAAATTTTGCTGAATTTAGCCAATTTTTTGCTGATATTAGGAATTTTTGTGCAAGAGTCCTCCCAGCAAAAATGTTGCTGACTTCACTGACATTTTTATTTTAGTGTAGTAGAAAAGTTAGTAAAGTTTTTTATATCCAATTTTACAGTTTTTGTATTAAGTTTTAGTAAAGAAATGTTCACAATTGTGTAGTGTTCCCTAAAGTGGACCTTTCTTTTTTTTTTTTTGAATATGTCAAAACTGTGCATTGTCATCGAGTTTAATTTCCGACATCATTCTTGCAAAAAAATTTAAAATTGAATATACACGGTTTTCTTGGTTTTATTGTGCTGTTAAAAAAAAAACGGAATATAAACAGGGACCGTAATCATTATGATTTTATAATAAAAATTACACAATAATGATTATGTTATGAGTTTTAAGGATTTTCTTCAATGCTAATGATTATTTTTGAGTAATAATAAAAAAAATCAGCAATAATCATTATTTTTGAGCAAAAAAAATAAAACTCAAAAATAATCATTATTTTTATTTTTTTCGCTCAAAATAAAACTCACTTTCATGTAGGTGTAAATATATATACATATTAGGGTTGGGCGATTAGTATGGAAGGAAAAAAATCTTAATGGGCGCTTCGCGTTTCCGATTCTTGGGATTGCACTGAGCAAAAAGTCCACTAGACCATACGTCTACGGTGAAAATCGAGCTTCCAGATTTTGACTTTACGGCAAAAAAAGCATTATTTTGAAATTAATAATTAACCCCTTAAACCCCACCCACAGATATGATTGATGCATTAATCTGCTAGAGAATCTTCCAAAGAAGAGATTGATACCATAATCTTGGATAAGCTCCTCCTCCTTCCTGAGATATGTCGATCCCACACATAGTTACTTTCACAAAATACGGTAAAAAAGCCCTATTTTAAAACTAAACATTAACCCCTTAAACCTCACCCATAAATATAATTTATGCAATAATCTGCTAGAGAATCTTCCAAAAAGAGATTGATACCATAATCTTCGATAAGCTCCTCCTGCTTCCTGAGATATGTCCATCCCACACATTGAAAGTGAGTTTTATTTTGAGCGAAAAAATAAAAATCATAAATAATGATTATTTTTGAGTTTTAATTTTTTTGCTGAAAAATAATGATTATGGCTGATTTTTTTCATTATTACTCAAAAATAATCATTACCATCGAAGAAAACTTTAAAAATCAAAAATTTAAAAATCATGACGGATCTGCAAAGATTGTCAAAAAATAATAATAATGGTGCAATAAATTTTTTATGTCTCTTCTAAGTGATTGATTTTTTGCTTCAAAAAAACGAGCAATAATCATTATTTACGGTCCCTGAATATAAAGTGTAATTTTTGGTAAATATAAAAAGTGAATAACAAATAAATTTTAAACTATATTCCAAGTCGGATTTTCGGAAACTATAAAAATTTTATTCACAATTTTAATAAAAATAATTGACAAGTATAATATATAAAACAAAAATGTTAATAATTTAATTTTCATAATGTTTCCCAAAGTTGACCTTTGATATATTTATTTATTTTCCAATTTTTTGATTTTTTTTTTTTTAAAGGTTTATCATTTTTAATTTACCGCAATTAAAAAGTTAGCACTACATATGGTTAAGCCGAAAGTAGTTTTTAACGATACATAGAGCGTTTTAGTAAACAACATTAATATAATTTTTAATTAAAAACTATTTTTTTTTGTCGGTTTTACTTTATTTTCTAACAATTTTATACAGTCGTACAAACAAGTCTGTAAAAATAACACAAAAAGTTACAAAAAATTAAGAATTATGTTGACGTAGTAAAATTATCAGAATCTTTTTGCTAAATATTAGTTAAATAAAAACAGCAAAAAAAAACTGTAGAAACTAATCATTTTTAGTCAAATTTTTAGTTGTTTGTTTCGTGACTAATGTATCAGTTTTTTTATTTGTATTTATTATTTGATTTGTTCCTTCTGTATGTACAATGGAATGCTATATGTCAAAGCGTTATCTAAAAAGAAAATGAAAATAATGGAAAAATAATAGACTTATAATTAAATAAGCATTGATTTTTCCAAACTCATTGTTAAAAGAAACATATTTTTTAAAATATTTTATTAATTTTGTTAAACATTATAAATTATATTGTTTTATAAACACAAAAACCACTTATTAAGTCCTACAATTTAGAAAAAACCTTCCCTTTTTTAATTAAAAAAAAAAGACTGTTAAGTGTTTTTTATAGTTAATTTTTTTATAAGTTTATACTACAATTATTTGCATAAATATTTATAAATATTTTTCTAATACATTGTGTTCACCACACTTTTCTATTTTATACTGACATAATATAAAAAATACACATATACTGAAACGTTACAACGACTTCTTCTGGGTTTGATAATCAATATAATATTTTTTGACTTAAGTTGATTCAGCAATAAAAATTTGTTAAAAATTTAATATTTCATCAAGTCAAAATAGCAAAATTGTTAACTAAAATCTCAATTTGAATTAAAAATTAGTTTAAAACTTGCAAAGTTGGATTACTAACGCTTTTACTAATTTTTCTACTAACTTTTTTCTATCAGTGTATACATTTAGAGAGTTTTTTAAATTTTGGTCCACTTTAGGGTACACGTTCCCTGATGTGGTCCTTTTAAATTGTTTTGAAAATTGTTATATAGCTTTTTTTAGTTAGCACCAACAAGAAAAATATCTTTAGCCGAAAAATGCCCAAGGAGTTGGCCTACAAGCTGATGTATTTGGATTTAGAATACTACACTTAATTTTTTTATATAGCCCAAATACCAGGTGTAGGGCTACATTAGGGTACATTCCCTTACAAAATAATATTTTAGGCAAAAAATTAGCTTATACTCACATTCACATTCATATTTAACAAAATTTTTACTAATTTTCTTTGCAGATTTCACTAATTTTTTTTAACTTAGAACAAATTTTTCACAATTTCTTTTTTCATAGCTAAGAGCAATTTTTTTTTTCAAGTTGAACACCTTATAATTTAAAATATAAACAAAATGCCAAAGGATAAAATAATTTAAAATTTAATAAAAAAAACTTTACTAATTTTTAAGTAACACAAATTTGTTGATTTCCATTACGTATTTACTAAAATTTTACTAAATTTATGTAAAGTTTACTAATTTTTAATAATACTTTCACTTTACTTTTAATTACAGACACGTTTTCTAGAATGAGGTAAACATTTTAGTGGCCTAAAAATAGTTAATTTTTCTGTAAAATTATGAATTTTTCTGTAAGTTTTACAGACTGTTTATTTAAGTTATT
Source organism: Delia radicum (assembly GCA_021234595.1). Classification (NCBI taxonomy): domain Eukaryota; kingdom Metazoa; phylum Arthropoda; class Insecta; order Diptera; family Anthomyiidae; genus Delia; species Delia radicum. The sequence goes on from CM037851.1 coordinate 82,124,789, forward strand.
TGAAAGTTCAGACAAATGCATGTTTTTTTTCCTTAAGTCTGAGAATAGAGGAAACAAAGAGGTTGCGTTGAAATGTCATCAATTTGTTAGTGCATATTTTCTCTTTTTTTGCATATTGTCTCTTTTTTTTGTTTTTAAATGCATATTTTAGCATATTTCGATTTAAATGCATATTTTTATTGCATATTTTCTCTTATTTTGCTTTAAATGCATATTTTAATAGCATATTTTTATTTATTTTGCATATTTTAGAGGATTTTTTTTTTATTTTTTCGTAAAAAGTCACTTTTAATCACACTTTAATATTAGGTTAAATATATCTAAGCTGCTTAAGCCTTTTTAAGAGTTCTCTTAAATATTATTTGCAAACTAGGATTAGGAGATACAGGTTTTAGTGGTGTTTCAAATGCGTATTTTTCAACACAAACAAATAAAATTTTGTGCTAATTGTGCAAAACGGGTGCAGAGAATATATTAAACAATACAAATTAAATTTAACATTTAATTAACCTGACTTAAAAGCATGGAAATAACTAATTAAAAAAAATTTAATTGCATATTGGTTTAGTTTTTAGAGAATATTTTAAGATTTCCAATGTATATATAATGCATAGGCGCCTAAAACACGTTTTCAAGTGTATAAAGTTCCTGTCCCTGGTTACCACTTCAAATAAATATTGGGAACTATTACAAATTGCCAATTAAACTCTAATGACATAATCAAATTGGTAAAATTTTTCAAATTTTGAGAATAAATGCTAAATTAGTTAGATATTGAACAACGCTTCCTTAGCCCACTTTTTACATAAATTTAAAAATTTGTTCAATTTGTATGTGTATTTTTCTATAACTTTGACATTGATACGATATCTCTCTTGTAGCTGGATAGTTGTTATGAAAAGCCTCATATACAAATTTTAACATGTTATTTTTTCATTCACACAATGTATTTTTTTATGTTATTTACTCAAAAAAAAAAAAACTCAAAAAATAAAATCAAAATACGAACCATTGTCAAGTGACTCTTTTTAATTAAAAATGCTTTATAAGCTCTTCGACTTACGTTTTAAAAATTCATCGATATTTTTTATTTTTTCTATTCCCGATACCGTTTTTTTCGTTTGCCTCTATGACTTTTTCTATTCAATGATAACAGCAAAAAAAGAATTGTTATATGCTAGGAAATTACATTTTTTTTTGCAACAATCAAATATTTTCTATGAATATTTCCTGAAAAAGTATTTCATGATGTTTGCTTAGTAGAAAAAAAAATATTTCGATTGGAAATTTTGTATAAATTTTAAAAATGTTTAAAGTATAAAATGCAAAAATTTTGACAAGGAAATTTTAACCAAAAATTTTATTTTTGTATATAAACTTAAATTTATTATTTAATTAAAAATATAATAACAAATAAGTCGTTGAAAGTATGTTTTTATATTTTATATCTCAGTGTAGAAGCGGTAATGACATGTCATTGCCTGGGGCCGGAAGTTCATGGAAATGCATATTTTCTTCCTTAAGTCAGAGAACAGGATAAATAAAATATCTTTGCGAATCAAAGAATTAGCTTTAAAATGACATCGATTCGCTAGTGCATATTTATGTATAATTTGCTATAAATGTATATTTTTGCATATTTTGCTTTACTTGCATGTTTTCAATTATCTTGCTCTAAATGCATATATAAAACTTTTCTGTTTGTTTGTTTGTTTGTTCTCTATACAAATTTGCAATTCTCAACCGATTTTCCTCAAATTTGGCATGAATAATCTTCGGACCTCAACTTAGATCGTAGTTTAGTTTCCATCTACCACGCCCTACTTTTACGGCTACTTTTAACAAAAAATCTAAAATTAAATTTTGTTTCACCTTTTTCAACTTTTTTCGTTTTTTTTGAATACAAACTTTTAAGAAATTTTTAAAGGATTTCTTTGAAATTACTTACATATATTCTACGTTTCCCGAGTTTCATTACCATAGCCCACTTTAATACTGACTTTTGATCAAAAACGTCAAAATCAAAAAATTCCACTATTTTAATAAAGCTTAATTTTTTAATTTGAAAGTATTAAATCCAAAAAACATTTAAGGGAAAACCATTTCGTTTTTAAGAATTTTTTCCCCTTTATAATATACCTACTGATTTTTTCGCAATGCCTTTATGATTTAATTTTTTTTTAAATTTTATTTCAAACGACTTCAATTTGCTGTACGTCTAGCATTTGCTATGACCATAAATAAGGCACAGGGACAATCAGTTAAGGTAGCGGGTATTAACCTAGATTATCCATGTTTCTTACATTGCCAACTATGTCTTACATGCTCAAGAGTTGGCGGCCCACGAAACCTCTACATATATGCCCCTGACGGTAAAACCAGAAACATTGTGTATCCTAATGCTTTACAATAAATTCGGCACATTCGATTGAAAAACAAAAACACAACACAAATAATAAGGACTTAATAATAACTAGATAATTTTCCTATTACATTCAAAAAATAATGTGTTACACATTAGTACTTATTTTGTTCATTATTTTCAATGTAAAGTAATGATCTAAAAATTTTTTGAAAATCTATTTTTAGACTCATAATTTTTTGAACTCCAGTAAGTACATATATAACGACTTATTTTTGATTTTTTGTAAGCTGAAAAGTAATTTAATTTTGTGCGAGCTAGTCATTTATATTTTTACTATCAAATATAACATGTTGAGATATCTCTCTCAACCTTAGGTCCCAAGTCGAATCCCGTATGAGCACATTTTATTAAAAACAAAAGTTTTCAATGAAAAAAAAATATTTTTTTCGTTCGGTTTTAGATCATGACAAATTTTTCTCTAAATTAACAGAAAAATTATAATTTTTATATGATAATTTACTTTGACTATTAGAAAAAAACACAGAAAAAGTTATTACACTAGCATGAATGGAATGCATTTTCTGACCCACTACGGTCTTCATCAACATTCTTCGTGCCATTTAGTGTTAATCGTAAATATCTTCTATTTAACTCACACGTTAAAGAAATTGGGTAACGTGAAATCCCACATTACTTTGTGTGTTGAGTTAGAATGAAATTTACCACGAACGATTTCTATTTATAGTGTGTTTGTTTTTTCTCTAGTCATTATCATAGTTGCCAGTTTAACTTTCAGTTAAAACTTTAAATCGCAATTCTTTTCTCTAATGTCATCATATACTATCCTTCTACATAAGCAAAGCATATCAACAAACATTGAAGACTTTTTGTTAATACATATGTCGAGCATATACATTAAACGATTTTTACACTGTACCTGGTGAGTGGTTTAATAGTGAATTTTATCGTTGATCTATAAGTTTATGTGTGAGATTTTATTCGTTCGGTTTTAGATCATAACAAATTTTTCTCTAAATTAACAGAAATTAACAAAAAATCCTTAATGTTTGTTGAGTTAATGTTTGTTGAGTTAAATAGAAGATATTTACGATTAACACTAAATGGCACGAAGAATGTTGATGAAGACCGTAGTGGGTCAGAAAATGCATTCCATTCATGCTAGTGTCTAATAACTTTTTCGGTGTGTTTTTCTAATAGTCAAAGTAAGTTATCGTATAAAAATTATAATTTTCTGTTAATTTAGAGAAAAATTTGTCATGATCTAAAACCGAACGAATAAAATCTCACACATAAACTTATAGATCAACGATAAAATTCACTACAAAAAAAATTTTTTTATTTCATTTATTTTTTTTTTGAAAATTAGTTTTTAGACTCATATTTTTTGTCCTTACTAGTAAACACAAATTTGATTTTTCGTAAGGTGTTTAGTAATGATATGTCATTCTTTTGAATGACTTCCCCATATAAAATTAATGAGATTTGTAATGACAATTGTTAGTTCTTGTCATTACCAAGTATGTTCGTATATAACCACTTATATGGTAATGCTTTTCTACACTTGAATAAAGTATTTTTGAAAACCATTTTGAAATGATCCAGAAATATTATCCGGAGATGAATTAGATGTGGCATACCATCGAAGATATAAATACATATTAAATGTATTTTTTATTATAGGGTACAAATTCCAAAAATTTAATTCCCCTTTAAGATGAAAAATATTTAATTTGTATTAATTAAAATATTGACATCAATTTAAATTAAAACTAAACCTTACAGTACTTAAAGCTAAAATCTTAAATGTCAGCAAACAATAACATTAAATCACTTTAAATGTCAACAAACCAAGAGGGATAACAAGTTATATGAAATAAATTTTACTTATATATGAGTAATTTAAAAAAATTTCGACAGTTATTGAAACTGACTTTAGTTTTAGGTTTTTTCGAATTGAGAGAAACGATGGACAGGTTTAGAAACAGGACAATAATGAAAACCTGGGACGTGCAAAGTTTCACGTTGAAAATTCTTTGCCTAAAGAATTGATGGACATTTAAAAGTCAAATATGAAAAAAATACTTGAAACTTACAAGAGTTTGGTCATTCAATTAATTTTTATGCTCATAGTTTTTAACTTCCAGATGCAATCTAATATAAATTAGAGTCTCTAAACTTTGGTAATACATTCGCCAAAAAAGTTATTTTTATATCGCTGTTTGGTGAAATGTTGTACGGTAGTTTACAAGCGAAAACTAAATTTTCCGACTTTTAAACTTTAAACAAATGTTAATGGTTTTGGCGCCGTTTAATGGAATTGAGTTCTGAGAACTATAATTCCCATACCACATATTCCGCACGCATCACCGAAGATATGGCGTATATTATTATATGGGAAATCCATCGAAAAGCCAGGGAAGTATCAACTGTATGGAACCTACGAAGAAAAATTAATGGAAAGCAATCATTCTAATCAGGGACCGTAATCATTATGAGTTTTATAATAAAAATTACACAATAATGATTATGTTATGAGTTTTAAGGATTTTCTTCAATGGTAATGATTATTTTTGAGTAATAATAAAAAAAATCCGCAATAATCATTATTTTTGAGCAAAAAAAAATAAAACTCAAAAATAATCATTATTTATGATTTTTATTTTTTTCGCTCAAAATAAAACTCACTTTCATGTAGGTGTAAATATATATACATATTAGGGAGGGGCGATTAGTATGGAAGGAAACAAATCTTAATGGGCGCTTCGCGTTTCTGATTCTTGGGATTGTACTGAGCAAAAAAGTCCACTAGACCATACGTCTACGGTGAAAATCGAGCTTCCAGATTTTGACTTTACGGCAAAAAAGACCTATTTTGAAATTAATAATTAACCCCTTAAACCCCACCCACAAATATGATTGATGCATTAATATGCTAGAGAATCTTCCAAAGAAGAGATTGATACCAAAATCTTCGATAAACTCCTCCTACTTCCTGAGATATGTCCATCCCACACATTGAAAGTGAGTTTTATTTTAAGCGAAAAAAATAAAAATCATAAATAATGATTATTTTTGAGTTTTATTTTTTTTGCTCAGAAATAATGATTATGGCTGATTTTTTTTATTATTACTCAAAAATAATCATTACCATTGAAGAAAACTTTAAAAATCAAAAATTTAAAAATCATGACGGATATGCAAAGATTGTCAAAAAATAATAATAATGGTGCAATAAATTTTTTTTTATGTCTCTTCTAAGTGATTGATTTTTTGAGTCAAAAAAACGAGCAATAATCATTATTTACGGTCCCTGATTCTAATAGAGTTCGATGCATTTTTGGCTACCGTTTTGTATGCTGAACAGTCTAACTCGAATAATGAGACTGCAAAACAACTGTGGGGCCCAACTCATGCTCCAATATATCGACAGGAAAGATTAATTAACAGTAAAACTGCTGCCTTTGACGATAAAAATGGAAAATAGTTATTAGCTGTGAATTCAGCAAAAATTTCAAAACAGCTGATTTTTTTACAATATATTGAAAGAAAATTAGGACTGACTCATGCAACATATACATATATACGAGTAGATGTTATGAATTAATATAACGTATACGTATTTTAAAATGCAACCAATTTATGCGGCTGATAGCGTAAGTGTCCCACTATCAGCCGCTCACATAATTTAGTATTTTCTTATACTTTTAAGAATTTTATTTTAACAAATTTTTGGTCATATTGCAAATTAATACCAATGATTCGATATCTTAAAGGGGATTTTAGTTAGCACACGAAATATACTAAATTTCTAATGTTTTTTTGTACAACTCGAAAAACACAAAACATTCAAAAGAAAAAGTAGTAGTTAGTAAAACGTCTTGAAAATCAAGTATACTATTTTTCAGCAAAATTTGATGCTGAAATTGTGCTTTCAGCTAAAATTTTAGTTATACTTATTCCGCACTTAACCGTTTTGAACTAATGTTTCACTAATATTTGACTAATGTTTTACTGATTTATTTTGCAAAAAAAATTGTGCATTAATAGTGTGGAAGACGATCGGATTAAAAGATTTCGCAGAATGAAGTAGATGTCGCGACATGTCATGATGTAGTAGAGACGACACATATAAAAAAAAAATAAACTATGAAAGAGTTTGGTATCTGTTTTTCATATATAAGACAAAAGGACGCCAACAATATGTATACATACATTTTGAATTAAAAAAGAGACAATCATATAGAGACAATCCGAAAATTATATAACACAAATACTAATACAATTTAAATGGAAAATCACTGAAGAGCCTGTCCATAAAAAGGCAGAAACTAGTCTTGTCTGATTTAAAAATTAGTAGTGTTTAGTCTTCTTCCTAACCTCAACATTTCTAAATTAAATTTGTCAAATGCATATTAATTAAAAATTAATTGCGACTGTCTATATGACGGTAATATAACACTGTACTAAAATACATTATAAAATTTGCCCTATTTTTTTTTTTTTTATTTTTTAATTTAACCAATACTCAGGGGATGCCCCCTACTCATGCAGTGCATTGTATTGATCAGGAAAATAAGGTATGGGAAGGAGGAAAGAGGGAGTAGTGTTTGTGGATATTTGATTTAAATTTTTCTAAATTGTAAGTAACAGGGAAGACTTCTGCGGGAAGTTTGTTCCACATACGAATCGTTCGACTAAAAAACGAATTTTCTCTGTAATGCGTTGTGCGAAACACAGGACAATCAACTACAAACGGATGTGCTCTACGAGATAAGCGAGTATTACGAATAAAAACTCGGGCTCGTGGAATAAGTTCACTTATCTCAGATGAGCATCTCCCATGGTAATATCGATAGAAAAGTGTCACACAACCCACATTCCGACGATGCTCCAATGAATCAATAGAGTTGGATACACTACTGTCATTGATAAGCTTCACCGCCCTCCCCTGAACACGGTCCAGAAGCTTCAGAATAGACAATGGAGCCCCTGCCCATATATGAGAGTTGTATTCCATTTTTGGCCGGATATAGCTGGTATAAATAGTAAGGAGATCGGATGGAGTGAAGTAAGTCTTGCACCGTTTTAGAAAACCGAGACACTTGAATGCCTCTTTTGACACTTGAAATACGTGCTTATTCCAACGGACATCACACTGTATTCTCATGCCCAGAACATCAAGAGTATCCGATTCCTCAATACCTATACCATCCATAGTTACAGATGAAATAGAGATGGAGGAGATTAGAAAAATAAAACAAAAATCTAAAAAAAAATATTTGTGTTGTTAGTGTTGTCACTTCTGAGTATAATATACAATAACATAAAAAGCTAATAGGAAAGAAAATTGCAATTTAGTTGCATTAGATTCGAGGCCATACTTGGGTGTGATCGCGAAACGGTCATGACTTGGTATTGTTACGTTTGTAATGTAAGATGAGCGCAGGTTTGATTCTTACAGCCGCATATTGTTAAAAAAAATTAACATTTAGAGACAATCTGACAATTATGAGACACAAATAATAATACAATTTAAATATAAAATCACTGATGAGCCTGTCCATAAAAAGGCAGAAACTAGTCTAGTCTGATTTAAAACTTAATAGTGTCTATAATTTTTAGAGAAAAACGTTTATTCTTCTTCTTAACCTCAACATTTCTAAATAAAAAAATTTAAATTTTAAGCTGTCACCGGCTTGTGGAAGTAATTGCCTATTTATTAAATTAAAGACAAATAAAATATTTAAATTTAGTAAAGATTAAATGTGCATTTGTAAGCTAAATGTTTATAGTGCCTTTGAGTGATATTCAATTAGTGTGGTCAAACAAATATAAGTCAGGTAAACAGAATAAATCGCAAGACAAGAATATATATTACGTAATTTTTTATGTTTCCTTTTTCTTATTGCAAAAAATGGGTTGCTTATATCATATTTTGTAAGTGTTGTTTTGTATCCCGAATTACTGCATTTGTCTTCATTGAAAAGATGCCATCATTTACACAACTTACATCAGTAAGTAGTTGGAAAATAATATTGCTTATGTTGTATATAATAAAATATAGTAAAATTCTGACACAACACTATAAATGATATTAATATGAAATTGTTACACAATATAAAGCGTGATATAACTAATAAATCTGCATCATTAACTCTTAAATCGCATTTTTTGACTTATGACAGTCTTGAACTAAACAAGCAATATGTGTACACACATATGCCACATATGACAACCAAATTGAAAAATGTATTTTGGTGGTTACAGCTAATGAACTCGGTTAGTATATTCATATTCAAATGTGATTTCCAAATATTTTGAGTGTTGCAACTAAAATTCAGTTGTGTTAAAATATAATTTTTTTTTTCTTTAAAGTAGATACAAAGAGTATATACTTAACAGAAAAACTCTGCTACGCACGGGTCTCTCGATAATTAGCGAATTCGCACACAACTCTCACTAAGAGAAAAATATATTAAAACCCCCCAGCGAAAAAAGAGTGGAAAAAATTGTAGTTAAATCATCACATATACGGATTCAGATGTAGTGCAAATTGAGGTGAAACACGCATGATTTTAACATGGGGTTGTCATAGGACGGAGGTAATGCAAATTCCTCAAACTTCACTTTATTAAAAGTACTATGTGTAAGGTTATGAAAGATTGTATTTCTGGGTGTTCTTTTTCATAGAACTTAATTTGTTATTTTTAATTTGTGATTAAGGTATGATGTCAAGTCACATCTTTTTTACTGAGTGATAGATAATATGTATATGTAGGAGTGCTTTAAATGTTATAATTAAAAAAAAACTTTCAAACAGCTTTCTAGCTTTAAAAACAAAGCGAAATAATTGTTTTTCGTTCAACTGAAAAGAAAGAAAACTATTGTTAAGTCTGATATTTTGTAATCATTGTTTTTCAAATTTAAAGGTCAGAAAACACAAGTTCAAAGCGACATCTAGATTAAAGAAAATAGTTGTTAAAAGACACAAACTCCCGGTTCCAATCGAGTATGTCAAATACCAAATTGTAACATTCGTGATATTTCTACTAGTTAGCCTTGTATATGATGACATTTATGCTAAGTTTAGGAACTGATCTAAAAGACCAGCATTGGATGAGAAAAATCAGTAGTAGTAGCTACTTTGTGTGTAATGAAAATGTTGTTTATTTGGAACTACTTCGCATTATTTTTGCTGGGCCCCTATTTACAAAAAACGTGACCAAATGAATAGAGAAAGGGTCGAGCGAGGCAGATATGGATAGAAAACTTTAAACTCGTTTTCTGCAAAATCGTGTTTTTTGCGTTAGTCAGTCTTGCAGTAAATGAGCGATATATTAAAAAACCCTAACTCTGAGCAGCGACCAAACGCGAACTATATAATTTTGGAAAAAGAAAAAAAAAATATGTAAACACCATACTGCTAACTAGGGCAATATATATAAATGTAAAAAAAAATTAAATTTGAAAGACCATTATCTGAAAGGTGCGTCGAAAGTTTTTGAAACCGTCCTAAAGATAAACAATTAATGCTGATGTATTTAGCCTGATTAAACATCGGCTAACACATAAAAAAAAAAAAAAATATATTAATGTTTTGCCTCAAAGTGTCGAACATTTTGAAAATTCCTCATATATATAAATTACTTAACATTGTGCAACACAGATGGTCTTACTTACATTATCATAATAAAATTTTTATGGAATAAAAACCAAAAGAACATATCATAAAAACAATAAGCAACAACGAATATCACAAATACCAATATGATAAACATATAATATATATTTTCTGTCAAATATGAACAACAAGTGCAATAATAATATTTATTTATATACAATTTTATCTGGTCATTAGCATGATGATGAGATGATCGCCCCCAAAACAGACCAACAATAATTATGAAACAAAAGGCATGGTGTAACAAGTATAGTTAACAATTGCTGGAAAGTTAGTTAGAAAAAACAAACCTCGAAACATAAGAAAATCTTAATTGCTCTTACACTCAATGTTTGACCTATGAAGAAATACACCCTCTACCCCACACTCGAACGCCCCTTTTACCACTTAAACAGCATTTGTTTAATGAAACATTATGCTCAACACAAAATTTATGCACTGGCTGTGTATGTATGACTACTAGTCAAGACCACATTAACTTCATATTTATGAACATTATGAGGAAAAAAAATAAAAAAATTTGCCAGTGTCCAAAACAGGACACTAGCAGTCATATTGTACATTTGTTTAAATATGGACAATATTTTCATATTCTCATCCAAGTTAAGTTTATAAATCTATACAGAAAAACAAGAAAGACTTATCGTAATGGGGGTTAATTAGACAGTGTGCATGACACGCATATATCTTAATAGTAATTAACTAAAATAATCAAGCCCCTTCATAATGGACAATGTAAGCAAGCATATGTTGCAAATTTATGTGATACCAGTTTTTATTTAGAAATGTTTTCATTTTCTTTAACTTTCACACACAATCAAATATTAATGAAAAAATCTGTTTTTAACACCTAAAAGTTGGCAGTAGAGAATTATATTAGCGTTTGAAAATCGGTCCATCTGTTAAGGCTGCACATTGGCAACCGATTTCCAATATGTTATTTTAAGAAAAAGGCATTTAAAGTAAATATCGCACCAGTAAAATAAAGGGTCCGCCATCTAACGTTTTTTTTTCAACTAGTGCTTATTTCGTAAATGGTAACACTTAGCTCATGTCTGATTTGACAGATAATTAGTTTTATCCTTCCGCTAACGAATATGGTCCGTATGTTCTCTTGTGAAAAAAGTGAAAGAAACTGGCATCCTCATCGATAAACCAAAGCGTGAAAGGCCAAAAACAGTGCGTACACCCGAGAATATTGCTACTGTGGCAGAAAGTGTGCGTGAAGCGCCATCAACATCAATTCACCGTAGTTCTCAACAATTGAACCTTTCGGAGACATCATTGAGACGAATTTTGCATAAAGACCTTGGTATGAGCCCAAACAAAGTCCAATTGGTTCAGGAGTTCAAAAAAAAAAGTTATTTGGCGGACCCTTTATAAGGCAAATAACTGTAACTTTTTGAGTTTCTGCGAAATTTTTCGTCAACATTTTCACAGTATGAAAGCTAACCCTTTCACTACACTCAGGGAACTTCTGCTTTAAAAATATGTACAGTTGTGTTCATAAAAATAGGAGTGCCTTTAATAAAAAAAAACAAAGTTTAAATTTTTAAACAAAAAGTACAATTCAAAATTCACTGTTCAAAATAATATAAGTATTTACCCAAGGCTTAATTTTGATAAATTAAAATACATAAAAGTTTATAATTATGTCACAAAAAGTTAAATAAATTTAGTGTTAAGTGGAATAACCTTTTTTTTGATGACAGCAGCACATCTGTGAGGCATGGAGTCTATAAGATCCCAACTTCTTTTCAACGGTATTTGCTGCCACGAATCTCGTACTGTGTTCCATAACTCTACAGCATTTGACGGTATCTTCTCTGCCATACTTTTATTAACTTTTCTTCCATAACTCTTCAGCATTTGACGGTAGCTTCTCTGCCATACTTTTCTTAATGTCTCCCCATAGATAGGGTTGAGTTCAGTAGACTGATCAGGCCACGACATGAGCTCAACCCCATTGACCAGTCCTTTGCCAATTTACTGGTGTGTTTCGGGTCATTGTCTTGTTGGCACACCCATTTCAGTGGCATATTCCACTCTGCATATGGTAGCATCACTTCATCCATTATTCCAACATACACGTGATTATCCATGATTTCTCTTATTAAATGAATCGGATAAACTCCGTTGTATAAGAATATAAGAAGCAACTTTTGCTGTTAGGTGTGAGGTGGACGTCGGACATACTGTCTTGAACCAGTTCCACCAAATAAAACGATTTTGCTTTCGTCTGTCCACAAAATGTTTCTCCGTTATTCTTTCGGCCAGTTAATGCATTCTTTGGCGAACTTTAAGCGTGCAACTGCCTGCTTCTTGGTGGGCTTATTGCGAATAAATTGTTCTTCACTAAGCGCCTACGGACAGTAATAGTACTTATGGCGAGATTAAGATCCTTTTGAATCTTTTTTCACATTCTCTATATCGTACTATACGACGGTCATCTACACTGGCTGTTTTACGCTTTCTTCCACGCGTTTCGGCCTTTTTTAAATGTTAAGGCATTTGCGATTATTTGATCCGAGCACACCAATATCTCTTTATTTTCTCTATATGTTTTTCCTTGTTTTCAAGTTGTTACACTAACAAATTGTTCTTATGAATATATTGTGCATCAGCACTCCTATTATTTTGAACACAGCTTTAGTTGTTTGGATTGTAATACAGTTTCTTTATTTTTGTATTTTTAATGTAAATGTCAAGCAGTTGTAGAACAAATTTAATTTTTTTACGTTTAAAAAAAAAACAAACCACATCCAATGACTGTTTTATGATTTTACATTTATTTACAGTTGTTTTTTGTTATTTAAAAAAATAAAAAAAGTAAATGTTTGTTTATTTTTAGTAAGTTAGTAATTTTTTGAACAGTAAAAACAAATGACAAATGTTTGCTGAATTTAATGAAATGTTAGTCGTCCTTTCTTCAAGTGAAATTTCATTTGTTTTCATTTCATTTGTTTCCTAAGTGTACCCTTGCGTAGTGTACACATATTCAAAAAAAAAATATATATATATATATAAAAAAATGATAATGCAATAAGACTTTATATTTTTGTTTAAATGTATTCATTGGTTATTAAAAAAATCATTAAATGCATTAACTGATCATCAGGGCAATATAGTCGCGATATTTGTTAAAAAACGTCCGATTTTTGAAATTAACTGACCTCGTAAGCATGGGAGATGTAATATAAAAAACTTATAAAGCCTAAAAAATATAATTTCCATCTCATATGGGCATTTCCATAGAAACGTCAATCGTGACGGAAAAATTAAGAGTGGGCAAAATCTATCCTTTGACTTGAATTATTAAAGTAAAACAGATTGCAAAGTTCCATTCATGATTTTGGACAAGTTTTTTAATTTTCGGTAACATTTTCTCTTAAGGAATGAAAATGAAGATTATTCAAGTTCGAGGCCATACTCTATATTTCTTTATTAGGATATTGTCCTAACAAATAATCTATAGAGTTTTTTGTTTCCAAATTTATTATTTGACCCTTTCAGGAATGTGTTGGTAGATCTATTTCCGGAATTTTCTATGTTTCCATCTACCAAAGGTAGAGCTTTCCCAAATACCAAAGGTAGAGCTTGTACATAAACAAACAAGTTTTCAATTTATTTTTGATCAATGGTAATCTTTAACTTCGAGCTCATATATTAATTCTCATGTAGTGAGTAAACTACCCAGCCAGAAAAATACGAACGGCAAAGCATTGGCCCAGTGCTTTCAACGGTGGTATGAGCGTTGGCAGAGCGTTAGATATCTGAAGATTTAAGTGCTTTGCCAACCCCAAAATGATAACACCGGGCAGGGCTTGGCCGTTCCTTATTTAAAACGTTGGCAAAGCACTGACAATGAGCGCTTTGCCAGTACCAAAACCATAATTTTAAAACGTTGGCAAAGCATTGGTAGAACAACCAATAAAGTGCTTTTTTAATAATATAATAAGTGCTTTGCCAACCCCAAAATGATAACACCGGGCGGGGCTTGGCCGTTTCTTTTTTAAAACGTTGGCAAAGCACTAACAATAAGCGCTTTGCCAGTACTAAAACCAAAAACAACCATTAAAGTCCTACTAAGTAATTCACTTCAGTAAAGAGTTGTATTATTTCTTATTGAATGATTTTGGTAATTTGAACAGAAATAACAATAGGCTTGCTTCAGCTAAGTTAATTACAAAATAACTGAATATTTTTTTTATCAAATTATTTTTGTGACAAGTTAGCACGATTTTTTACTACAATTTTACTAAAGGAAGAAATTTGAAAATAAATTTCTTAAGTAAATTTTTAGTACAAAAACTATAATTTGTGCTGACTATAATAGAAGACCTTAATATTCTTAACTTCAAATCATAAATTGCAATTTAGTTTTGAATTTTTCCACTCTTGTTGTGAACAAGTTTTTATTAAGCCACTGTTTTTATTAAGTTAACGGTTGTAAATTTTGTAAATAAGTACTGGCAATGCACTTTTTGCCAATGTTGGGAAAGCGTTCTAAGTCAGTACTGTGCCAGTGCTTTTTTATTTTTACGGTTGTAAATTTTGTAAATCAAGTACTAGCAAAGTACTTTTTGTGAACGTTGGCAGAGCGTTCTAAGCCAGTGCTGTGCCAGTGCTTTTATTACTTTTACTGTTGTAAATTTTGTTAATTAAGCACTGGCAAAGCAGTTTTTACTAACGTTGACAGAGCGTTGTAAATCAGTGCTTTACCAGCACTTTTTTTGTTGGATCGTTGGCAAATAGTGCTCTACCAGTGCTTGATTTTTCAGACCATTGGCAATTTCTGGCTGGGTAGTTTATATGAATGTTTGATGTTTGGCATGGGATTGTTACCGCTTTCAAAACGTGTTCTGATGATGGGAACCTAGAAAATTTCCGAAATAGATCTATCAACTCATTTCTGAAAGGGTCAAATAATAAATTTGAAAACAAAAAACTCTATAGATTATTTGTTAGGACAATATCCTAATAAAGAAATATAGAGTATGGCCTCGAACTTGAATAATTTTCATTTTCATTGCACAATTAAAAGTCGAAAAAACATAATTTTTATTTTTAATAAAAATTATATCAAATTTTCTCTTAAGTATTTAATTTATTAAGAGCAATTATGCAAGTATACTATATACAGTACAGTAAACGGTACATTTTTGTTTTTGCTTTCAAAAATCGATTATTAGTTTCGTCTGCAAAAAAACAATCACTCTATCCAATTTAAAAATAATTTAAAGTTTTTTTGATAGTTTTGGTGACTCTAACATTAAGATTAGCAACCCAATTTCTGTTGTACATACAAATCTATTTTTAGACATTAATATTAAGACTTGAAAGAAAAAAATATTCTAGGTAGAAATTTGAAAATACAATTTCAAATTGAGTTTATGCTGGATGTAAAGTTATTGCCTGACAAGAAGGTAGCCGGTTCGAGCTCAGTTCGCGGAGAAGAATTTTTTATTGTTTAGATAATTTTAAAATAATATAATTTTTTTTTAGGTTTTTTAACTCTAATAAAATATTGGAATTATCAACCGAGTTTCTATTGCACATATAAATATATTTTTAGACTAATATTTAAATTTGAAACTAGAAAATATTCAAGGTCGAAATTAAAAAAAAAACATATTTAAATTGGGTTTTGGCTAGAGGTAGGGTACTTGCCTGAAGAGTAGAAGATCGCCGGTTCGATCCCAGTTTGAGGCATATAATTTTTTTATTAATAAAATAAAATTTGTTGAAAACATGTAATTTATTTATAGAATATAATAGTCCATAAACATTAAATATTCAATTGTTATAATAAAAATTCGAAATTTGTAAATAAATGTCCATTGTTACAATAGTATTAAGATTTAATAATAGTGATAGTACGTGGAACCACAAAAATTCGGTTGGCGACTAATTAGTTTGCTACTACAAAATTGTTTTCTGTGTGTATCTATTAAGCATTTTATTGAATATTGTTTTTAATTTCAAGCTAATTTTTTAGAAGATACTAGTAAAACTTTAATAAAAATTTAAAAAATTGCCAAAAATCGGAAAAAAATCGGAAAAAAGTCCTTGAAATTAAAAAAAAAATCGCTTATCTATAAAAATATTGCCAAACTTTAAAAAAATCGGCAAAATTTAAAAAAAAAAGATCAAGGTCACTCTTGAAAAAAATCTAAAAAAATTTTAATAAATTTTTTAATTTTTGCGATGCTTTTAATTTCAGCGAATTATATAAATTTTTTTAATAAATAAATAAAAATTTTTTTTAATTATGACGATTTTCGTTTAGTTTTGACTTATCGTATTTTCAATATTTACGATTTTTTTTGGCGATTTTTTGAAATATTGTTCAATTTAATTTTTTGGATTTAATTTGGTTATTTTTGGCAATTTTTTCCATTTCTTATAATTATGGGAAGTGGAAACTGGAAATTTTATGTGCACGGAATTCATTTTCAATTACACATTTAATGGCTATTATTAAACTTTAATTAAAAGTGAGTTTGAACTCAAACAAAAGCTTAATTGTTATTTTATCGATAGTCATTTTTTCTTGCCCTATGGGGAATGGGACCGGTTCTGCGTGTGCCACAGGATCGGTCCCTTTGTGCCAGAGACCAGCCCTCGGCTAAACCCTACCTTATGTAAACAACATGCAACTTTAACATTGGCTTGTCATAGGGGGGGGGGGGGACATTTGTCCTACTTTAAACCACATAGTGTCATGCCAGAAGACTAACCAAAGATGGACATACCACAAGACTGTCGCAAAAGCGCCATGTCGTATAAAATAAACGAAAACTAAACAGCTTTCCAATGGGTAAAATTCTGGTAAACTGGCTTTTGCTTGTTAATAACTATTCTGGTTAAGTGGCATGTCCTCCCTTTACCACTCACAGGATTGGTAAGTTTAGGACAATTGACACTGCTTAACCCACTTCAGTATTAAATTATACCAGTCCTGTGATAAGTCCTTCTCTAACCAGTCACTTTTAGGACAATTGAGTCATTCCCCATAGGGTGTGTATATACAGAGAAATGTGAATTCTTGCCAACGGACTTACAGCTTCAGTATTTTTGATTTTCCGCAAAACTATTCCAATTATCTTAAATTTTCTGCTCGAAACAGTGCTAGTTAGTAGGAATACATTAAGTGATTTGTCATCAATGTTCCCATTTCATTCAACCCATAATAATTTTAATAAATTGTTAAGTGTCATGTATGCAAGATGCCTTTTCCATGTTATATTTTTGTTTTATTTTATTATTTTAGTTTTAAGAAAATTTTCCAACGATAAACATCTTATTTTTATGTTTAGCTTTATTATTCATGTGTTTGTGTTTTCTTGTTTTATCTAGAAATTCTTTAACAAGTAATTGTTAATAATTATAATAATGGAAAGTTAAATGATAAAAGCCAACCCATATCATTGTTCTAGAGTGAAAGTCCAATGACATTTATTGTTGTAACAAGTGTGTAGTTTGCTATTTGCTTAATTAGCAAAGAATTTTCATTTGCCAATTATGAAGGCAAGTCTTTATTTAGTTCGTTCGATGTATGCGTTAGTTAAAAAGGGTGTCTTTAACTAGGGAGAAAGCAGTATAATCATTGGCGTGATGATATGCATCATACATTTTAACGCATCATAAATTAATTATAGCAAAAAAGCATTTTTTTTACTATGAGCAAGTGTGCATTGCTTATATGTACCATCTTAAGGAATATTAAGAACATTCATATAATTATGTTTTTAATTTCTTAATAGACAAAGACAATTTTTCAAAGAATTGATATTAAAAAATGGGGTTCTAAAGAAAGTAATTGAATGATATCATGGTATTTAAGATACGATCAGCCGGTTTCCATACTACTCAGAGTTGCTCAACCTGCTCTCATTAATTTTTATCATGTTTTTAAAAAATAATTTAATGAAATTTTTAATTATTTCAAATATTAATGATAAAATCAGCAAAATAAAATTTAAATATATTAATTTTTAATAAAAATAACAAAAAAAAGGGATTTTTTTAATGGGGGAAAAGAAGTTTGAAATGGAATAAAACAAAGGTGAATTTTTTAAATAGACATGAAATTAACTTTATTCGAATGATAATCTTCTGGCATTATAATTTAAATATGACTTCTGGCATATGGCCGCTACGGCTGGCTCGGACGTAGTCTAATCTGGAGGTTCAATTTTCGGTGACTTTTCCAACATTTGTGGCCGTATATTGGCAATAACGCGGCGGATATTGTCCTTCAAGTGGTCAATCGTTTCGGGCTTATGGGCGTAGACTAGCGACTTCACATATTCATACAGAAAATAGTCCAACGGCGTTAAACCAATCGATCTTGGAGGCCAATCCACGGGTCCGAAACGTGAAACTATGCGGTTACCTAATCAATTGTAGCACAAGCTGTGTGACATGTTGCGCCGTCTTGTTGAAACCACAGCTCCTGCACATCATGGTTGTTCAATTGATGAACGAAAAAGTCAGTAATCATATCTCTAAAGCGGTCACCATTGACCGTAACGTTCTGACCAGCATAGTTTTTAAAGCAGTAAGGACCAATGATTCCATCAGCCCATAAAGCACACCAAACAGTCAGTTTTTTTGGATGTAACCTTGTCTCAGCATACACTTGAGGATTATCATCACTCCAAATACGGCAGTTTTGTTTATTGACGTATTTATTTAACCAAAAATGAGCTTCATCGCTTAAAAAATTCGCAAAATTCGTGCGCGATAAATATTTCGAACAGAACCATGATTTTCAAAATAAATTTGCACAATTTGGAAGCGTTGTTCAGGCGTTAGTCTATTCATGTTGAAATGCCAAAACAAACAAAATGGCCAACAGTTAAAAAAGTGTGGCCAACTTAAAGTTATATACCTGTATATGAAACACCCTTTATAAGCAAAATGAAAGTCAGTGTTTTAAGCAAGAATTTTTTATCAACATGTTGCAATTATTTTTTATTGTAAAAAAAATGTTTTTATTTGCTTGCCAGAGTTCGGAATTTTGTCGCTGAGAGGTGTCGGAAGTGTAGTCTCTCTATTTGTATACACAGAGTAAAATTTTTATATTTGCCAACTGAAAGTTGGTTAATATGATTCAAATTCGGTTAATACCAATATCAGTCGGTTGGCAAACTTTACAGTAGTTTTCACAACAAAGTTCGGTTAATTCAACTGAATTTTAGTTGCAACACTCAAAATATTAACAAATATAATGTAAATATCGTTGTACTAACTGAATTTATAAGTTCTTACCATTAAAATACACTTTTTAATTTCGTTGGCACTTGATTTCTCTTTGATATGATTCGAATACACTTCAAAATGCGTTATAATGGAAAGTCTTTGAAAGAATAATTCAACTTTTTTGTATTTTATGAGAATACTACAAAATTGTTTAACTAACGTTTTCTTATATGTTTGAAAATATATTAACAGAAAGTTCCAGCCATAACACAATATTGTCAAACTGATTTTGTACAGCAAACATTAGTGTGTCCCTTAAAAATACATTTGTCATCACACCACCCAGTTTTATTTTAAATGGTGTCAAATGGACAATAACCGCTATTTTTTAATTTTTGAAAACGATGACCCGTGCCGAATTTCAGACGAAAATGTCAAATTTGTGCAAAATAGTTTAAAAAAATCGAAATAAAAAAATAATAATTTAGTAACGTCATGATGCTTGTTATTAAAAGACCGTAGCCACGTGTTTGATTACTACGAAGACAAGAATGGAGTAAAATTGATGATTAATTAATTAAAAATAACATTAACATTAAAATAATCTAACTAAAAATAACATTAAAATAAACTAATAAAACTGTAAAAAAGATATTACTTGAGCCAGATTGAAAAATAAAATTTTTTATACAAATAGAAAATTTTTGGTCTTCTAAGTTTAGTAACGTCATGATGCTTGTTAGGAAAAAACCCTAACCACGTGGTTGATTACTAAGAAGACAAACATGGAGGTGGAAAGGACAACAAACACGAATTATAATTTTTTCAATTAATATTTTTTCTTTAAATTAAGCTGTTATATTATAAGAATAGTAATTGAAATTTTCAAATTAGCAGCTTAAAAAAATCTTTAAAATTATTTTAAAAAAAATACATTTTTGCATATTTATCTAAATTTGTGCGTTATTTTTGATGCCATGCTAGAGTGGATACGATGAATGATATACGATGAAGTCAAAAGTCAATATATGAATAATTTTTACTATATAAAGCAAAGAAACAAAATAAAAAATGAATGTTACAAAATTGCGAATTTTGGAAATTTTTTATTAAAAATGATATTTTTTGCAAAAAGGCATCAATTTGGGAGGAAATTCGGTGCTGTTTAAAATTTTGCAAAAAAAAAATAGATTTCTTCCATTTGGAACCATTTCCAATAAAATTCGTTTTGTAAGGAACGAAAATCGACAAATCGTTTTTAAGAGGAATCCTATATTCTAAATTTTCCACCACTTTTTTTTATGACAAACTTAATTTGGAAATTAGTAAAAAAAGTTTTACAACTCCTTTTATGGGTTTAAATACAGTTACTGTCTTTTGAATCATATCTCATTATTTCATTACTTTCTTGTTTTTATATTATTCTATAATTACAAAACTTTATCTCATCATAATAAATATTCAAATTTTAAGTGCATAATTATTTTTAGCGTTTTTTAATTGTGGTACCACTTGCTAATAATTGTTGTAACCCTTAAAAATTGGTAACAGAAAATAATAAAAATGATATCCTTTACTTATTACAAAGTTTATATTTTTATAATAAATAATACATTTTAATGGTTTTAAAATTTCGTTTTTTAAATCGTCATTTCAAATTCAAAGGGTGTAAACGATTTTTTTTTTACAAATTTAAATGTTAATTATTGAAAAATTAAAATTAGTATAAATATAGTTGGGATATCAAATGAAAGAAAATTTTATCAATTCCTTGTTAGATTATGGGCAGTTATTCTTGCATGTATTACGACTATTAAACTTTAACGAATTGTTCCTATTTTTTCTTATTTTTTTCAATTTTAACACTTTTGAGAAAATTCACTACCTTTGGCGTTAAAGTTTTTGCGTTTTTATCAAAAATTTTAACCGTTATACTGGTTCTCTCGTTAAACCAATTAAGACCAATTTTACCCGAAAACTGATATAATTAACTGATTACTACTTCCGATCAATATTCAGTGTTTCATTCTTTCTTTTATATACATTTGTCTGTTCAAATCACATTGCAGAACATACGACTAATGCCCGTAATTTCAAGCAATAGATACCTACCGGTGCTTAGATACCTACCCGATTTTGTTCGTGCACACGGTAGGTATCTAAGCACCAGTAGGTATATATTGCTTGAAATTACGGCCATAAGTAAGTGTTTAAAATTTGTCTTCACACCCCGTAATATATTCATTTTTGTTCTCATATTTGTAATCACATGAATCTTAAAAAGGACTTTCACACCACATTTATGACAGTGAAAATAATTCTAAGTTTCAGAATTCGATCAAAAAAGATTTTTTATGGAATGTCCCAGCAAAACTTTCTATTACCCGGTAATAAGTTTTAGAATATGAAATTAAGGTCGGTAGCTGATTACTTTTGTATTACAAACCCTATTGTTTTAACAAAAGCATGTAAATTCTGGTAACACCTTACAAAACACATATTAACTCCAGTATAAATGTTAGTTTTTTTTTAATACGCATGTGAAAATTGATGTTTATATAAACATCTATGATCATATATGGGCTTGTATATATGGGTATAGATTACCATATATGTCCATATATAGTTCAATATATGACCATATATGGACCCATATATGTTCGGATCCGAGATTTAAAGATCATATACTACCATATACCCTCAAATTTACCATATTCCCTCAAGTTTAAGTATTCTTAAAAAGATTTTGTTCTCCCAAACCCGATTTATGGAATTCATTTCTATTCCTAGAGGTTTTCCTTTTATCAAAGTATACCAGCAAATAAAAAACCATATTTGATAGAAATGTGTCCATATTATTTTTTAAATTTTTTATTAAAATTTAACATATCGTCCCCTTAGTATTAAAATAGCCTATAAATTTTTTGATGTTTTGAGAAAATGAATTTCAAACTTTTTGTCGAAAGTAGCTCTCACTCAAATCTCGTTATGTCTGTAAATATTTATTATTTTCGACGTTTTTTTTTAAGACTGTTTAAAAATGAGTCTATTTTGTTAACTGATCAATTTTTATTATTGTAATCATCCTTTTAATGAACAAAAAAGTGGTGTAAACTGCAAATACATCAGATAAGCTATTTTATTTTTTAATGTTTTCTATCAAGTTTCTGATACGTTATTTTATTTTGTATGGTATACACTATTTTATTCAAGAAATACACCACAATAATTAGTAAATTTAATATGAATTTTTATTAGTATACAATTATGTTTTAATTACAGTCAGATCGTAAATTATTAGCATGGTCTTTAATAATTGTCGTCTGCGTCCTCTTCTTCGAATCTGTCTGGTTCATCTAAACAATCGCGATTATTCCCTCCTTGTAAATTCAAAAAAAATGTCTGTGAGCCGGGAGGAATTACATTTTTTTTGCATAAATCTTTGAGATCCTTCAGTTTTGTGTCAGAAATTGGTAGTTCTTTTTTATATTTGTGAGTTAATGTAAAATTTGTGACCCCTTTCTTTTTCATTCTCGAGCCATCTATATCAATCACTTTGAAGTCTTCGTTCCATTGTTCCTTGTATAACAATTGTCTCTTTTCACTTTTTATTACTTGGAGAACCTTGATTTTAAGCCAATTTACCGATTCATTGTTGACATTTTTCTTCAAGTTATGGTTCAATTTTGAGAACGCCGTTTTGAGATCAATAATATCACTGTAGTTAAGCCTTTCTACAGCGTACGGATTTTTTCGTCTTGCCAGTCTAAGTATAGTTGGCCATTCTTCTGGTGAATATACACAAATATTTCTCTTAGTTCGTTCTATAGCCGAATGCATGGAATCTGCTTCCATTTGTGTGTGTCCACTTTGAAGATATTTAATCGTTATTGAATTAAAATGCAATGAATGATTTATATGAAGCAATAATGTGGCAATTAATCTGTTTCTATTCTGTCCTCCACAGCAGTCTGAATACAGAATAACATCCGTTACTGATTCGGGTAAATTGTTCAGCATTTTTAATAAAGTGGTTCCAATTTCCTCTGACCCACGCTTACCATGGTTTTCATCCCACAGGAAACAATATCCAGCTCCATTAGCTAAATCGTAAAATGTGTTGTTGTATGTGGCGAACTTCCGACTGTAATACAAGGTGCTTACATTGCTACATGGTGTCAATAGCACTGATTGTAAGTCAAAAGTAAATACTTTTATATTGCTGTTATTTTTAGATAACTCCTTGTCAGCATGTTTGTGGAGTCTTGCTTGGGCTTTATTTGCTAAGTGTTCATCATATGATTTCTGTATTGAAGCCTTGTCCTCTGTATTTTTGAACGTTTCGCATGTTAAGCATGTGTCCTTTTTTGGATGATGGAATGAATAATTGTAATTATTACAAAATATGTGGCGATACATATGTTCTTTAACTGAGAGATCTGGGTGGCGTTCTTTAAATAAGATATACATTTTTGTAATTGTTAGGTCTGAGCTCAGATAAAGGCGTTGGGACTTTGCTCGAGTATAGTGACTTTCTACTGCTGGAAATGACTCTATGTGTTCTTTAATAAGAGTTGCTATCTCCGCGTCTACTTTTCTTTGCATTCCGTGTTTACCCCTCATGTCAACAAATTGTCTTTGATTTTTTTTTTTTGGCTAATACAGATATCGCGCAGTCTGACACGTGTAAAGTATTTAAAAAGAACTTTTTACAGACCTGTTTGTCATTTAGAAAGTATTTTAGAGTGTTCGACCGCCGTGATTCTCTCGTTAATGTCCTGTTGCACTTCTCCACTTTTATGTTATTACTAAGGAATAGACGTTGCTTGCAGTAATCGCCCAAACTCCAATAGTCTGCATTGATTTTCTTACGATCTTCTTCAGAGAAGTGTTCTGGACATTTGTGATGACAGCTGCAATTAGCGGGCTTCGGTAAACGTTCCTTAATTACTTTACCACTCTTTGTAACATAAGCCTTTCCTTGACTCCTGTCACTCTTTCTTTTGTTCTGCATCCAAAGCTGGCTCTTACGCTATTGAATAAAACAAATCCATAATTGCAGGAGACATCTTCTTAAATTACCTTTTAATTAACTCACCTTTCTTTTTCGTGTTACTGTCAGTTCTACATTTTCATCATTGCTTTCTTCTGCGATTTCGCAGAGCACTTCATGTTGCTTTACCGAAGATTTTTCAATTTCCTCTTCATCCGTTTCTGGAATATAATAATCCGACGATCCTGCTGAAAAGTCTTCTCCATCCTCTTCGTCAGTTTGCGATATATTTGAATCCAATGGTTCCACAGATAATCCAACAGAGTTTGGAGCAAGTTTGACACATAGGGCTCCTGTTAATTCCATCGCAAATTCTGTTGACAATTAATATACATTAATATTCCTTCCTGCAATTTAAGTTAGCAGATACTCACCAGAGCTTGATAAATCCATGATTAAATAAATGAATGATTAGGAACGAATGAACGACTAAATGATTATGAACGAGCGAATTTCAACAACGAACTGAAATCCTTAATTGTACAAATTATTTCTATTGCATTTACATACATGATAAAACAACGTAAGCATTGCATAGCCTACTTTTGTTTTTTGTTATTTTTAAAACACATGTTAATTGTTCTGACAATATAACGGCCTATAAGATTCATACAAATGAACAAATTGAAAATATTTGTTGAACAACAACGTATATCATTATACGTCATTTTAGGTGTTTGTGTCATGATAAAATTGATTTTTTTCCTAAAAGTTAAAATAGAGTATGTGAGTGTACATTACTATTATATTGAATAAACAGAAAATTTACTTTATGTAAAATAGCGTATATGCGTTTACATGATTTTTGAGGAAAATAATTTAATACAAATTTATACTATATTTTTTTGACTGACGTTTTGACACACTTTGTGGAACTAGAATTTGACAAAATTTTGACCACATATAAAATCGACGATGGAGAATCCAAAAATTCAATAAAAAAATAATAGCCTATGAGCACATAGGCTATTGTTATACTAAGGGGACGATATATTTGATATTAATATACAGAAAAATTAAAAGATATTACATAAATTCTTTATAAATTTTTGTATTACAAAGCCAGTTTTGTATTCTGTTTTTTAATTAGATTGAACCAGAAATAAAAAAAAATGGTTGTATTACAAACTAAATTCTAAGTGATTTTTGTAATTTAACATTTTTATTAGAAAAATATAGTTGTAGCTTCCCAGGAAAAAATTACACATTCCAAAAAGAAGGTGATGCCCACACTTGCTTACATATCTCATTGCCAAATTTAGTAACTGCAATACCAAACTCATTCCAACGATAGAGTCAAAAAAGCAAGTAGTATTGCAATCAATTCTTTAAATTTAAACCAGAAAACATGAACTCAATAACAACAATTTTTTTCTTTTACTTAAAAGAAAATTACAATGTTATTAACTTATATGTATAACTTTTTGTACTCAAGAAGTAATCATTTACTCGTTATTGGAAGTAGTTCCTAATTTTGAAAAAAATAAGTTATACAATTTTAAAGAATTTATCTCATATATTTTTTCAAACAAATTTTTATTTGCAGGAAAATAATACTTAAAACAGAAATTGCATTTTTTTTTTTGAAAAATTTATATTTTCGTGGTTTATAGCTCCAAAATTATGACAGACCCATGTTATCATATCAATTCGGTGTTTCACTTTTTAGGATTTTATTTCCGTATGAGTTTTGATCGTTATATTTGAGTGACCTAGGAGAATCACGTGTGAGTAAAAGTTGAATTTACTTATGGAACTACTTCTTTTTTTTAAATGTAAGTACTTCTTATTTTTTCTAGGGAACTATTTATTTATTTTTTTTTTGTGTAAGTACTTCGTAATTTTACAATTTACTATTTCTTTATTAAAAAATGTATGTAGTTCTTAAAAATATAAAGTAAATGGTTCTTTGGCAAAAAAAAATAATCAATTCTAAAGAATCAATTATTTTAGTCTCACGCCCTGTTAAAAGAATCGAGTAGGTAATCTAGTAAGGAATGCGTTCTGCCCAAAATGCTTGATTACAAACCCGCTTACCTTTTTGGAAATTTTTTGCTGGGTTATTATAATTTTCAAATTTCAACAACGTAAATTTCACTTGGATAAATAACCAAAAAAACAAGCTTCTGTAATTTAACAAAAATGTAATTTACTATATTATCCATGCATTTTCGACTTGGTATTGCAATCAATTTAACACTAAGGAAACTTTGCAAGGAAAGCCTTTTATAAGAAAACACACCAGGTTTTTCTGCGTGTATGTACTATTTTGCTATACGCACTATTTGTATGCAAATTTTCAGATTTATAGGTCACCAGAGAGCTGGGGGGAGTGTAAACTCCTAACTAAAAGCTCTGGGAAGAATAACACACAGGCAAACAATTAAACCACATCAAATGACTGTTTTTTGATTTCACATCTTTTTTGGAAAATAATATACTTAAATTATACGATGAAACTGTACCTTTAAAAACAAAGATAATTTCAGCGAAAAATAAACCATGGTTTACAGCCAGTATTCGACAATCGATTGAGCGAAGAGATTTGGCTTATTCCAGGTGGAAGCGTTTTAAAACACTGCAACTCAAGTATGAGTTCCGTTCTGCCAGAACAGCTGTCAATACTCTGATAAAAAATGCAAAAACGGATTATTACTCCAGATGTTTTAGTTCTGCAATTGATTCCAAACAAACTTGGAAGACTATTCGTGAAATAGGAATCGGCAAAGCCGAACAAAAAACAAGCTGTCCTATTGCTCCTGATGAACTTAATAGAATTTTTACTGATATACCAACAATTTCAACAGATAACACATTTTACAACAACAATACACTTGACAGTTACAACGGAAACTCCTTTTTAGGGGAAAATACCTTTGAGTTTTCCTGCGTCAGCCAATCTGAAGTTCTTAGTAGCTTTGCTTCAGTCAAATCCAACGCAACTGGGTTTGATAATATACACCCCAAATTCGTAAAAATTTTATTACCAACGCTTTTGCCATTTTTTACTTACTTTTTTAACAACATTATAACAACGGGTTGCTTTCCTTCAAAATGGAAACATGCAAAAGTTATACCTCTTCCAAAGTCTGACACTGAATACCGGCCGATTGCAATACTATGCTTTCTTTCAAAAGTATTAGAGAAAATCCTACACTCACAAATAAGTTCCTACATACATGATAATTGTCTACTTACTGATAGGCAATCAGGTTTCCGCCCCAAACATAGCTGCATAACTGCCCTTGCCGACGTGTCTGAAGATATAAGACGTGAGTTAGATCTCGGAAATGTTACCTTCCTGGTGCTTCTCGATCATTCGAAGGCATTCGACACTGTGAATCACTCAACGCTATGTATGAAACTAAATCGGCTTTTCAATTTTGCATCAACTTCAACTAAGTTAATAGAATCATACCTTACAGGTCGCACACAATCGGTATTCATGAATAATTCAACTTCAAATCCAGTGGCACTTTTAAAGGGTGTTCCACAGGGATCAATTCTGGGACCACTTTTATTTTCTATTTATGCAAATGACCTGCCTCGGCAATTATCTTATTCCAGGGTTCATATGTATGCGGATGATGTACAGCTGTACCTAAGTTGTCCAGTTAATTCAGTTAACGAAACCGTAGATAAACTGAACCGTGATCTGAACAAAATATATCGTTGGGCAAATGCTAATGGCTTATGTCTTAATCCAATTAAATCTAAATGTTTGATAATACATAAAAAAACTTTAAACCCGGTTATCGAAAGAGAAATCGTAATAAACAATCAGAAAATAAAAGCTGTTAAGTCCGCAAAAAACCTGGGGTTGGTTTTTAATAATTATTTAACGTGGTCTGGCCATATAAACGGTCTTGTAAGTCAAACATATTTGAAATTAAGACCGCTCTGGGCAACCCAGGCTTTCACTCCGTTGAGAGTAAGAATACTGCTGGCTAAAACGTATCTAATACCGGGGCTAACTTATGGCTGCGAACTTTTTTCTAAATGCGATTCTATAAGCAGTAATAAACTCGATGTTTTGTTTAATAATATTATAAGATACGTTTATGGGCTAAGAAAATATGATCACGTCTCTCCCTTTACTAAAAGCCTATACGGAGTGTCTTTTGAAAATCTCCTGAAGATCAGAACACTATTATTCATGCATAAAATAATATATACACGAAATCCCACGTATCTGTACTCTAAACTACGCTTTGCAAGGTCAAACAGAGGCAGAATGATTATAATCCCGAGACACCGATGCTTAGTTTCCGAATGGCAGTTATTTATCAACTCTGCTCGTCTTTGGAATACTATTCCACATGAACAACAACTAATTAGCAACGCAATGCATTTTAAAGCTTTTTTGTTCAAATTTTTTGCTTAAAACTAATCATTTATTTTTTTATTTTTTTTTTTTTTAATTAAACAATAATTTATTTTTATTTAATTTGTTTAAAACAATAATTTTTATCTGTTAGTTATTTGTTTTTTATTTTGTTGTGGATTAGAAATCTGTACTTAGTATATTATAATTACGTTTTTTTTTTTAAAAACTTTACTCTTTACTCTTTCTTTTTATTCTTTAATTTTTTTTTTTTTTATATTTTTAAAATTTTATTATATTATTATATTTGTATCAATTTATAATTTATGATGGCTAATGTTTTATACATATATAATCCTGTACTATAATTATAAGACTTGGTCTTGTTGTGCAGGAAATCGTTAAATAAATAAATAAATAAATAAATAAATAAACATTAATTGTTTACAGCCGCTTTTTTGTTATAAAAAAAAAAGTAAATGTTTGTTTATTTTTTTCTAACATATGTGGCTCATTTTTACTGCAATTGTGGTTCATTTTTTGGACATTAAAAAACAAATAACAATGTTAGTTGAATTTACTGAAATGTAAGACATCCTTTCTTTAAGTGAAATTTCAATTGTTGTTAACGACATTTGCAGTGGTCTTTACCTGTGTATTATTGTAAGTGTATATATATTTTACATTTCTATGTCATCGGTTGTTATGGGGGAGGACTTCTGAAAGCTCTGGAAAGAAGAACACACAGCCAGACAAACAAATGGAAATAATATTTATATATATTTATAATATTTATAGATTTGTGGTCGGTCATTCAGTTTTAAAAGTTGAGATTTTGTCTTACTGTGTTATTTAAGCATTTCTTTTACACACAGAGAGAATTTCTTGGACGAGTTTTTTTTATGTGAACTGAACTAATGAGGTTTTCTTCACAAGGTATATGTAAAATTTCTTATACTTTATGAAAAAGCTTCAAAGTTAATGAAATTATTTTTAATGAAACTTTTACATTATTACTATGCAATTTTTAATAAATAATTTGATATTCTTCATCAAATTTTATGAAAAAACTGCATTAATTTATGAACGGTTTCAAAGGGGGAGTTCCAGCGACAATTTATTGATCTAATGCAAAAATACATTAATATCATGTAGAAAATTCTCTCAGTGCAAATAGAAAACAGATTCGTGCTGATTACCGCATTTATTGCAAATCAAATGCCCACATGTGTATAAAATGAGCAAGAATATAATATTTATAATATTAATTCAATTTCATGTCGTTTGGCGCGGGAAAACGAAATGTTATTTTTTATCCCACCTTTTAAGCTCTAAAAGTGAGATTGCGCATCTAAAAAAAGTCTAATTGATCTTCAAATGTACAGCAAACTGTTAATTTAAAAAATGCAAGAAGATAACTGCACAATTTTTGAAATAGTTTTAATAATTTTTAAATAATTTGTTAAAAATTAAAAAAAAAATCATAGAAATTTTACACTCACAATATTTTTTCCGTAAAGACTACTGAATATAAACATTAAACTAACTGAAAATCAGTTAAAAAAGGACAACTTACTTTTCGTTTAAAACAATTGTATTTTTTAGTTTATTTTCAACTGTTGAAAAATTAATTGACAAAATCGATAAAAATAATAGATAGTTTTCGTTTATATCAACTTTTTGTTTTAAATATAAAATTTTAACTAAATATTTTAACTATTACCGAAAGTCCGTTTTTTGTTTTGTTTATTTTGGTTATTGAATAACAGACAGAAAGTTAAAAATATATTTCTTTGGCAATTAAACTGTATATTAAATTGAAACAACTTTACCGATTACATTTTTAAATAACTGTTGATTTTTTATGGAAAAGTTCTTGTGAGTATACTCGTTTTCAAGCCAATCGAAGTTTGTCTTTACCGGATTTTATTTAATATGTAAATTTTGGTTTGCAAAATGTTAAACGGGAATATGATGTCTACTCAATGGCCTAAATTTAGAATTAGAAAATTCACAAATGTTTTTCATATAATACAGAATGTTCTCAATGTCGCATTAATATCAATATGTTCCATTATAACAAAATATATCGCACACCTAGTTTAAAAGTGACTCAACTCAAAATTTTGAATTTTTCAGAAATCGAAAAGTAGAATATTTTTAACTTTATACCAATTGAATCATAAAGAAAAACATGACTATTTTTTAGCAACAGGTAACAACAACAAAATACTCTGATATTTTTACACTGAGATTTTATATAAACCCGAAAAATTTGAATTTTGAGTTGAGTCACTTTTGAACTATGTGTGCGATATATTAAAATTTGCTCAGTTGTACTATTTACCATTTATTCTTTTTTATTTTTGATATAACATTGATTTTTGTATGGATACAGTTTTCTAATTCTATACTAATTAGAAACAAATATTGAAATATCCTTGAACATTTTTTGAAATAAACTCTGTGTCAATTCATGCTATTCAAAGGACATTTATTCATTACTGAATAAATAAAAGTTTCTTCAAAGCCACAAAAACTCGTAATTAAAAGTTAACATTAAATGTCAACACATACAGTTAAGTGAAAAGATAACTGTAAACAAGAAAAGGACTAGAAAAGTAAATTAATAAAAATAAAACACACACACACCAACAAGTGCTAAAGAATATTTAATTTTAACATTAAAGTAAATATTGAAGCTAACGCAACATAAACATCAATCGAAATAAATGTCCTTAGATTTGTAACATAGCTGGAAGTAAATCATTTACTCACACACACTGCTTATGTATGTATTGTTTATTTAACAAATTAAAAACACGCGTTATTTTAAATGAACATGTACTCGTTTACAAAAACAACAATAAAAACCATTTTTGTATTCAAATAATTTGGATTTTTTTTTGCAGGGACATATGCAGGATGTCCTGACTGGCGTTTAAACTGATAAGCTTAAATACATACGTAGTCACTAAAACAAGAACGCGTTTATATGATTTTGTAATTAAAATTTTATAATTTTTTTTACACACACATTTACATGGCATGTGTAAATAGATGAACCTTAACAGAAAAATTATTGTTAAATGTTTTATAAATTAGAAATGTATGGTAATGATAATAAATTGTATTTAAGGCTTTCCAAGGCAACTGGCCTGCTATCCTAAAAACTATGTCATATTATAATAAAACTTGCAGTTTTATTGTTCTTTTTGATACAAATAAAACATGAAATAATCACACAAAATAGTTTGTAGTTTAAATTAATTAAAGTCTACTTAATATTCATTTAAATCAAATGTTTCTTGTTATTTATTTTTAAATGTCGTTTAAATAACTAACAAAACCGCACTCACAATATTTTTTTCCGTAAAGACTACTGAATATACACATTAAATTAATAGAAAATAAGTTAAATAAAGAACTACTTAGTTTTCGTTTAAAACAATTGTATTATTTCGTTCATTTTCAACTGTTAAAACATTGATTGACAAAATCGGTAAAAACAACAGATTTGTTCGTTTATTTCAATACTCAATATAACAACTTTTTGTTTTACATATAAAATATAAACTAATAACGAAAGTACGATTTTTTTGTTTTTAAGATGTTTATAGAATAACAGCCACAAAAGTTAAAATATATATTTCTTTGGTAATTTAACAATATATTTAATTGAAACAACTGTACGGATTAACTTTTTAAATAACTGTTGAATTTTTATGGAAAAGTTATTGCGTGTGCGTAAGAACAAAATAATAGTAAGTTAAAAATAAATGTTAAAATTTTAACTATAGATCAGTAAAAATAAAAGCTTGATTCAGTTATTTGAAATTATTTTAGTTTCTTGTTTTGTGCTGCTAACTTTGTTTGTTGACAAACGTATGGTTCGGTTGTGGGAACTGAATTTATCGGTTATGATAACATAAAAGCAGGTAAGAGAGCATTTTACAGAGACAATAGAAATTAAGTTGTTTAACCCTTTCATGCCCGATGTTGCCTATAGGCACCATTACTGTTTGTGGCCTTTTAGCGTAAGCTATGATTGATATATTTCTTTCGTAATAGTGGTTGATGTTTTTAGAAGTGAAATCAAAACAAACTACGCAAATTTTGAGGTTACCTTATAATTTATTTTCAATAATGTGCAGTTGCATGCAAATAATAAGTGTATTATTTATCATTAAAAATATATAATTTACAAAAAATTTCTCAAAAATCGTATAGTGAACAAAATTAAAGAACCCTTTAAATTTTATTTAGAGTCTAATTAAAAAAAAAAAATAAAATTTAATTTTTAAGAAATCTTAAACCGTTTAAGACCGGTAGCTTGTTAAAGTTTACACTTTAGGTCCAAATATATACTCTAAATTTAAATTAAAATTAACATAAAATATTTCTTTACTATAGATCAATGTGTCCGCAAAGTTTGATCGAAAAATTCCCAGCCATTATAAGTTAGGCCTGAAAGGGTTAAGTAAGCATTTGGTTTTTACAAGCAAAAATTCAGTTTTTGCTACTGAACCATTTCATTTGCAACAAATTCTGTTAAAAGACGGAATCCGTTTTATAGGCTCAAGAAAAACTTTTCAAGATTCTTTTTCTAAGGTCCGTTTACTGAATGTCCAGTTAAAATTTAACAAACAGTTAAATTGAAAATTTAATTGGGAAAACACAACAAATGTGTCAGTTAAAGTCACAGTTAGTAGCTAACGGGACATTGTGAAAATGATGCTAAGAGTCCATAGGTAAGAGACTCCGCTATAATTCGTATTATCAACCAATTCCGTTGAACAAGGGTTGATAATGACATTAAAAATATCTATTTCATGTCATAAATTCGTACACACATTAAGGTGGGTCGGTTCAAAAAAAAAAAAAAAAATTTAGTGGCAACTTAAAAATAGATTGTGGTACACTCACAAGAACTTTTCCATAAAAAATCAACAGTTATTTAAAGGTTTAATCGGTAAAGTTGTTTCAATGGAATATACAGTTACATTACCAGAGAAGTATATTTTTTAACTTTCTGTCTGTTATTCAATAAACAAAATAAACAAAAAAAAAAAAAAAAACGGACTTTCCGTAAACGAAAACAATCTATTGTTTTTATGGATTTTGTCAATTAATTTTTCAACAGTTGAAAATAAACTAAAAACTACAATTGTTTTAAAGGAAAAGTAAGTATTCCTGTTTATTTAATGTGTATATTCAGTAGTCTTTACGGAAAAAATATTGTGAGTGTATTTTCTAAGAATATTCCCGAAATATTTCTTATTTTGCGAATACAAAAAGTTCATATATGGTAATGTGTGATATTATATCTTTTGCCGGTTTATTTGGCTAACGAATGGCTTTTTTCTAATACTTTACTTAGAATACTATGTAGGTAAAGACCACTGCAAATGTAGTTAAATAGATATTAAATTTCATTTGCTGATAGGACGACTTACATTTCAGTAAATTCAACTAACATTGTCATTAGTTTTTTACAGTTCAAAAAAGAAACCACAATTGTAGTAAAATAAACTACATATGCTGTAGAAACAAATAAACATTTATTTGTTTTATTTTTTAAATAAAAAAAACTACGGTATAAAATTAATGTAAAATCATAATACAGTAATTTGATGTGGTTTATTTTTTTAATCAACTACTATTGTTGTCAAAACTGAAAACTACAAATGACAGTTTTATCACTTAATAAAAAATTTACTGTAATACAACTCAAACAACTATAAATATTTACAGCAGAAGTTTTCTGAGTGTTCGACCAATTTATCCAGCTCTGTACAATACTTTCGAATATTTTCTGGATTGACAGATTTTCCAACTTCTTTTTCAATTTCGGCTTGTATTTTAGGTGCACTTTTCTTTGGGTTAGCCTTAACTTTTCCGACAATAATCATCTCTTCTTGGCTAGTGAACACTTTGGGGTACATCGAACATTGCTTATTTTCCGTATAACCTTCAGAATTTAATTTTGCTATTATTTTGTGCCACAATCCAGGCAATTTTTCTTTGTAAATTATTTTTATTATCACATCTTTCAAATCCTTATATAAAGGGTGGTTAAATTTCAAGGGCCGATGTTGATTTTGAATAAAATACAAACTATTTAGGAAATTATTGTAATTTTATTTTATTATGATATATTGGTATTACTCAATTATGTATGGAACAAAATATCGGCCAAATGGGCGCCGCGACCACGGCGGCACACCTCCATCCGATGGTCCAAATTTTCGATGACGCTGAGGCATAATGGAGGTTCTATGCCGTTAATGTGCCGAATTATCTCATCCTTTAGCTCTTGTATTGTTGCTGGCTTATCGACTTACAACTTTTCTTTCAAATAACCCCAAAGAAAAAAGTCCAACGGTGTCAAATCACATGATCTTGGCGGCCAATTGACATCGCCATTACGTGAGATAACACGGCCATTGAATTTGTAGCGCAAAAGAGCCATTGTTTCGTTAGCTGTGTGGCAAGTGGCACCGTCCTGCTGAAACCACATATCGTCCACATCCATATCTTCCAATTCGGGCCATAAAAAGTTCGTTATCATCTCACGATAGCGAACACCATTCACAGTAACTGCCTGACCGGCCTCATTTTGGAAAAAATACGGCCCGATGATGCCGCCAGCCCAAAAAACCGCACCAAACAGTCACTCTTTGTGGGTGCATTGGTTTTTCGACAATCACTCTTGGATTCTCATTCGCCCAAATGCGGCAATTCTGTTTATTGACGAATCCACTGAGGTGAAAATGTGCCTCATCACTGAAGATGATTTTCTTCGAAAATTGATCATCCACTGTTGCCATTTCTTGACACCTTTCTGCCCATTCACGACGTTTGGAATGTTCAAGAGGCTTTAGTTCTTGAGCCAATTGCACCTTGTAAGCGTGTAAATGCAAGTCTTTATGCATAATGTTCATCAACGACGAGCGTGAGAGGTGCAATTGTTGGGCACGACGACGAGTTGAGGTGGACGGCTCTTCAGCCACACTATCGCGAACAGCAGCAATATTTTCTGCAGTACGAGCTGTACGAGCATGCACTGGTGTTCTCACATCTTCTACAGACCCGGTTTGCTCGAATTTTTCCACGATTTTTGCGATTGTACGCACATTTGGACGATCAAATTGACCAAAAAAATCACGAAGTGCACGATATGCATTTTGATTTGAACGCCCATTTTCATAATAAGTCTGGATAACTTTAACACGTTGTTGGATTGTGTATCTCTTGAGTAAGTCTGAAATAGAGAAATGTCAAATAAAATTCGGAAAAAAACTTGGCGTTTAGGTGTGGTTCACATTCAACATCGGCCCTTACAATTTAACCACCCTTTAGTTTAGTGCATATTTAAACCATTTTAGCGAAAAATTATTTAATTACTTTAATTTTTTTTTTCCACAAAAAATTCCGGTATTATAGTAAATAGTTTCCTGGGGAAAAGTGTTTATAACCGTTATATAGTGACAATCGCATTTAATTTTATTATAATTAATTACTGAAGAATTTTTTAGTTAGATTTTTACAGGAAGAAGAAGAAGAAAACATTTTTATTAAAAAATTTAACGGACAGAATGTATATACCAGACTGCCGCAGTTTCGTCCGCTCCAAATATTTTATATTTTTTAATTGCTCTATATGAAAAACTATTTTACTTTGTGTCATAGTGAGTTTCAAACCAACAGCCATATATCAGGCCATGGCTCGTAGTATCACCTCTTAGCGAGTTGAGCCACGGTCGACACTTTTTGTTTTTGTTATGAATGCAGTAACAAGTATAAATAAAAATTGTAAAAATTGTCATATGATAATAGCAAAGTAAGACAAATTCTACTTTTCGTTCAGTGCATGATTTGTATGCTTACTTTTGTGATACACTGTATATCAATTTAAAAAAAAACTAAATTTTGATCACATACAAAAAAAAAAACTTATATACCCCAGAACAACTTTGGAGTAGATTTTTTAATACAAGGGTTTGCTAACGATACTTTTTTTGCATGATGTTGCTTAAGAATACCTAAAATATCAGAGTTGGCAGACTTTTAATAAAAATTTATAACAAAAACAAATTTGTATGGGGTAGTAAACTACCCCAGGTAGCTATTCAGTTTATTTTTTTTTTTGTTATTATTTTTTAAAGCAATTATTTTCTCTATTTGTAATATGAGTTTTATTGTTTTTTATAATTTTTAAAAATTAAATTGGGGTCGCCGAGTTCCGGAATGTTACAACCTAGACAATCTAATAAAGGGAGGAGTAATAGCCATCATTTTTTGTAAGGAATGGTTTTAAATTTTTGTTGTTGGGCTCTGAGTTTCGATTAACCTTTCTAAATTAAATTTGTCAAATGCATATTTATTAAAAATTAATTGCGACTGTATATATGAAGTTCAAATAACACTGTACTAAAATACTTTACAAAATTAGCCTTGTGGCGATGTCTCAACATAAACGAATCATCCTAGAGATGATTCTTAACACTGTTTAGGTAGCGCGCAAAAGTGAAAAATTTTTTAGTTTCATTTTTTTCCTTTTTTCTCCTATTCAGGTGCATAGGTAGCAAACCCAATTCCAAGGAAGTTTATATGTTCTAGAAATTTGTTTATTGAGATCTTAGGTAAATTTTTGTAGTTGATTTTTTAAGTTTTTTGCGATTTTGATCTGGAAGGTGAAGTTTTTTTGATTTTATATGTTCGCAATTTTTGTTCTTTATGACAAGATTCTGAACGGTTTGCAAGATATGAGCCTGAGAAAATGATCACTTTTTTGCGAAAATGATACCGAGGCCCCAAATCTTTGGCGGCCCATACACAAAAGAAGAGATGACTTTGGGAAAAATTGGGAGACACGGGTCTTTTTTTTAGTCTTTTATCACGTAGTGGTGTCCGTATATGGTTATTTTTTTTCGTGTTGCACTGTGTTATTCAAAGAAAAACAGGGTCACTGACGAAGGTTCAATACCAGAAACTACGCAGTCTGATTTAGAAAATTGAAAATTTACAATGTAGTTATGATTTTTAGAAAATATACTCATTCCTCTCTACCACGCCTTTCACAATAATGATTTTTATTAAGCAATGAAATAGAATAAAAATCGTTTTATAGTTTTATTATGATCAGACCTCAGAGACAAACAACAAAAATTATATAAATATTTGAAAAATATTTGAAATATCAAAACATGAACACATATCACCTAAAATATATGGTCATATATGCACCATATACGAGCTTATACCCTCTTAAATGACATTTCATACATGATAATATATGATCCTATTTACATACACTTTTTTCCAAATAGTCCAGCTCACTGACGGTTGTTGCAAAAAATTAAATATTTTGGGGATCCTCATAAAAAATGTCAAAGTTCATTTTATGG
The DNA here is from genome assembly GCA_021234595.1 of Delia radicum. Lineage (NCBI taxonomy): Eukaryota > Metazoa > Arthropoda > Insecta > Diptera > Anthomyiidae > Delia > Delia radicum. Next base: position 82,162,850 of record CM037851.1, read on the forward strand.
GGCCACCATAAAATTGTTGTGTTTCGACCCACTTTAATACACAAACATAAGTCTGAATGTATTTATTTGAGTGTTAATATTTATTTACAGCCATATTTACACATGATTGATTTCTAAATTGATATAATATTTTTGGAAAATTATCTGATGACATTGTCAGTGTAAATGTTATATTTGCTGACAGTTTTTTGTTTTTATCTGTCATAAAGCCATGTGCATAATTTCATGATAAGTTTATTAAAATTTATAAATTTTAGTAGTATGTATGAATAAATTTATAATATTAATAATAAATATTATTATTTTTAAATTTAAGTTCTAAAATATCCATTATATTAATTTAAAATGTCCATTACATATTAATAATGGCTAAAAGCTTGTCGAAATAAAATTTTTATGTGTACCCAAACAATACATCCATTATTTGTGTAATGTTACAGACGTACATACATTATTAAAATGTCCATTATTTTTGGTGAATAAAAATAAACATATTTTCATGTTATGTCTCATAAATGGAGGATAGTCAAATATTTTACATCAAGGTAATGGTCGTCATCATAATCTCATCTGGTTTTATGCATAACTAACAGGTTAGTTTTTAATACATGTACATTAGAGTGAGTCAAAAAAAAAGTGTATGATGCACTTACCTGAATATAAAGGTAAACACGTTATATGATGATTCCTAAAATATTTCAGTTCTGACGATAACATCCCATAAGCTAAACTGTTTTGAAAAAAAACTCCAAAACACTATTTATTATTAATTAAAAACTAGTAACTGCAATTTCTGTCAAAAATTTGGTCAAACATAAAAAAAAAATTCTATAGTTTGCATTAAAAAATTATAAAAACGTTTTGGATCGAGATATGTAAAAGTAGTTCAGAAAAAAAAATTGTCTAAAAATAAATTCTTATAGGTATTAGTTAACACTGTCTCTTCTGATTAAAACAATACATTGTGAACGCTGTGATCCATTTATGCCAACTCAGCGTTGTTTCGACCGTGGCTCAACCCGCTAAGATCTGATGCTACGAGTCATAGCCTGTTGTATGGCTGTGGGTGTGACACTCATTAAGACACAAAGTAAAAAGTTTTTCATATATAGCAATTTAACAATATAAAATACTTTGCTCAATTGACAACTGACGAGTCCTTGGAGAGGATGAAACTGCGGCAGTCTGTCATATCCATTATTTTAAAAATTTTCAATAAAATGTTTTTTTTTTTTATAAATATTTGCAATAAAAATGTTTTCTTCTTCTTCTTCCTGTAAAAAATCTAACTAACAAAATCTTCAGTAATTGTATGTAACAGCAATATTTATTATCAGTACAATATTGTTATAACTCTATTGAGTAGCCTGCATTTTAGAAGTTTTGTCTCAATACCGTCAAACTTAAAATGCTAAAGGCTTTTTATATTTTTTTTTTTCAATTTCACTGTGTGTAATTTTTTAAGTCATGGCAAAATAACCATATACGGACACCACTACGTGATAAAAGACTAAAAAAAAAGACCCGTGTCTCACAATTTTACCCAAAGTCATCTCCTTTTTTGTTTATGGGCCGCCAAAGATTTGGGGCCTCGGTATCATTTTCCCAAAAAAGTGATCATTTTCTCAGGCTCATGTCTTGCAAACCGTTCAGAATTTCGATTTACTCTCTATGGCAAAGTTGTAGCTCTTGTCATAAAGAACAAAAATTGCGAACATATAAAATCAAAAAACTTCACCTTCCAGATCAAAATCGCAAAAAACTTAAAAAAATTCGATTTTTTTTTACCTTTTTTCCCGTGTTCAGGTCCATAGGTAGCAAACCGTTCAAAATTCAAGGAAACAATCAACTACAAAAATTTACCTAAGATCTCAATAAACAAATTTCTGGAACATATAAACTTCCTAGAGATGATTCTTAACACTGTTTAGGTAGCGCGCAAAAGTGAAACATTTTTTAATTTAATTTTTTTTCCTTTTTTCTCCTGTTCAGGTGCATAGGTAGCAAACCCAATTCCCAGGAAGTTTATATGTTCTAGAAATTTGTTTATTGAGATCTTAGGTAAATTTTTGTAGTTGATTGTTTCCTTGAATTTTGAACGGTTTACTACCTATGGACCTGAACACGGGAAAAAGGTAAAAAAAATCGAATTTTTTTAAGTTTTTTGCGATTTTGATCTGGAAGGTGAAGTTTTTTTGATTTTATATTCTGAACGGTTTGCAACATATGAGCCTGAGAAAATGATCACTTTTTTGCGAAAATGATACCGAGGCCCCAAATCTTTGGCGGCCCATAAACAAAAAAGGAAATGACTTTGGGAAAAATTGGGAGACACGGGTCTTTTTTTTTTAGTCTTTTATCACGTAGTGGTGTCCGTATATGGTTATTTTTTTCGTGTTGCACTGTGTTTTGAACAAGGCATAAACATATTTCACTACTTTTTGTTCACCTTAGGTTCATAGAATACTAACCTTAAATCCATACAAAAATTTGTATCTTTAACCCTTCAGTGCATGATTTTGTTTTTTGTTTTGTGCTGCCACTCATATTATTTTCAAAATTTCGTTTAGTTTTAGAAATATTTCCATAAATATTCGCTGTGTTTAGATTTTAACACAAAATATTTTTTGTTGAAGTATCTAGTTTGTGTGTTTTATTTTTTTTTTTTTAAGGAAAAGCAACACTCAGGAAATTTTTCCTGTTAATTAATGTGTTGCTTTCTTTGGAAAGGGGATAGTGGAGAGATGAAAAGTGGTGAAAGATGAAGGGCTTCAAACGTGGCAACACTGTAATTGCGAACAACGAAGGTGGGCACAGCGATACATATAAGTGATAGAAAACTCATACACATAATTTTTCTAAATTAATGTTGTCTTCACCGGGAATCGAACCCGGGACCATCTGTGTAACAGTCCAACGCGCTAACCAATACACCACAACGCCAAACGAAATCCATTTGCTGCTGTAAAAATGAAAATTTCCTTTAGCATTAAAACACATTATTACACTCAAATGAAAACTTATGTTTCGTAGATTTCAAAACTTTAAAAGTAGTTGAAAAAATTAACTTCAATTCCGCCTTAAAACAGTCAAAAAGACAAGGTGTTATACAAAAGTCAAACAGTTGCATTATCTTGAAAACTATATGTACAATTTTTAAATTTTTACCATATTTGTGATCAGCGTAATTTACAAGAAAATGTTGTATTGCAAGAAGAGATCTTTTTTGGTGTTTTATAATGTTTTTAATTAAAAAATTAGTTTATAAATTAAAATAAGTTCAGTTTAATACCATTATTTAAAAACGTATTATTTTAAGTTCATGTACATTAAAAAATCTGACCTTAATACAATTTTTTGCTGTCTATAACTTTAAATATCACATAATTGTTTGCCAAAATATAATATATTCGTTTAATTCGTTTAAGATAAAAAACGATTGAGTACATAGCCTGCGGGAAATGAACCAGTCACTGGTATGGTTCCGTGACTAGAACTTTGTGTGTAGTTTCGGTTCTGAGATATGAAAGTGACTGGTACTTTGGATATGGGCTTGTCATATGAGGTGGAAATTTCCAGCTTTTGGGCTAATTAAAATATGTCGGTGCACTTGTTGAATAAAACATATCAGCGAACTAGTTTAAGTGAATACGCAACAGAACGAGTTAAAAGTATCTAGTATGCAACTAGTCTCATATTAGGCATTATTTGATATGTAGCATGACCAGTTCGAAATGAAATAATACGTGACTGGTTTAATCGTATAAATCACAGTACTCAAGAAAAAATATTTGGTAAAACACTAGTTACAGATTAGTGGCAATGCCTTATGCTACGGAGCTTTTACAAAATTAATAATTTCGTGACATATCATTACACTGTGATAAGCGAACAAGTTACAGGACAGATTAAATATAATTGGCATCTTACCTGTTACTTCTTATTCCGCATGTAGCATAATAATCCGAACGGATTCTGTCACTGAACTTACCTAAACAACTATTATAATATTGCATAAGTCCAAAAAAAAAAAATTATTTTTAATAAACAACAGAAACAAGAATCGTGCAAATGCTGTTTTTGTACCGAACTCCTTGGTCGGACTCGATAATTTTATAGTCTAACCTAATTAAGACGAAGTGAATTCGGAAACCGCGTATGGAACGGACCTGTCACTTTAACAAGGCGCAGTCATGGAAGGGGGAAAATGATCCCATGTGACCCGTCACAGACCTAACCTGCGACATGTTATCGAAAGTTGGCTTTTAGAGTAGTTTCCTGACATGGACTTGTTTTCTAGTAGAAATCGAAGATTTGAAACAACTTTAAAGCTCATTTTGCTAAAATAATTTTCTTATTGATTTTCAAACAAAATGCTATGAGCTATTAAAATACTTTACTAAAGTATAAAAAAAAACTAAATTTTAGAAATCGTGAAAGTTATGGGGAAATTAAAAAAAAAATAAAGGGTAGAAGAAGCCCGAATACCTGAAATCACAGATTTACTGTTACACTAGTTTTTATCGAGTTACATGATATATCTAGAATAAATTAGCCAAAGTTTTGCCAACATTCAAATAATCACTTGATTGGATATTTTGCTTAAATTGAACCTCTGTAATACACTGAAATCTTTGTTTATACCGGTTTTGCGACTTTCCACCTATCACAGATTTGTCACTTTGGATCAATCGACCCTTTATTTCCCGTATGCCATTTTAATTCAATTTTAAATTACCCAACCATTACAATCGCTGTATACTTTGGCGATAAGTATGTACCAGTTTAAATACACAAATTTCAATGATATTAAAACTAATTAATTTGCCCTCAACATTAAATGCATATAATCAGATAAATCAATAAGCCTTAAATATTGAGGATGTGACCCCCTCGTTAAAAAATAAATGCATTGTAAAATGTAATCAATTACAACAATTGCATACATGTTTGCATAGATATTTGCATTACATATATTGTACTCGTATGTAGTATGTTATGTTATGTGGGTGGGTGGGTGTTATTGACCATAAAATGTTTCATTCATACAATACATTTATTAGTATCCTTTAGTGCACTATACCATACAAACATAGTTAAATAACAATATGGCTTGTTGATAATGTAAAGAATGATATATTGGGCATTTTGTTGAAAGGATGTTACACTTAAGAGCCAATTGAGTAATAGCCATTAATCAGCAAATTGTCAAGTATTTTACAACAGAACACATTCCGTTGTGAATAGACAATTATTGTAAGTGTGTGAAGGATATGTTAGGGGTAATTATAATTAAATTTTTAGAATAGATTTTATATTTTGTTCTATTTTAATTTTAATAAAAAGTTTTTTGATCTATTTTTGAATGCAATATAATTTTATCCATAAAATAAGAAGCAATAAAGATATTCATTTAATTTATGACAAATTTTAGCTTTTAAAAAGTGAGATAAAGGTTCTCTAAAAGCCTAGGGTGTCCATTAAAAATTGAGTTGTTAGTTATATAAAGATAAAGTGTATGTTTTGATGAAATTTCCAGTTCGGATTTTTGGATGCGGTAAGAATTTTATGATATATTTTCATATTGTTTTTGATTGTTTTTTCAAGTTTTAGTACAGGCTATAGAACTTTGAAACGGAATAAACCATGACATGAAATTTACTTTAGGCGAAAGTTAACCTTCTGGCATTATAATTTAAATATGACTTCTGGCATACGAACGCCACGGCTGGATCGGACATAGTCTAATATGGGTCCAATTTTCTATGACTTTTTCCAACATTTGTGACTTTTTCCAACAACGCGGCAAATGTTGTCCTCCAACACAGAAAATAGTACTGCGGCGTTAAATCGCAAGATCTTGGAGGTTAATTCACGGATCCGAAACGTGAAACTATGCGGTTACCAAACGTTTCCTTCAATAAATCAATTTTGGCACGAACCCTGTGTCATTTTGCGCCGTCTTGATGAAAGCACTGCTCATGCACATCATGGTTGTTCAATTGATGAACTGAACGAAAAAGTCAGTAATCATGACTACATAGCATTCACCATTGACGTTCTGACCAGCATCGTTTTTATAGCAGTACGGGCCAATGATTCCAGTCAGTTTTTCTGGATGTATCGGTGTCTCAACATACACTTGAGGATTATCATCACTCAAGTGTTTAACCAAAAGTGAGCTAAACAAAAATCGCTTATGAAAATCGGGATCAACCGCAATTTTGTTTTGATCGCATAACCGCGTCAGTCTACCTCCCATTCAGGCGTCAGTCTATTCATGTTGAAATGTCAAACCAAACTAAATATAAATCAGTTGATAGTTGACAAAATGGCCGCCAGAGAAAAAAGTGTTGTTAAGTTATAGTATAGTATGCCTGCAGTGGCGTACCCAGGGTGGGGGCCCTGGGGGCCAACGCCCCCCCGAAATATTTTCGATTTTTTATTTTATTTTTGTTTTGGTTCCCAGCAAAATAAGAGCTGAGGAAGAAGTAGTAAAAACACCACATCTACTGAGCCGGTTGTGGTGCAAATTCAGGTGAATCATTAATGATTTTAACATTGTCGTGTCATTGGGCGGATGGAGTGAATATATAACTTTTTTAATAGCATTTTAAACAGTGCATTGATGCTATTTTTCAATAGTTCATGGAAGGTCTTTTTCAAATATATATTAACATTTTTATTTAATAAAAATGTGCAGCATACTTTAGGGATGTTTCTTTAAATATTTAAAAAAAAAATCTTTTGGTGAAAGCGAGTATTGAACACACGAATCTGAGTTGCGATCTGCTGTATTAAAGTAGACCGCTCTACCATTTGCACCAAAGTTACTTATGCAATACAACGAACTTAAGTTGAAAATATTGATATATTTTTATGAAAACAAGAAAAATATGCTACACAAATATATAATAAAAAATGAAAAAAATAATGATTTTTTAAATATTTTTTTAATGTGATTTCGTATCACTGAGATATAAATTATTTTTAAAATATTTTTAAGTTTTGATGAGGTTAAAAAAATATTAAGAAGTAATAAAATCGGTTTCATATGACATTTATAAGCCATGAGATGAATAAACAAAATTAATTCCATCCCCGAAACGATAATGATCTAGGTGTCATTTCATTGTCGTGTGTCGCAAAAAAGATACATAAAAGTATATCTATGAAAAATTCGATAAACTAATTTTTAGCAGTGAGATACATCTTTGCATTTTCTTACCAACATAACAATAAAAAAAATTAAAACCTTAGGTTTTTTTATATTTTTAAATTTTATAAAAAGTTTCATCGCAAAGACAAAAAATAGATTTTTATCAAATACTTATTTGTCCACTCTGGATAACAATGTTCTAAAAAAAATTCTTTATGATTAAAGTCAAGATGTTAATAATTTGGTCGTTTTTAAATTACTTAATTCTCTTAAAATACTCAGAAAAAACTAAATTAAATAAAAAATACTAAAAAAATAAATTAGAATTAAAAAAAAAAAAATAAAAAAAAAAATTAAAAAAAAATTATCTCCCCGGCCCGGAATTGAACTCGCAACCTTCTGATTGCAAATTCAACCATTTACCACCTCAACCTCCATATAAAGAAAAATATATATGAACTTATAAAAAAGTACTTCTTATGATGTTATTAATTTAGATACCAATTAATTTATATGGTGATGCAAATGCTGTTTAAAATAACTTTAATTTAACATTTTTGGCAGTTGTTAACAATAACTTCTATTAAAGTGGAAAATGTGCGTATGCTAATGCTTTGGAAGTCAAGTTAAAGAGGTTCTTAAAGCACTACTTCCAGTTTATTTTGCTGGGTTAGTATGTAATATATGAATTTATAATATTTTTTTGAGTTTACATAATGTATAAAAAAATAATAGAGTTGGGTGTATTATGTTTTATAAAAATTGTTTTTGAATACAACACCCTCTATTTTTGAAAATGTGAAATATTATTAATTGAGAATATATATTTTTGATTGCAACACTAACAAAGCTTATTTATTCTGGGTGTCGCAATTTGCAATAAAATTTTAAATATCACGCACAACTTGTCCAAATTCTAGCAGTCTGTCAATTTAGATATTATTAAGGCGTACGATCACATCCCTGTAGTAATTGACATGTTAAGCACAATGCGAATAAATGCCGAAGAAGAATTCTTTTAATTGAGCCACAACTATCAAGACGCGTTGGAACACAGAAATACCTATCAAATTTACAAGCAGCTGACCCAAAAGATTACTATAGAGCAGTTTTGTTTATTCCCTATTTAGAAGAAGTTATAGCAAGTATGAAAGATAGATTTACTGGGCATGAAAGTGTTGTTAAAAATTTATATAACATTGTACCACACTCAAAAAAAATAAGTTAGCACAAAAGTTAGTAAAACGTCTTGTAAATCAGGTGTACTATTTTTTAGCAAATTTTTTTGCTAAAATCGTGTTTTCAGCTAAAATTTTTGTTATACTTATTAAGCACTTAACTGTTTTATACTAATTCTTTACTAATATACTAATGTTTTACTAATTAATTTTGCTAAAAAAAATTGTGCTGATAAGCACATTAATAGTGTGGACGACAACCAGATTGCAAGATATACGCAGAATGAAGCAGATGTCGCGGCATGTCAAGATGTAGTACAGAAGAGGAAAATGATACTAAAAACTACAACTCTAATAAGACATATAAAAAAATCAACCATGGAAGACTTTTGTATCTCTTTTTCATACATAAAACAAAATTGAGGATTAAAACAACTTAAATTTTGCGTTGTCACCGGCTTGTGGAAATAATTGTCTATTAATAAAATAAAAGACAAAAGAAAATATTTAAATTTAATATGTTTAATATTAATAGATTAATAATCTAGTGTGGTCTAAAGCGAAAGACAGAGATACACATCTTAGGTAGATTTGTATGGTTCCTTTTTCTTATTGCAAAAAAAAGGTTTGTTTTTTTTCGTTTCGGTTGTTTTTGTTTATTTTTTCGTTTCGTTTCTATAATTATCTTCGGCAGTTGCGTTCTTTAAAAGAAAGCATCATTTAGACTACCATTGATGTAAGTAGTTGAAAGAAAATTTTTGTTATGTTATATATATTTATTTCTATATATTTCAGATATTAAATTAATTCATGTCGTCAATGTGGGAAAATGAAAATTTTTATATTTCGTAATTATTGTAAATTATTTTTAAAAGAATCACAAAAATATGTTTTATGATTTTCAGCAAATATATTAACTAAATTACAATTTTTTTACAATTTTTTTGCGTTTTTTTCAGTCTACTAAAATTTACCAAAAAATTTATTAATTTTTACCAAGGCTTTTTTATTTCTAATCTACTAAGTGTTAGCAAAACTTTTGCTGAATCTACTAATTTTGTTGCTAAAAATCAGCTCGCTGATTTTCAGCAAAAGATTTTGCTGACATTAGCAATGCTTTTGCTAGCACCCTCCGGACTAAAATTTTGCTGACTTTACAAACTTTTTTTTTTGAGTGCAAGTCAAGTCGACTTGCACTCAAAAAAAAAATTCAAAAGAATTTAATAACATTTATAAAATTGGTTTAAAAGATCAAACTAATGTTATATTAACTGAAATTGATCTATGGAAATACTAAATTATTAAGTTCGAGGTCATACTCTATATTTCTTTATTAGGATATTGTCCTAACAAATAATCTATAGTGTTTTTGTTTTCAAATTTATTAATTGACCACTTTCAGGAATGTGTTGATAGATCTATTTCGGGAATTTTCTAGGCTCCCATCATCAGAACACGTTTTAAAGAAGTGACAATCCCATGGAAAACATCAAACATTCATATAAACTAGTTATCCCACTAAATGAGAACTAATATATGAGCTCGAAGTTAAAGATTTTTTGTTTTTTGCTCTATAGATTATTTATTACGACAATATCCTAATAAAGAAATATAGAGTATGGCATCGAACTTAAATAATTTTTATTTTCACTGCACAATTAAAGGTCGAAAAAACATAATTTTTATTTTTAATAAAAATTATATCAAACTTATATAAATACGTATTTTATTTTATACGTAATTCTCAAAGTATTTTTACATATACTGTAGCTTAAATAGAAAATTTTCAATATAAAATACCAAATGCATTCGAAGTTTACAAACAAAACAAGCACCCCACACAAATGTACAAACAGGCGCAGCATTAGCAAAAACACACATACTAACGTATCGTTCACACACTTTTTTGTGAGTATCATATTTTCTTTTTTTTTGTTGTAGAAGTTATTTATAAATTTTTTTCCTTTCTAATTTTCAATAAAAGTTGTAATTGATAGTATCGTTGCCGTAGTAGGTGCAAAATCAATTAAAATATTAATTGATTCAATAAATTTTTTAATTAAACCCGTTTTTAGTTTTTTCGGTGTATCCAAATTTATACTGAACTACCAGATGACAGTATAAATCAAAGTTTATTAGCCTGACTTTCGGATTGAATATAAGTGAATTGTATCCTCCTAAAAATGGACAGCTTTCATTGTTAGCCTTAACTTTAGATAAATAAACAATAATTAGAGTCAGTTCAAGAAAGTTTTTATTTTAAAATACACTCAAAAAGGTCCGTGCAAAATTAAAATTTAAATATCTTTTTATATTGACCTAACATATTCAAATGGATTTTACGACCCCAAAATAAAGTTTTCATGTCCAGGGGTTTTGGTGTGTCATTTTCACTTACTTACTGTGCCATTTGTATCGATTGGCAGTTTATTTTTTATATTAATTTAAACGCTTTGCACTCTTTTGTATGTATTTTATGTTTATTTTTGGTACGCAGGTCCACTAACAGTTAACGATTTTTTAATGTACTAAAATAGACAAATCGTATTTTAAGGGACATCATACACTAACTTTTTGTTAAGTTTTTGACATCGTGTGTTAAGGTATTTTTTATCACAGGATATTCCAAAATTTCCAAACTTCTTGCTAATAAAATTTCCTAATAAAAGTGTTAATAGTTAATATTATAAATTTTGTATCTTTTGTAATCATTCTACAACCTTTTTATTTATTTTGACAATAAAAATCTGCAACTATAAATATTTGTCAGTCCATAAAAATGTTTTTAAAACATCTGAAAAATTTCATATAATGAAATTGCACAATTGCCTTTCATTTCCTGAAGTAACCCATTTATTACAAAATATATATATTTTTTTTATATTTTCATCCTGTAAAGTTCAGCAATTCTCAACGACATGAAATGGCTTTTTCTGATCATATTGGCCTCAAAAAGCCATGTGCAGCAATAAATTTCTCAACTTAACTTATAGCCAAAAAAAAAAAACATTCTGTTAAACCAATTCGAAAGGCTATAGGAGAAAGCATCTTGCTTAAAATTTATATTCCAGTGAATATTTCCACATTTCTGTATGTGGTGTATTCATAAAATGCATCCAAAATGTATATGTAAGCATGGGTTGACAATAGTAAGTTGCGACATTAAATGCAATCATTTGTGCATAGAGCATGGGTTATTTGACAATACCAAAACTGTTGATAACAAAAAACCCAAAAAGCCACAAACGAACCACATGCGGTAAATTGAATGCGTAATTTTGTAAACGCCATAAAGTATGCAATCAAGTTTTTTATCATTAAACCAGAAACCGAAGAGAAACGGATGGTTAGGTGAAGCGACATTTATTTTACATATTTTATATTTTAAAATTTAATATGTAAATGGTTAGGGTTGCATTGAGTGAGTGATGATTACGTTAACATTGAGTGGTGATAATGATGATGTCGCTGATATTTGCTGTGGTATATGGCTTATTGGCCCTTTTTAACTTTTAAGCTTTAATTTGTAATTCCCTCATACTTTTCTAATAAAGTTATGCTTGAGATATGGTATATACTTCAATACTAAAAGTATGCTCTGTTTTTTACTTTCTTTTCATCTACATTGTATGCTACAGTTTGTTTCACTTAGATCCTTTCAACCTTTCCACCTGTTAGTTGTTACAGACTCAAATTAATTTTGTGTATAAGTACAAAAGTAGCTGAGAATATTTAACAACATTGTCTACCAACAGACTTTAAAAGCAGCATCTGCTAAACTTTTTTTTTTCAAATGTTAAAGGAAAATGCTTTTTTTTTGATAATTAAAGAAACGTAATTGTTGGGAGAGGAAACCGCCTCGCTAGTGACTTCCACGGGGATTTTGAATAAAGAAACACTCAATTCCAAACAAAAATATAATTTATTTAAAATTCAAGTTTCTTATATTAAAATTCCTATAAATACAATTTAATTAGATAAATTTAAGCTATTTATAGAAATTAAACTTACTTTTTGGTATGGAAACCACTAGAGTAAATTTCTATACAAATTAAAATTAATATGATCTTCAAGATTAGTAACAAGTCACCACGCCATGCCAAGCTAAAATACAATTTTATAATAAAATGGCGCAGTTTAACTAACGCAAGTAGCGTCTACTCCGAAAAATATAATTTGACATTTAGACATAAAATAATAAACACATCTCATTAGAAAATTAGCAAACAGAACTATTTTCTAGCGATTTTGCCAGTGTCGGCAACATTCCCCCCCCGCAGTATGACAAGAAGGGTCTTCGCCGGCATACTCTTCTTGGGAAGCCACGTCCAAAATCGCAAGCTTTGCTACAGGCCTTTCTAAAATTCCGTGCGTTGTAAGCACCTTAGCACTTCTTACCTGTCCATCTTTTGCCAATCTCGTTTCAAGTATTTTTCCTCGCGGCCAAACATTGCGAGAAAGAGAAGGATCAACAATTATCACTAAGTCCCCCTGACATAAATTTTTTTGTCTTTCAAACCATTTAGATCTGCACGTTAACGAGGGCAGATATTCTGCCAGCCACTTCTGCCAAAAAATGTTCGCATATTGTTGCGAAATAATCCAATGTTGTTTTAAAACAATGCCACTGTCGTTGCAGAATGACATTGGTTTAAGCCCACTGGAATTGATCCAACTTAAAACTGTTTTAGAGTCCGACCAGAAATATTTTTTGCAAATTATTATTTTATGGTTTTCAAAAATATATTTGACAAAACGAGCTCCAATTACCGCAGCCATAACTTCAAGGCGAGGGACAGATGTAATTTTTATAGGAGCGACTCTGGTTTTGGAACCAATTAGAGAGCAAATTATTGACTTATTTTTCATCAAACGAAAATAACACACTGCAGCATAGCCATTCTTGCTAGCATCAACAGAAGTGTGTAGTTGAACCTCAGCATCATCATAATTATCAAAAGTTTGTAGATAGCATCTTGGAATTTTTATTTGTTGAATGTTCGGTAAAATTTTTACCCACTGGGTCCATTTTATCATAAGGTCTGGGGATATTTCCTCATCCCAGTCCACCTTGGATCGCCACACTTCTTGTAATAAAATTTTGACATACATAATAATATTACCTATAAGTCCAAGAGGGTCATAAATTGACATTACCAGCTGAAGCATTTCGCGTTTAGTCGGCACTTTTTCACAAGAAAATATATCACTTTTTAAAAGCCACTCAGAAATCTTGAAAGTAACGACATCCTCATGATGTTCCCAAAATACCCCAAGAACCTTTTCAATTTGTTTTTCCTCATTGAGATTTAAACATTTTGTTTGAGTACCACAGTTGTCTGAAAGTGAATTGACAACCTCTTTACTGTTTGATATCCAGTTTCGTATATTAAAACCACCTCTTCGATGAATATATTTAACATCTTTAATCAAATTTATGGCCTCTTGAGGAGTATCAACCGATTCCAAAAGGTCATCCACATAATGATTTTCTTTTATTGCTTTAACTGCTGCAGGAAAATTATTTTCAAATCTGGCAGCATTTAAATTTTTTATATATTGGGAAATGCTAGGAGCACAAGTAGCTCCGAAAATCATTACATCCATTACGTAGACCTCAGGCTCTTTGCTTTGGTTACAATCGCGCCACAAAAATCGCTGGACATCTCGATCGTCCTGTCTTATAAAGATTTGGTGAAACATTTCTTCAATGTCCCCACAAATGGCAACAGATTTTTGACGAAATGAAAATAAAATAGCTGGCAACGATGCCAGTAGATCAGGCCCTTTTAATAAAAACGAGTTCAAGGAGACTCCATTTGTTGTTGCTGCAGCATCCCAAACGACACGCGATTTACCGGGCTTGTTTTTGTTAAAAACGGCAAAAATTGGCAGATACCACACTTTACCAGCACTATTTATTTCCTCTTGATTTAATTTACGAATGTATCCCTTGGAGGAATATTTTTGAATTGTATTTTTAAAAACTTCTAAGAGCTGAGAATTGTGCTTCAATTTACGCTCAAGGCAGAGCAGGCGTTTCATTGCCATACCGTAACTATCCGGCAAATTTAAAATGTCAAATTTCCACAGCAAAGGAGCCTCAAAGTGTCCGTCTACTCTTTGTTGTGTATATATTTCTAAAAGACTAATGGCACGCTCATCATCTTTACCTATTAGTGGGTCTTTACAACAAATCCCTACACTATCAAGGGATAGGAAACTTTTTACTAACTCCTCTAACCCCTGGTTTGATTCACTACAGTCGCAAATGTGAAAATTAAAATGCTTACTTGGATTTGTATTTTCAGCAACAGCCCCATAAATCATCCAACCAATTCGGGTACAAACAGCAACTGGCCCGTGAGGCCCCCCTTGTTTAGTTTTTGTTGAAATTCCCAAGTGGAAATGGTTAAGGCCAATTAATATCTTTGGTACAGCATTAAAATAATTTTCTATTGGCAAATTTCGCAAATACGGGAAACGTTGAGACAGTTTTGTATAGTCCAATGTCTGTGTGGGTAAATTTAATGCAGTCACTGTACTCACATTAACAGCAATTTGATTTTTATTTCCACCTGAAATATTAATGGTTAATTTTTTTGAATTATTTTCCCATCTTTCCATACCTCCCGTCCATTTCAGGCACAAGGGGCTTGCCGTTCCAGAAATATTTAATTCTTCCATCAGTTGCTCGTCCATTAAACTTATAGATGACCCCTCGTCAATAAATGCAAATGTTTTTATTTTTCTATTTTTCCATGTACTGTTACAGGAATTATTTTAAATAACACTTGTTTTGCATCACCACTGTGTGCATTTACCACTTCATTATTATTATTAGAAACATATGTATTTAATTTTTTGCCATCAGTGGTGTTGTTGTTATTTTCTGCATGGGAATAACGATGCAAAGAGGAATGGTGATAATATTGACACCCCTCCACACCGCATTGTACTTTTTTCTTACAGTCGGCACTATGTTTGAACAAACAAATTTTACACAATTTGTTCTTTCTAACAATGTCCCATTTATCTCCACGATTAAGAGACAAATATTTTTGGCAATTTGCAATTACTTTACAGTTGTTGTTGCTACAAACAAAACATTTACGATCTGTTTTGTGTGTCTCTTTTATTTGGGATAATTTTCTGACATCTGCCTTATGTACATTTACAAAAGCTTTTTTATCGTTTATGCTCTTCGATTTGTCTTCACTATTGGAATGTGTGTAAAATTTTTTGTTGCTGATATTTGTTAAGTTGTGTCTTTTGTTATTAAAAGAGTTTTCAACTGTTATACAACTGGCAGAGATACCAATGTCAAAAATCCAATTGGAGAATTCATACATGTTGGGATTTTTGTTTTGGTTTATCAGCTGTAATTTTTTCGTACCCCATTGCAACTGGTATGATGGTGGCAATTTTTTTATTAATTCTTGTAGAAGTGAAGAATTATTCAATTCATCAATTAAATTAGATGATTCAATTGTTGCAATTAAACTTTTAACACTAATTGCAAACGTAGTAAATGAAGGTAAGTTGTTTTCGTTAATAGAAGGTGTATTTTTAATTCGATCTTTAATAGAATTTACTATTTTTTCAGGTTGGCCATACATCAGTTGCAGTATTGACACAACCCAGCCAACATTTAATGGATGTACCAGCATGTGCTGAACACTTTTGAGGGCATCTCCACTTAGAGAATTTTGCAGCCTTATGAGATTTTCGGCATCAGTGAATCCGCACATTTTGTTAGACCATTCGTAAGTGGAGTAAAATAAGGGCCAATCTTCTGGTTGACCAGAAAAATTTGGCAACTCTTTCGGAAGAGACTTTCGGGCTTGAAGCTGATTTGCGTTTAATGGTGCATACAAATTAATATTATTAAATAAATTCGGTTGTGAATTTAATAAAAAATTTTGAGTGGACGTTAAATTTGCATTATTTAGTGGATTTAAGCCAAACGTTTGTTGCGTGGAATGGCTGCTATGAGCTCCAGCGGTTTGGTAAAAACTTGGATTGCTGACCGGTGAAACTTTCGATGCTGAAGTGGCAGTGGTAGCCACATGTGGGGGCGGTAGTCGCCATGGGAACGAAGGCTGTTGTCGCTGGTGGCAGCCAAGATTGGTGGCTGACGCTACAGGTGCAGAAAACGGCATCGCAGCAGTAGTTATAATCGGTCGATTTTGCAAATTAGTTGAATTTTTTGAAAAATTGTTAATTATACTTGTTGTATTTAAACCATTATTAATATTTGATGGTAAATTATAATTAACAGTTTCGTGGGACAGGTTCGGTACCTGTTGTTTTGTTGTTTTATTCATATTATTATTTTCAGGCAACAATCCCAGATTTGCGGCAGATTTTAAGGGGGCCGATGGAGTTGGAAGCTGTTCTAACCACTCATGAAGGGAAAGCGACCTGCTGGAGGAAGTAACACTCTGACGATCTTCTTCATCTTCCTGCCCTTCTAAGAGGCTATATTTTTTATTTAAATATTCTCGGTTTAGGGCCATGGACATAGCTCGTTCTTCTTCCAGTTTTTTAAGCTCCAATTCCATTCGACGTGACTGAGATCCACCGGATTTATGGGAGGAGCGCATTGACGTACTTTTGACGGACTTAGACTTTTCCGAGTGCGTTGAAATGCAAATTTGGCATTTATAGGTTAGGTCTGATATCTCACCTGATGTGGCATTTGTACACGATATATGGTAACTTTTTTGGCATTTAGTGCAAGTTATCATATTTTGGTCAGGGGGATTCGGACATAGTGGACAATTTGGATAATTTTGTTGATCCTGTAAATCCATTTGTACTTACTGTGAGATTGGCAAGATAGGACGTTATTAGGTACTTCAGTTGTTAGAATCGGGTAAAATCGTTGACGTTGTAGGAAACGTTTAACCACAAAAAGAATTTTAAAATGTTGGGAGAGGAAACCGCCTCGCTAGTGACTTCCACGGGGATTTTGAATAAAGAAACACTCAATTCCAAACAAAAATATAATTTATTTAAAATTCAAGTTTCTTATATTAAAATTCCTATAAATACAATTTAATTAGATAAATTTAAGCTATTTATAGAAATTAAACTTACTTTTTGGTATGGAAACCACTAGAGTAAATTTCTATACAAATTAAAATTAATATGATCTTCAAGATTAGTAACAAGTCACCACGCCATGCCAAGCTAAAATACAATTTTATAATAAAATGGCGCAGTTTAACTAACGCAAGTAGCGTCTACTCCGAAAAATATAATTTGACATTTAGACATAAAATAATAAACACATCTCATTAGAAAATTAGCAAACAGAACTATTTTCTAGCGATTTTGCCAGTGTCGGCAACAGTAATATTTTGGGGAACAATTTGTGCACCATACATTGAATTTTTCTTGAAGTATGAAAATCTGTATAAATAAAAAACAAATGATGTTTGTTGGTTTTTTAAGAGTCTAAGTATGGTTTTAACGCAAAGACAATTTGCAAAAGTTTGCCCGGGAAATTGAAAAATTCAGAAAAAACTTCAGAGGTATATAACTTTGAAATGGAATAAAACAAAGAAGAATTTTTTAAATTGACATGAAATTTAATTTATTCGAAAGATAATCTTCTGGCATTATAATTTAAATATGACTTCTGGCATATGACCGCCATGGCTGGCTCGGACGTATTTTAATCTGGAGGTCGAATTTTCGATGAAATTTTCCAACATTTGTGGCCGTATATTGACAATAACGCGGAAAATGTTGTCCTCCAAGTGGTCAATCGTTTCCTGCTTATTGACGTAGACTATCAACTTTACATATCCCCACAGAAAATAGTCCAGCGGCGTTAAATCGCACGATCTTGGAGGCCAATTCGAGGGTCCAAACGTTTTCTTCAATAAATTAATTGTGGCACGAGCTGTGTGACATGTTGCGCCGTCTTGTTGAAACCACAGCTCCTTCACATCATGTTTGTTTAATTGATGAACGAAAAAGTCAGTAATCATGGCTCTATAGCGTTCACCATTGACTGTACCATTCTGACCAGCATCGTTTTTAAAGAAGTACGAACCAATGATTCTACCATCCCATTAAGCACTGCACGCACTGTACGACGTCTCTGCGTATGCATATTATCATTTAGAGTAAACATGGTGCGAAAACGTTCCATAGTTAATCGAATTAATTGCTCTGATATACGATTATGTTGACAGTAAAATGGACGAAGTGCGCGATACGTATTTCGAACAGAACCATGATTTTCAAAATAAATTTGCACAATTTGAAAGCGTTGGTCAGGCGTCAGTCTATTCATGTTGAATTCTAAACCACACTAAACATAAATCACTTCACAGCTGACAAAATGGCAGCCAGTTAAAAAAGTGTTGCCAACTCAAAGTTTTATACCTGAATTTTTTATACATTCCCTTTATATGTAATTATTTTTTTGTTTTGTTCGTTATGGTCTTTAAAAACTTTTCAAAAAAAGAATATTTCAGACAATTACGCTTCAAAATCGAAAATTTGGAAGAAGCTTCAAAAATATAATTTCTTGATCACAAACCTATGTGAGTTTCTCAGATGCCAAAAGAGCCAAATCCCATTTCTTCAGATTTCCGTTTTATTGCTTAGGATTATTCTATTTACCAAAACCTTTTTATGTGCAAAATCATTTTCAATTATATTTGTCTGAAACTCCCAAAAATTTAATTTTAGGTTGTCTAATTTAAAATCTTTACTACAACCCCCAATATTTACTTTTTGGTTACCATTTTTAATGCAATTGCATTTTTAAAATGTATTTTTTAAGCTTATGGAACATTTAGAATTTAAAAATAATTATTATTTAGTATAACTGGGAATCTTTAGTACAACTTCATATATTTACATTTTTAGTCTCCAAAAAACAGATAATTTTGAGAAATTTTAGACAAATGTCAAAACGTATTAAAAAAAAGTTTCTCAGAAAATTATTTTAGAATTTTCAGAAGCCATTTGAACCAAATGAAATAAAATTTTCTACTAGCTTAACTCTGACAAGCGATATCTCAGCCGTTTTTTTTTTTTGGAAGTGTGTCTATATTTTAACACTATAGAAAAAAATTATGCACTTTAATGCCAAACATATTTTTAATGGAATTGCATTGAATATATTGAAATCTTTAGTATAAATCCCTATATTTAATTTTGAAAATCTTTTAACTTAGTGATTAATTTTCTTTATAAGTATTCTAAGCGAGTTGGCTCAATTGTCTTCTTAGAAGCTCAATGGTTGATTCTATTGGCGCTACGAAAAAACCCCCAATGAAATAACACCCAAACGACAAAATGAAATAACCCCCAATGAAATAAATCCCAAAAAAAATGAAATAAGTCCCAAAAAAAAAAAAAAAATGAAATAATACCCAAAAGAAATGAAATATTCCCCAAAGGAGAAAATGAAGTAACACCCAAAATTTGGGGGTTGTTTCGTAATGAAATAACTCCCAAAGGAAGAAATGAAATAACCCCCAATGAAATAAGCTCCAAAGAAATGAAATATGTCCCAATTTTTTTTTATTTTTTGTTTTCATATTTTTGATTCTTTTGTTACACTGTTCAGTGTTTCTGCGTGGTTTCAGTGGTTATTTCATATTTTTTGGGGGATATTTCATTTTGCTAAAAGTGAAATTTTTTAATATTTGTTAGTTTTTCTGCGTGGAGGCCTGCGGCCGCTCTTAGGGGGTTTCTCCTCCATAGGACGCGGCAGGTGGCTTCGCTGTATTAAGGAGAAAACCCCTAAGAGCGGCCGCAGGCCTCCACGCAGAAAAACTAACAAATATTAAAAAATTTCACTTTTAGCAAAATGAAATATCCCCCAAAAAATATGAAATAACCCCCAAAATAATTGCATATGAAATAATCTCCAAAGAATTTAAATTTTGGGCTTTATTTCATTGGGGGTTGCTTCATAATGAAATAAGCTCCAAACCGTAAGATGAAATAATCCCCAAAAAAAATGAAAAAACCCCCAAACAATTTTACACAATTTTTTTTGGGGGTTATTTCATTTTTGGCCGTTGGGGGTTATTTCATTGGGGGTTATTTCGTAGCGCCGATTCTATTTGTTGATCCGCGACGGAGCATAATCTGAAGAAAAATTAAAGGGAAACTCATAGAATAAAATACGATTACATTTACTTTTATATATTTTAGCGATCGGTCATGCAAAATTTGCTACCATCAGAGATATCTGATTGTCAAATTGTTAATCTTTCAATTCAAATTAATTTCAATACATTCGCAAATGCCGTTTGACATTTAAAATTTTGGAAATCAAGTCATTCGGTTAGATTGTAGGGTATCTAAAAGGGTTAGCCGAAGAACAGGTTTTATATCGTTTAACCGGTTTTAATTTTGTTTATATAAAGTGGCGAAAAACTTATTTTTTATCAACTAAATCCATTTAAAATCCAAAAAATCCACTGTTTTAAGAATTGAAAATAATTGTCTAAAGATGGCTTTGAGTTTATGGGAAATATAGTTTTTAAAATTAAAATAATTTAAAAAATTTTGTTTACACTGACACTTTAGTTAAAGTACTTAAACGAAACCTCATAGCAAATCTTGACGAAAGAAATGATTAAAAAACGACTGAGTTTTTAACATTTTTTGAAGACTGCAAACAAAAATGTTGAGCGGTTTAAAAATTGGATATATAACGTATCGACTCAAAACTGGGAAATATTTGGGGATTGAAAGAATTGTCAGTAATAATTGATCTGGCTTTTGTGATTTTTATATATTTTTAGTTTTTTCTCAATACTAACATGGACGAAGTAAAGACTTACGAAGTTCCAAAAAATCGTTTAGGCCATCAGCATTTATATTTTTTAAGAGTTACAAAAATGAAGAACACGGTTTTTGGTGAAACGCCCTAACATGCATTTCAAAATATACATTTTCCCATACACTACAGATAATCTAAACTAATAAGCGAATTAAAGATGTATAACAACGCCCGGCTATAATGACAATAACTTAATTATTATCATAGTACATGAAAACACTATTTAAGTGTTTAAAATTAAAACATAAAGTTAATGTAGTTATGTTTATTATATTCTGTTTATTAATAACATGATAAACATCTTAACTTAAACAGTTTTAAATTAAATATATAAAAATATATAATTACTTAGAAGCAGTCGTTTGTATAATTAATTAAGCAGCAAATTGTGAAACACTGATTTTTATGCAACAAGAAAATTAGGGAAATAAGTGAATAACAAAAAAGCAATAAATAATTATCATAAATGATTCATATAAAACTACAATTAATTAAAAAAAAAAAAATTTTAAAAAAATTGTTTAAATTTAGAGAAAAGTATTACATTCTACCAGGCACGGATACAGTGGAGTTAAAAGAGGACATAGCCCCCTCACCACAAACAATCCACCAAACCAAAAAAAAAAAGGTAAAAGAGGAAAGGGAAAAAGGACCTAGATCGAAAAAGAAAAAAAGGAGAACAAAAAAGAAGAGGTAAAAGAGAAAGAAAAGAAAGAGACTACCAAAGTTCAACGTTTTTGATACATTAATAAATGCACATTTTTTGTTTTAAATAATATATCCAAAAAATGTTCAGTGTTCCAGAATTTTAGGAAAAAAGTACACACAATTTTATGACCACTAGTAATGACGATGTTTATCACAGAAAAAGTTTATTACAATTGGTGAGTAGGATTCATACATAAAATATCTCATCAGTTCAGTTTTTATTAAAAAAACGTCTTTTATTTTTAAAGGAAAAAAATTGACATTCCATACGAAAATTTTTATAATTTTGACTTTTCTTTGCCAAGCTATCTTATCTTCAGAATTTCAAAAAATCTTTTAAACCTAAACCTTTTTCTGAATCAAATATTTTTTTGCGAGAGATCTTTCCTAAAGAATAAAAATTAAAATTTGATATATTTTACTATTAAGGTAGAAATTGCCAACCGTATCAAAAAAATATTACTGGCAAAACACTGCTATTTTTGTAAAACCCACTGTGCTAAAAACTACCAAATGTACAACTACCCAGCCAGAAATTGCTAATGGTCTGAAAAATCCAGCACTGGCAGAGCACTATTAGTAAAATTGTAGTAAAAGATCGTGCTAACTTATCACAAAAATAATTTGATAAAAAAAATATTCAGTTATTTGGTAATTAACTTAGCTGAAGCAAGCCTATTTTTATTTCTGTTCAAATTACCAAAATCATTCAATAAAAAAATAATACAACTCTTTACTGAAGTGAATTACTAAGTAGGACTTTATTGGTCGTTTTTGGTTTTGGTACCGGCAAAGCGATTATTGCCAGTTCTTTGTCAACGTTTTAAAAAAGAAACGGCCAAGCCCTGCAAGGTGTTATCACTTTGGGGTTGGCAAAGCACTTATTATATTATTAAAAAAGCACTTTATTGGTTGTTCTACCAATGCTTTGCCAACGTTTTAAAATTATGGTTTTGGTACTGGCAAAGCGCTCATTGCCAGTGCTTTGCCAACGTTTTAAAAAAGTAACGGCCAAGCCCTGGGTTTGGCAAAGCACTTAAATCTTCAGATATCCAACGCTCTGCCAAAGCTCATACCACCGTTGAAAGCACTGGGCCAATGCTTTGCTGTTCGTATTTTCCTGGCTGGGTAATATTGTACTAGGACAACACAATTTTGTTTCCAAAGAATGTGTTTTGGCAGTACCACCAGCAAAATTCTTTGCCAATATTGTTTTTACCAACATTACAACAAATGAGAATTATTTTTTTCTTAATATGTTATTATTTTTCACACATTTATATATGATGTATAAGACTAAGACCGAACTGCATTGCTGCTTTTTAAATGTATTTTATTAGACATATTTCTCAAAATTCATTTAATTTAAGCTATTTTATAAGCATCAACTTTTTTGAATTACCAACGTTATGCCAACGGTGGCAAGTTCGCTTAAACCAACGGTCGGTCGGCCACTGTTATTAATCGGGCAACAGGGCAATATTCTCAAGATTGTTAATCCCACGTTCTGCCAACGCACAACCGACCGTCGCACAGTGTACCATTTCACGAGAAGGCGGTCAAAAATCCATAACTTTTGATTGGATTGGAATTTTGATATGCGGTTTTTTTTTGTTTGGTATGTGGGACTTTAGCCCTTAGTGTTTCCTATAAAACGTAAATATAGATCAATAATAAAAAAAGTTATGGAGGGTTTAAAATACATTTTTATTTTTAGTTGAATTTTAGTACAAAAGTGAAGTGTTATAAGGTTAAAAAAGGTTTTTTTTTTTATTATATATAATGTCTTATTTTTTCAGTTAATATTACAACTAATACTTTTTAAAAATTTTGTAAGTTAAATTTTGTCAGAAAATGCCAAACTTTGACCCCCATAACCTTTTTAGTCCTAATGTTCTCAATTGCCAAAGGTATACCTGATATTGGTTCATTATATAGAAGTTTCAATGAGTCATATGTTTTTACTTTAGTTAAAAAAAATGTTATTGTTTTTTAAACATTTCTATATAAATTTTTATTGTAATTTTATAAAATACATAAATTTTTAAGTCAAGAAAAATTGTTAACTATATAAAAAAGAGTATAACTTATTGTTAGTGTACTGAGAAACTACATTAAATCAAACAATTTTAGTAAATATTTCTTCTAAATAGTCTTGATTTTCATCTTCTAGAAGTTGTTCAGGTTCTTCGTCTAATTCAATAGAGGTAGTTTTCCATTTTTGTTGAATGTTGGACATATATGGATCTGAAGTGCACAACAAAATAGTAATAACCCCTTTTAAAAGGTGAAGCATACCTGCTCATATCTTAAAAGGGTGTGTAGCAATAGTTTTTTACCACTTACCTGTTATTTAATTTTTCCCCCATCTTTTCAGGTATTTAAACTATATAACTCAAGTTCCGACCTATTATTAAACTATATAACTCAAGTTCCGACCTGTTATTTAATTTTTTTTTCCCATTTTGTCAGGTATTTAAACTATATAACTCAAGTTCCGACTATTAATATTTTTGAAAAATACCTTTTAATATAGTTTAACAATTAAGCGCATTATTATTGTTATGTCTCAACCCATTTTTATAACTCGTGTCAACTCTACCGTTTCCTTTTTCTGTCAGAATAAAAAATAAATAAACTCACGCAAAAAATACACCGGTACTACAAACTTTTGTATTCATAACACACAGACGACCGGCGGACATCGTTAAATGGACGCAGAAAGGGATTTTGAGTCGATCCGTATAATAAATGATCGGTATAGGTCCAATATTTTTGGTAGTTACAAACATCAGGGCAAACTCATTATACTCTAACCACATAGTGGAAAACTTTTGTATTCATAAATTTTGGACAAAATATCTGACCTTGGGTCAGAAAAATTTTTCTGGTGCACTCTGACGGAAACGGGCAGGTATACAATGGGGTGAAGGAGTGTAGGGGAGCCTTCCAACTACAGAAGAGTGCAAGATTTTTTTGATGGCTTTTGATATGCAGGAGTTATGCTCTATTAAGAAGGAGATTTTCGGGAAATTTCGACATTTAAAAAAAAAAATTTTAAATTTCTAAGTGGCTTCTATATTAGAGCGAAGTATGGAAGCGAAATTCGTGCAAGGTGTACCCTAGAGTGGGTCGCACCCCATACAAAAAAAAAAAGTTGTGCCGGTCACCCCCTAGAATTAAAGATAATTTGAAGAAGATTTGAAAAAAAATTTTTTTTTTTTTTGCCACGCCCCTTGACCCCGCGCATTTGGTTTTTTATTTCCTGTGGCTCCATTTATTGTCCGATCGTAACGTGTGATATATCATTGTTTTTGGAATGACAACGGCTACATTTTCTACTTTGATCACTTTTGACTCCGACGTCAAATTCTAGAAGTGACTTCTGGAAACTCGATTTCTACCACCCTAATTCACGAGTTTTTCTAAACGATAAAAAAGTTTTTAAATTTCATGAAATTTTGTCTTTTACAGTATATATATTTATTCAGTAACAAAAAAGTTACAAAGGTTTAAAAAAAATCAATTTGAGTTTTATTCCAACAATCGTTAACAATAAGCTTTGGTTTTTTTGTGGCGCTAGGTGCATTTGTTTTTGCACTATGATAATGTTCTCTTTTTCGTGATCTCACTTGTTTCTCTATTTTCTATTATCTTTCTCCTCCACATAGTACTCTATTTAACCGTCATCACAAACCGATTCAGCTGGCAACACTTTTGTTAAACATATTTGTTTCGTTGAAATATGGTGGAGCGAGGGGCAATGGACTGCTTGGAAACCTGGATGAGACAATTGACACTCTGAGAAGAAGTAAAATCACCAATTGATTTTATTCCTCAGAAAGAACAAGAAAAATATCCCAAATGCAAATAAAAGAAATGGAAAACAAACAAATTAGAATTTTGGAATATTTTTATTTACAAAGGTTATGGAGTACGATCTTACCAGTATGACAGTAGAAGTAACAAGAAGGAGTTATTTTTATGATTATGACGGAAGTAGTATCCACGACATTTTTAGGGACTTTGACATTAATTTTCGGACTAATATTTAGAAAGAGAAAGATACTTTGTATCTTTAATACGATTCAGTATCGAGTTGCAAAACGTTTTAGGAATTTAGGGTTTCCCAATCGTATTTAATGTCAAGGGTTCTTTGACATTAACATTACCGCCCGCCTTGCAGCGTATGTGTAAAAAGATTAAGAAATACTTGTGTAATTAAATGTCGTAGATACTTCTGTAGTCCAACTTAAGAAAAGGAAAATTATATTAATATAAGGATTGTAAAATTTAAATTTGTATATAAAATTCATAGATATATTCAATTCAATTCATATTTTTTAACAATTCAATTCAACTCAATTAATTGACTTATTACTATGTATAGTATCCGAAAGATATAAGTACTGTTAAATTTTGCTTGTATATATGTGTTTGATAGATCGTTATTTTATGTTAGACAGGAGCCATAGATGGTCCATCCAAATATGGTACTTTGTGCAGTTGGATAGCCTACTTTACGAATGACCCCCTCACATATCACCCTTGGATACAGGTCCACCCCTATAATGACATCTATACCGGCCGACTCATAGAACTTGGAGTCGGCGAGAAATAAATCGCGGAAGTTTTTCCTAAAAGACTCTGGCAGCGATTTAGTCGGAGTTAGAAGAGTGAGACGATTGTCAACACGGAACGTTCCTTCTATTTTTGAGTTGGAATCAAACCTTGATTTTAAAGTTAGTGGACATATGGTCTCATCCTGTAATGTCAAAGTGGTCAAATCAAGTTTTTCGACAAATCGCCTTGAAATTCGACTTGTAGGAGAGCCAGAGTCAAGAAGACAACGGGCATGAGTAGGTGTTGTATCCAACTTCACGAGCACAGTCGGAAGCAAAATTACGCTATTTTGACGCAAAATAGCTGTCAGTGACGATATTTTAGACACGGTTGGAGGCGAACGATTTCTCGGACGAACGGATCTAGATGTCGAGGGTTGTGGAGATGGAGAACGGGAATATGTTGACGACGCTGAAGATTCTGGAATCAATCTTGAGTTTTTATGGAGAAGTGTGTGGTGGAATTTTCTACACTTCTTACAGCCATGCTTAGTAAAACATGTCTGCTGAGAATGGTTGTGAGCCAAGCAATTAGGACAATATTTATTAACCTGAACAGCTCGTATACGTTGATCAACATTCATGGCTAAAAACTTTCTACAAGTTCTCAAAGGATGAGGGCGATTACATATCTTGCAGAGATAGAAGTTGTATTTTAATGGTAGGTTTGAGTGAGGGGTATGTCGACGAGGTTGTCTATTGTTTTTAGGTTTACCGGTGGAGTTTTTAGGCATGATAATCTAAAAGAAAATATATTAGAAACTTAAGTAACGAGTAAACACTATGAAAAGAAATATAGAGTTATTCTGACGAAAGCAATACTAGTTTAGTAATTGGCCTGGTTATTCGCCCCTTTTGGGTGAAAACATCAGCCACACGAATGCGTTTATCGGAACCGTAATAAGTTTTCTCAATTCTGCCTAGACGCCAGGAATTAGGAGTAAGGTTTTGATCTTTTATAACTACCAGTGCGTTTTCAGGGAGATTATTCTCTGGTTTTTGCCACTTGACTCTCTTTTGCAATTCTTTTAGGTACTCGCTTTTCCAACGAGTACAAAAGTTTTGGTGGACAAATTTAAGCCGATGCCAACGGTTGACGATAGATCTAGCTGGCTCATTGATCTCTGGGTCTATAGGGGCTAATATAGGAGATCCTATAAGAAAGTGCCCTGGAGTCAAAGCTGACAAATCAGAAGGATCCTGAGAAAGTGGAGACAAAGGCCTAGAGTTTAAACAAGCTTCAATTTTTGACAATAAGGTTGAAAATTCCTCAAAAGTGTATTTAAAACACCCTGAAATCTTGCGAAAATGAGCTTTAAAGCTTTTTACTCCTGCCTCCCATAATCCACCCATATGCGGAGCACCTGGCGGAATAAAATGCCAGGTTATATTCTGATGAGCATAGTTGGCGGTAATGGCCTGGTGGGAAGTTTGAATAAATTCCTTTGCAAGAACTTTGGATGCCCCTACAAAGGTTGTACCATTGTCGGAATGCAAATGCAGCGGACAGCCACGGCGGGATACGAATCGGTTAAAAGCAGCCAGGAATGCAGCAGTGGACAAATCTGATGTGGCCTCCAAGTGTATTGCCTTTGTGGAGAAGCAAACAAATACACACACGTATCCTTTTGTAATACGACAAGCTCTACCGGAATAACTCTTTATGTCGAATGGCCCCGCAAAATCAAGTCCTGTATGCGTAAAAGGGCGTGATATTTCTGACCTTTCAGGAGGTAAAGCCGCCATTATCTGCTTTTGGCACTTCTTTTTGTATAGTATACAAGGCTTGCATTTATTTATCGTAGTTTTTATCAAATTCTTAACTTTTGGTATCCAGTATTGACTCCTTATACTACGAAGGACAAGCTGATTACCGCCATGGAGAGTAACTTCATGAACAAATTTTACCAAAAGCCTTGAATATTGACAATTGTAAGGAATTATAATAGGATGTCTTTCATTGTATGACAAGCCTGGAGAAGATTCGAGTCTACCACATGAACGAATTAGGCCTCCTTGGTCCATAAATGGATTTAAATTTAAAAGAGAGCTGGACGAAGATATAGGCAGACGTGAAGAGAGAGCCTTATATTCTTTCGGATACCAAGCCTTCTGATTCATTGATATAAGGCTGTCACGAACCGCAACAATTTCCGAGCTTGTAATAACTATAGATTTTTTTGAAAAGCTGGATTTATATTTTGGGTGAGTGCGGTAGAAAAAACCTGTACACGTATGCAATCACACGTAGAGCTCTTGAAAAGGATGAAAATCTTTCTAAAATATCATCGAAGTTGTGAAAGTAAGAAAAGTTAACTTTTATAACTTTCCTTTCAAGACTAGTATCCGGAACTTCATGTGGACTACAATTTGGCCAAAGGTCTGCTGAATCTTGAAGCCATGATGGACCGTGCCACCATAGGTCGTTTCCAATAAGGTCCTGAGGAAGCAGTCCTCGACTCGCTAAGTCAGCAGGATTAGATTCGGACTCGACATGATGCCAGTGTACTGGATCAACTATTTCAATAATCTTGGAAATTCTGTTAGCGACAAAGGTCATCCAAAGACAAGGTGGTTTTGCTAACCATGAGAGGACAATAGTAGAATCTGTCCAACAATAAATTGAATAATTAGAACTTTCTAATCTAGGAACTATACTATCAAGCATTTCAGCTAGCAAAACAGCGCCACATAATTCAAGTCTCGGAATGGATAATGTTTTAATTGGGGCGACCTTTGTCTTAGCAGAGACTAGATGCGAAGAAATGGAATTACCGTTATCAATGCGAATGTAAATTGCAGCTGCGTATGCCTTCTCTGAGGCATCGCAGAAGCAATGAAATTGGACATTCGAATTGGGAGCATAATCAATCCATCTAGGAATTCGAATTTCATTCAAAAAGGTATAACTTGATTGGAAAATTTTCCATTGAGAAACCGTATCAGGAGAAAGGACCTCATCCCAATCGGTGCCTTCCATCCATATTCTCTGCATAATAATTTTTGCCAGGATAATGCAAGGAGCTAGCCAGCCGGCTGGGTCAAACAATTTTGAAATTTGTGAGAAAACTTCTCTTTTTGTATATTTGCCGGTCTCCGGAAATGGCTTTGTTGAAAAATAAAACTCATCAGAAAGGGCATTCCATCGAATGCCTAACATTTTTGCTGTGCTGCTGTCATCGAAGTCTAAAAAGTCTTCGTATAACAGATGATCAGATGGCAAATCGGAAAGGATTTTCTTTGAATTGGAGGTCCACTTTCGTAAGGAGAAACCAGCGGATTTCAAAGCATTAATTAGTTCATCTCTGGATTTGATTGCCATTGAAATTGTATGAGCGCCCACAAGGGCGTCATCAACATACATGGAATTGCGAAGAATATCGCTAGCAATCGGATAAATGGACTGAACATCATCCGCCAATTGCAACATAGTGCGGATAGCTAAATATGGGGCACAATTAACACCAAATGTTACAGTTTTAAGTTCATAATCTTGAACATTATCATTTGGATTGTCCCGGAAAAGAATTCTTTGAAAGGATGTATGATCTGGATTGACAAGGATTTGCCTATACATCTTCTGAATATCCGCATTGAAAACAAATTTGAAAAAGCGCCACTTGTGAAGCAAAAGAGTTAAATCACTCTGAAGAACTGGACCAGTATGTAAAATATCATTCAAACTTAAACCATTTGAAGATGAAGAAGAAGCATTGAATAGCACACGGACTTTTGTAGTTGTACTTTCCGGTTTTATAACCGCATGGTGTGGTAAATAATACTGCATCGGAACTTTTGAAGAATCAGAAGGGAAAACCTCGAACATGTGGCCTAAACCAGAATACTCTTGGATAACCTTGTCGTACTCGGTTTTAAAAGCAGGCGTACGAAGCAGCCTGGCCTCATTTCTGAAAAACTGTGCCAAAGCACTATTTCTAGATTGACCAATTGTTAATTTATGGGGATATCCTTCTTTGAACGGAAGAGAAACTACGTATCTACCATCGTTATCTCGTTTTGTGGTATTGACAAACAAATCTTCGCAATATTTGTCGGACTGCGATACAAAGTTCTTCCTTGGAAGATTCTCCACCTCCCAAAAACGAGAAATCTGTTGATCTAAGGAAACCTTGCACATAAATGAAGCAACAGTGGAGCTAGA
Organism: Delia radicum; assembly: GCA_021234595.1. NCBI lineage: Eukaryota > Metazoa > Arthropoda > Insecta > Diptera > Anthomyiidae > Delia > Delia radicum. The sequence continues at coordinate 82,193,502 of CM037851.1, forward strand.
ACTAACTGAATTAGGAGAAACAGGCCCAGTAAGAATCCACCCAAAAATGGTTTCTTGTGCCATAAGGGAATTGCAAACGTCATGTTTGTTAGCAGAACGCATTATAGAGGGGTACACCTCACCACCAATTAATATGTCTATCTTTAAGCTTTTGTAAAATTGGGGATCGGCAAGGTGAATCTGGGGAAGATCCGAAAAATATGACGAGTCAATGGGCCTAGAAGGCAGACTAGCTGACACCTGTGGAACTACCAACGCATCAACTGGAATTTCAATACTATCGTCCAATGGCGAACTAAGGACAAAGGAGCACATTCGCTGAGGTGAAGCTGAAACAAAGTCACCCATACCGGAAACATCTTGTGGCCTAGTTCGTCTGCTTGGCAGCTTTAAGAGTTTCAGAATGCCTTCGGAAATAAAAGATCCCTCAGAGCAGGGGTCAATGAGAGCGCGAGCTCTAACCCTTGTACCCTGGTGACAAACATCAACCATTGCAGTACCTAGCAACACACCTTGATTGTTTGTAGTGAAAAAATTTTGAACCCTAGCCCCCGAATTGTTAGCGGACTGTATAGCAGAGTTTGAAGTAGAAGGAAATGAAGCTGAGTTCGGATTTAAGGTGCTAGAAATTGGCTGTTGAGCTGATGGGTTGGCCTTTGGATTTGCAGTGTCTCTATGGAGTAGAGTATTATGTCGTTTTTGACATTTAAAGCAACTATTTTTGCTTGTGCAACTTTTGACGGCGTGCGCTTTCGAAAAACAATTTATGCAAAGACGTTGCTTTTTAATTTCAAAAAATCTCTGTTCAATATCCATTTTGAGAAACCGAGGACATTTGCGAATCACGTGAGATTCTTTGGAACACAGAGGACACTTTGGATCACCAACTTTAGTCTGAAAAGTATTTATCCTCTTTGAGCTGGTAGGATTTTTGGAAGAACTTTGGGAATTTGAGCCAGCTGATTGTACAGTCAATGGCTTACGAATATTCGAAACCGATTCTAAAGTTCTGCACCGATCTGTTAGGAAAGAATCTAATTTAGACCATTCAGGAATTATGGTCTTATCTGAGACAGTTTGCTCGAAAAGGATTAAAGTTTCATCGGGGAGGCAGTTTGTACAAACGAATATAAAAATGGGGTTCCAGCTTGCAATGTCAACCCCATAGAGCTTAAGTGTGCCAATACAAGAGTTAATATCAGCCTGTAAATTTCTGAGTGCTCCGCGTGATTCAGAACGAAAAGGTTTTAAATTAAAAAGTATTGTAAGCTGACCGTTTATTAAAGCACGTTTGTTCTCATAACGCTTACAAAGGGTGCTCCAAGCGATTTGAAACCCCTCGTTTGACATTTCGGTTTTCTCAGCAATAACCTTTGCCTCCCCTTTTGTACTAGCAATTAAAGTGAATAATTTTTCTATACCACTGGCTCTGGAGTTATTTATACAAAGAGCAGTGAACAGATCGCGAAATTTAGGCCAGGAAGCATAGTCCCCATCAAAAGGCTCAATTTTAAAAGGTGGGAGCTGAAAACCATAACTAGAGTCCTTTGGTTTTGAAATTTTGTTCTCGAGGTCCTTAAAGTCTGGCAATTGTATGGGCCCTGGAGCTCTTTTCGACTGTATCTCCTCGTAAGCTTCTGATAATTTGGTAAGGCACCGACAATACGTAATGTAAGTATTCCTATATTTAGCTTTCAGAGTTTCCAAATCGGGACCGTTTCCCTTATCATCATCTTCTTCGTTATCCTGGTTGTGGAGATGTTCGTCATAAGCGGTCTTGACATTGGCCCAACAATTTTTCAGCTCCTCCCTATGGATGTCAATTGAATGGCAAGAAGTGATGGGCATCTGTTTATCGTTAAGGTCTGCCTCGAATTCAACCAAACGATCGGCTAACCGAATAAAGTTGTCAAGTGACATTTTGGACTAAAGTGAAAAGTATAAACTTAAGAACTCAAACTTGATCTAAATGAAAACAAATCTAATCGAAAAATCAGGATAGACAAACTTCGACAAGGATTACTAGATCAAGCAGTTATAAAAAATTTCGTAATTTATTTTCCTTAGTGTAGAATAATAGTGTTCCTTAGTGTTCAATAATTGGAAACCTTATACAATTCAATAAGGCGGAGGTAGATTTTAAATCGAGAACTAAAATCTTTATTTAGTATTTTAAAATGGAGCAACGAAATCTTATTACAAAAAATTATGAAATATATTTTTATAAATATAAAATAGATCTGAAAATTGGGAAATGATTTCAAAAATATTCGATTTTTTTTTCAAATTTAATACAAAATGTATTTCGAAATTTAGGAAATTAAATACTTGTTAAAAAGATAAAATAGATTTTAAAACATAAAATCGTCATCAAACTAACAAATGTTCCCAAAATAATTAGTAGATTTTTAAAATGGAAAATAGAAAATCTTTATCGAAATAAAAGATTGATGTTAAGGTTGGAAATATTTTAAAATGTAGAAACGAAATCTTATTTAATAACTATGTATATATATTCTCAAAATATATACATACTTATATATTCTCAAAAACACGAATTTGAGTTTAAAAATGAAAGTAAAAATATTTCATAGAGAATACATTTTAAAATATACACTATATTTCATAATATAACGTAGATTTCAACATATGTAATATATTTTGAAATATGAAATAGATATTTAAAAAATTTAAAACTATCAAAAAATTTAATAGATTTTAAAAATATTAATAAATTTTTAAAGTTGGAACAAACCAAATCCTTATCGAAATAAAGGATAGATTTTAAAATATATAATATATTTTAAAAATGGAGTTATAAAATCTTTTCGAAATATGAAATAGATTTTGAAAAAAAAAAGATTCTAGAATCCAAATAAAATCTGTACTACAATAGAAAACAAATTTTAAAATTTGTACTTTATTTTAAAATGGACAAAATAATTTTCATTTCTAATATAAAATAGATTTTTAAAATATAAAACAGATCTTTCTTTGAATTATATTGGCACAATAAATCAAATGTTATGATCTATTTCAGTATTTCCCTAAAATTTCAGATTTTTCCTTAGGTTTCGAAAAATTACAGTGAGCCCGTTTGCATTGCAGCAGACGATATGTATTTTAGGTTTAAAAAAGTATCTGGAAACGAAAAACAATCAAACTTTGAAGTTCCTTGGACAAAATTTGTAAAAAAAATAAAACAAATTGTTTTGGGAAATTTTCTCACTTTGCTTAATCTCGAAAAAAATCAATGAGTTAATGGAAAAAACTGTAAACAAATTAAACAAAGTGAGACGCAACGAAAAGAAGAAAACTATTTCAACCAGAGATGGAAGTTCAGAATTTTCAGATGGTATATCAATTTAACGAAAAAATGTATTTTCCCTTTCTTGTTGTTTTACCCTTTTGTTATTTTTTCTTCTATTATTGTTGTTAATTAAATTAATTTTATTGTCGTGCTAATTAGCATGTAAAAGTTGCCACCGAAAAAAAATAAATAAATTAATCTTGTATGTAACAAGGGTTTAGGTGTTGAATTACCCAACCCTGGTATAAATAAACCAAATGTAGACAAAATAATTTAAATTTGAAAAAGTACACACATGTGTGCTGGTAGTAAAGCCAATAAATATTGTAATAAGAGTAGGAGAATTGTAAGAGACAGGTAAGCCCAATCAATTAGTAAGAGATCATTAGTAGTAAGAGAATATCTTATAATAAGGAGATGAAAATTATTAAGGAGGAGTCCAAAGATAAGAGAACAGATTCTAAGGGAACTCAAATACTCCAAGTATTATTTTGAAGAGGATGTCTTAAGAAACCTTGTAATTAAGTACGTGTGTAAAAGAAAATATGCAAATTTAAACTCAGAGCTGAAAAAAGGGGAATAAATTCATATATTTATCTCATACACATAATCTGAAAAAAAGCGCGAATTTGATCACACATGTTTGAAGTAAAATAAATTGTTCTCAAACCTAGGACACAAAAGTATTCAACATTTTATAACCAAAATGTTTGACAAAATACAAATTGAAAATCAAAATTATACCTTCTGTACCACGAATTTTCATCCACTCACCGACTCAAAATTTATATTATATCCTCCTTTTGGAGTTAGCGTTACCTGGATTGTCTGATGACATGGATTCTATTAAAGATGAAACCTTCAACTCCTCTTCTATGCTCTTATTTTATTAATTTTTTTTTCCCGTCTTCGGTTTTCGCTTATGAAACTATAGTCTTTATTTTTATTCTTATTTTATTTTCCACTTTATATACATATATTCTATTGGCCACAACTTATAATATTTTTCCCAGCAAATTTTATTTGCTATTAATTTAATTTCAATTTTAATATTTTGTAAAAAAAAAGAAAAATGAATTTATGGTGGCTACACGCGGTGTAACATTCAAGCAAACAAAAGGGAGTGAGAATGTAAGGAAAAAAACTAACTAACCGCACTATCAAACACAATATATGTGGGGAAAAAAAGCAAAATTTAACGAACCTGTGTTTTTGTTGTTGTTGTGATGAGCAATTAGATGATGTTGACTGGTAAGTACTATACTCCAGAATATACGCTAGAGTCTCAGAGAGTATCCAATTACAATAACGATCCGGTTCGAAGGACCAAATGTTTCGTTGAAATATGGTGGAGCGAGGGGCAATGGACTGCTTGGAAACCTGGATGAGACAATTGACACTCTGAGAAGAAGTAAAATCACCAATTGATTTTATTCCTCAGAAAGAACAAGAAAAATATCCCAAATGCAAATAAAAGAAATGGAAAACAAACAAATTAGAATTTTGGAATATTTTTATTTACAAAGGTTATGGAGTACGATCTTACCAGTATGACAGTAGAAGTAACAAGAAGGAGTTATTTTTATGATTATGACGGAAGTAGTATCCACGACATTTTTAGGGACTTTGACATTAATTTTCGGACTAATATTTAGAAAGAGAAAGATACTTTGTATCTTTAATACGATTCAGTATCGAGTTGCAAAACGTTTTAGGAATTTAGGGTTTCCCAATCGTATTTAATGTCAAGGGTTCTTTGACATTAACAATATTATTAGGGCTCGAAACAATGTTAACCAAATATCTTTGCGAATCAACAACTTTGCAACAAAATGGCATCGATTTGTTAGTACATATTTTTACATATTTTGCTATAAATGCATATTTTTGCATATTTTGCTATAAATGCATATTCTTATGCATATTTTGTATTTTTGTCATTACATATTTTGCATATTTTTAAATGTTTTTGCATATTTTTACATATTTTTGCATATTTTTGCAAATTTTTTTTGATGTTTTACTAAAAATAAAGTTTTTACAATTTAAATTTTTTTAGAAATAAAATCTTATCAAATTTATACATTTAATTTTTTTTATCAAGAAATGTAATACGACAGAAAATTCAACTACAAACTTTAAGAAGATTTTTAATTGTAATTCTCAATTTTGTAACGACTTTTTAAAACAGACTAAAATTTAAAAATTATATAGAAAAAAATGAAAAAATCAATAATAAATGCATGTTTTTAAATTTTAAGTACATATTTTAAGATTTTAAAAACATATTTTATGTACATAAAACACAAATATAAATGCATTAACTTCCGAGACCTACATATTATTATTCCTTTTCAAGTGTTCGCGTCTACAGCTGTAGCTTTTTGATAAAATTAGTGTAAATTACTAAAATATTTTTTTTCTTTAAAAATATAATTAAATTGTTTTTAACAATATGCATTTTCAATCATGTGATATTGATAAAACAAAATTATAAACAAACCGTGAAGTTATTCAATATTTTTTATATTTAAAAAAAAATGATAATAAAAAAAAATTAAATTTATCGCGTTATATGCAACAGGTTATTAAAGTGCTATGTGAGGTGTGGAAAAATATAAACATCCCCATAGTATGTAATACCGCAATAAGAAAAATGTTGGTGCGTCTACTAAACTCATATTATAAAGTCACAAAAAATCCGTGTAGATATGTTGAGAGCTATTGGAATAAGATATGTAGAATTTCACAATGCAAATCTTGAATAATCTTGAAATAACCGAGCCACCATGCCTTACTTTCTGTACGGATGAGCAATTGGTTCAATATCAATATTCGCCTCATGAAATCATTGAAATTCCAGGTATATATATTTCAAAATATATTTTACAATTTACGCATCGATAATTAAAATATATAATTTATTTATTAGAATTTCAATGTCATTCGCAAAATACCGAACGCTTTGTGCGAGTTGTTAGTGAATCCGCAAACAAGGTAACGGACGAAAAGCGCATGGGGTATATATTTGCTAAAATAAGAAGTCGAGAGCAGTATAAACAGCTGGAGTCTCGCCAAAATTTAAATTAATTTATTTAAGGAGAATACCACAATAAAAAAAAAAACTTTGTTTATACTTTTAAGAATAGAGTTTCTCTCAACAATATTTGATAGAAAAAATGAGTAAAAAGAGAGCACTTTAAAAATGGCCACAAAAACAATAACCACAAAAAAACCAAAGCTTATTGTTAACGATTGTTGGAATAAAACTCAAATTGATTTTTTTAAACCTTTGTAACTTTTTTGTTACTGAATAAATATATATACTGTAAAAGACAAAATTTCATGAATTTTAAAAAACTTTTTTATCGTTTAGAAAAACTCGTGAATTAGGGTGGTAGAAATCGAGTTTCCAGAAGTCACTTCTAGAATTTGACGTCGGAGTCAAAAGTGATCAAAGTAGAAAATGTAGCCGTTGTCATTCCAAAAACAATGATATATCACACGTTACGATCGGACAATAAATGGAGCCACAGGAAATAAAAAACCAAATGCGCGGGGTCAAGGGGCGTGGCAAAAAAAAAAAAAATTTTTTTCAAATCTTCTTCAAATTATCTTTAATTCTAGGGGGTGACCGGCACAACTTTTTTTTTCGACCCACCCTAGTGTACCCCCCTCAAAATGAACATTGGTATTTTTTATGATGACATCTAAAATATTTCGGCTCTAGCTTTGACATCTCGTGAGCTGGACCATTTTGAAAAAGGGTCCATTTTAGCATGTTTTGTTAATTTAAGAATCTGTTTCCTTACCAACATATACAATATGCACTCATAATAATCCATGCATAAAAATACGAAATTATTGTCAAACGCACAAAAACTTTCATAAAATGTACAAATTTTCGATTATTTTACAAAAAAATTTGGTTATTTTGACATTTTTTCGTAATTTTACGCATGGGATATTATCAGTGTGTGTATCATAAGAAAGGTTTTTTTTAAGGCGCGTCCAACTGTATATACAATTTGTCCAAGGACGATAATACATGTCCTTTTTTTAAGGATTTTTGAATTTTATGTTCGGGGTTGTTTGTAACAAAAATGCCAAATTAACATATTTTAATCTTTAGTCGATTTAATTAAATACGGGTCCCAGCTTTTTTGAAATTTGTGCTAGTTCGCGTTTTGACAAAAAAATGCAATGGGGTGGTAACTATTCGTTTTAAATAGGGCAATATGGGTATCAAATTTTTTCTCTTGCCAAGTACATCATCTTTTGTATGTAAATAATTTAGGTTTTTAGAAATTAGATTCATTTTACACTGCTCTGGAATATATATTAATGCAATTTTGTGGTACCTCTAATATGATAGCGCATTTAGTTTCTAGATCATGTGTGGATGCAAATATGACTAAAGAAGAAAAAAAAAAAAAATGATCCACGACTTTTTGGCGGCATATTTTTTTTCGCAAATTAAAAAAAGTTATAAAATTAATAAATTATTAAATAATAAGTGTTGTATCACATCGCGGTTTGTCGGTAATCTATTTCGGTTTAATTCAACTAACTCGAAAGGCATTTTAATCACGACACAATGAACAATTATTTAAATTTTTTTTAGCTTAAACCCAACGATATTGGGAACTGATAAACTTAAATTTACATTTTTGTTTTTATGCATGAAATTTTTCATATTTTTGCATTTTTTTTTCTTTCTTTAGTCCTATTTGCATCCATACATGATCTAGAAACTAAATCCGCTATTCGAGTTACCACAAAATTGCATTTATATATATTCCAGAGCACCGTGTAAAATAGATCTTATTTCAAAAAATCTAAATTATTTACATACAAAGATAATGTACTTGGCAAAAGAAAAAAAATTTATATCCATATTGCCCTATTTAAAAAGAAGAGTTGGTAAGGAAACAGATTCTCAAATTAACAAAACATGCAAAAATAGACCCATTTTCAAAATGGTCCAGCTCACGAGAGGTCAAAGCTGGAGCCGAAATATTTGAAATGTCATCTTAAAAAAGTCCAAGGTTCATTTTTAGGAGGGTACATAGAGCACTTTTTTTGGTGAGGTGCTCTAATATATATATGTTGCAAATAAATTATTATAATTAATAAATAAATAATCTTAATATCAGAAGATCAAGGAAAACTTAACATAATATTATAATTTTTGTTTCAAATTTATTATTTGACCGTTTCAGGAATGTGTTGATGATGGGAACATAGAAAATTCCCGAAATAGATCTATCAACACATTCTTGAAGGGGTCAATTAATAAATTTGAAAACAAAAATTTATAATATTATGTTAAGTTTTCTTTGATCTTCTTATATTAAGATCATTTATTTATTAATTATAATTATTTATTTCCAACATTTTGTCGCCATATTTGGTAACTTCTCCAGGGAACAATAATTGAAAAACTACAAGTTTTTCAATCAAATTGTAATAATTGTTCCCTGGAGAAGTCACCCAATGTGCAGACGGAATATTGGAGATAAATAATTATAATTAATAAATAAATGATCTTAAGCTCGTTTAAAATAAGAATAATTATATTATAATTAAATTTTAATTAAAAAAAAAATATATATTAATTTTAAGAGAAAAATTTGTTTTTTCCTTATACTTTTACTTCATTCAGTTACATTTTGTATAAAAGTATACATTTTTCTGTAACTATTTTCTTCAATATCATAATATCGTTTAAAATTGATATGTACACTCACAAGAACTTTTCCTTAAATATTCAACAGTTATTTAAAAGCCTATTATATGTTTTTAAAATTTAAATGTAAAGATTGACAAAATATTATTTATTTAATAAATATTATCACTGATGAAGCTGGAAAAATCCCAGAGAAACGTTGGATGAAAAAATTAAATTAGTCTTTTAGAAATGTTGAGGTTAAGAAGAAGAATAAACGTTTTTCTCTAAAAATTATAAGCACTATTAATTTTTAAATCAGACTAGAGAGGTTTCTGTCTTTTAATGTACAGGCTTCATTCGTGATTTTCCATTTAAATTGTGTTATTATTCGTGTCTTATAACTGTCAGATTGTTTCTATATGATAAAATTTTCAGCAATCTGGGGCTGTAAGAATCAAGCCTACGCTCTTCTTACATTACAAACGTAACAACACCAAGTCAGGAACGATTAGCGATCACACCCAAGTATGGCCTCGAATGTAATGCAGCTAAATTGCAGTTTTCTTTCCTATTAGCTTTTCTGTGTATTGAGTATGAGTATTATACTCAGAAGGGACAACACTAACAAACACAAATATTCTATTTTTAGATTTTTGTTTTATTTTTCTAATCTCCACCGTCTCTATTAGTACAAATACATGACCTTGAAGCCCAAATTAGAATTATCTAATACAATATTTAAAAATAATTTTGTTAAATATTTAAAAATAAAATAATCAATTAATTTTTTAACAGTTAAAAATAATCTAAAAAATACAATTGCTTTAAACGAAAAGTATATAGTACTTTTTTTTTAACTGATTATAATAAATGATATATGATGTGTGTGTATATTAAGTAGTTTTTAGTTATTGGCGAACTCTGTTGATAATATTTTCAAAATTTATAAAATAATACAGCATATGATATGTTTTGATAACTTTAACACTTTTTGTGATGTCAAATTTCTTTAAGTTAATATAATACTCTTCATCTAAACTTTTTAAGTTTCATACAATTAAAATGATTTGAACAATTAATTGTGTGGCGCTGTTAAATTGCATGTTTTGGTACTATGCCACCATATGAAAATGAAAAAAACGTCAACATCATGGAATAGAAACAACAAATATCCATGAATATGATCATGTATAAAAACCAGTATATACTTGTATCTACAATATAAACTATGGTCCAAAAGAATGTAGTCTTGTTGCATTTCATTTCATTTCAATTACACTACACTCAAATAAAAAAGTTAGTAAAGTCAGCAAAAAATTTTGCTGAGTCAGCAAAATTTTAGTCAGGAGGGTGCTTGCAAAAAAATTGCTAATGTCAGCAAAATCTTTTTCTGAAAATCAGCCAGCTGATTTTTAGCGACAAAATTAGTAGATTCAGCAAAAGTTTTGGTAGCACTTATTGGATTAGAAATTAAAAAACCCTTGCTAAACATTAATAAAATTTTTGCTGAATATTAGTAGACTGAAAAAAACTCAAAGAATTTGTAGAAAATTTTTACTTTAGTTAATTTATTTTCCTGAAAATCATAAAACATATTTTTGTGATTCTTTTTAAAATAATTTACAATAAGTTACAAAATATCTAAATGTTTATACCCCAAATTGACGATATGAATTAATGTAATATCTAAAAACAATAGAAATAATTATATATAACATAAACGAAATTATCTTTGAACTACCTACTTACATCAGTTATTGTCTAAATGATGCTCTCTTTTAAAGGAACGCAAATGCCGCAGAGAATTATAGAAACGAAACGAAAAAAAATAACAATAAGAAGAAGGAAGCAGAAAAATCTGCCCAAGATATATGTCTTGCGCTTTAGTCTGTCTACCTATGCATATTTGTTTGCAATTTGACCACACAAGATTATTAATATATATAAACATTTAGTTTACAAATACACATTTAATCTTTATTAAATTTTAATATTTTATTTTGTCTTTTATTTAATTAATAGACAATTACTTTCACAAGCCGGTTACAGCACAAAATTTAAGTTGTTTTAATCCTAAATTTTTTTTATCTATGAAAAATAGATACAAAACTCTTTCATGGTTTATTTTTTATATTATGTCTTACTAGAGTTGTACTTTTTAGTATAATTTTCCTCGTCACTACTATATCGTGACATGCCGCGACATTTAATTCATTCTGAGTATATCTTTCAGTCTGGTTGTCGTTCACACTATTGATGTTCTAATCAGCACAAATTTTTTAGCAAAATAAATCACTAAAACATTAGTTCAAAACAGTTAAGTGCTGAATAAGTATAACTAAAATTTTAGTTTAAAACATATTTTGTGTAAGTTTATATTCTTAAGAAAATTTCACGATTTTGCTGAAAACAAATTTGGTGAATGATGTAAATATAAAAACCGAGATATTTCAAAAACTCCAAATGAAAATTTTTTTTTTTAAAATTTGTATTCACCTTATCAAAGTTTTTTAAAAAACATATATTTCAAAAACAGATTTGGCAAAATGTTGAAAATTTTTGAGTGGTGTTATTAAAAATTTAATAAAGAAAAAATCTTTTGAAAGCTAGATGTAAAAACAGAATAGTTTTATTTAATCATCTTTCAGATAAGGTGGGTATTAATTTTATTTAATAATTGTTGTTTTATATTTAAATTATTTTTTGATCATAGTGTAAGTACAAGTAGTTTAAGTGGTTGCAATGTAAAAGATGTGTAGTTGATATATTAAATGTACTAAGGAACTAACTAAATTTTATTCGCATGTTGGCATGCATGTTAAGAAGCATCCCAATCTATGACAAGATATGAATAGTTGAACATAGAACAAATACAAAACATTACAACTTTTAACAAAAACAAAAAAATATAAAAAATATACAAAAGCTATAAAAGTAAAGAGAATGAAAGATGCCACTGATCGCGGCGACATGCATGTCGTGGCATAATCTTGATGATGAATGTATAATTGCATGCAAACTGTTGATGAATGAAAAGTTCATATATGAGCGAAAAATCTATGGACTAAGGTGGCTATGGTGGTGTTAAGAGGTGGTTGTAGTGGTGGCAATGTTTACTTAGTGTAACACCATTTGAAAAGAGTTAATTTAAATGTTTTTCTCTTTTGCTACTATAGGATTAAATGTCAACCAGCATACGATTCATCCATTCATATATAAACATTATATCGTACATAAAAAATTCTTACATGAACACTGTGGTTCATGCATGTTATATTATTTCGAAAATTAATTTTGACTGGTTGTGATAAAGGGTAAAAATATTGAAATTTTTATTTTATTTATTTTATTAATTAATAATCATATAATTACAAATTATATGATATTAACCTAACCGAGCACTAGCTACTATGGCTTTCTGCGCGTTGTAGCGAAAACAGAATAGTGCCTCTAGTGGGAATCGAACCCACGACCACCGCATTGATAAGCTAGCACGCTACCAACTAGCCTACCGAGGCGCACAATTTTGAAATTTATTCTTATTATATTAGAGCTATACTTTAAAATTATTTCAATGCGGGTTAAAGTATTTTATTTTATTTGTTATCCTTTAGAGAATTAAGGGGGGACATGACATTGGCCGTTTTTTGAAATCGACCTTTTTTATAATTTTGTATTTTAGTAAATATTCCTAAGATTCTAAGAAAAAAAATTTCATGGAAAAATTCCTACGTGTTCAAAACTTACAGCCGGATTAGTGAGAGCGCATTTTTAATTTTCGCGCTACCTACGTACGGCAGCTGGTATATACTTGTTTAACTTGCTACCTGTCTTTTGGTGGTTGTTATTTCCTACATCACAACATAGATAACGAAGGCATACAGTAGGAAGCAGGCATGGTAGATTGAAGGTAACCTTTTTTTTCTATGTTCACAAACTTTGAACGCGTTTATCTCGAAACCATGTTTTTCGTACTGGTTGCGGCACTAGCGGGTTCATTTTTGACGATTTTTTTTTTTTTTTTTGTGTTTTTTTTAAACTTGATTCGCTATCGTATGTCACGAGCTTTTTTTAAATTTTTTTCAATTTTTTATGAATTTTTAAAGTCAATTTTGTTTCGAAAAAACACACTTTTAAATTTGGAACATCACCAAAAATTGATAAAAAAATTTAAAAAAAGGTCGTGTCATACGATAATCAATTTTGTTAAGATTTAAAAAAGTAATTTATTTCCAGATCGGGCAATTTGTGCGACTCCCAGCGCTGCAACTACGATGCCCCGTTTTTTTCTCTGCCGCCAGTTTGGAGCTCTATGAAACCATGTTCGAGTGAAAAATATATTTTTTTGAATTTTTTTTCTTGTAATTTGTTCAATTCTCTACAATATAAAATTTTTTTGGAAAAATGTTTGTTTTGACTGAGTTATGAATTTTTTAAAAAAGGTCTGTTTTCTCTGCCGCGAATGTAATGTCCCCCTTAAAGGAACACAACTTCAATCCTAATTACTGAGAGTACAAAAATAGCTAGTAATCCAAATATATGCATGATACTTAAATCGTTTTTGTCCTGTGATCTGAAATTTTGATATGCGATAGAGTATGCAATATAAATAAGCATGAATTCCTTTCCTAAAACTAGGCGTGGTTAAATATTGTCCAATGAAGCTGTCAATTTTAATGTATTATTTATTATAATTTAAATTATTTAGGATTACATAAAAAATTCAATTACGTTAATTGCGTTATCATGACAAAAATATAAAAATAAAAACTGTAGAAAAAATTGAAAATAAATTCTGAGTGTTAAGTGTAGTAGATAATTAAATTTATCTGAATAAATGCCAAAGTTTTTAAAGCATTTTTATACTTGCCGTATTGGGTAACAGATTTGATGCTGTTATCCGTTAAGATAACGCTATTTTATTTCGTTATTTCACTAACGGGCTTTTAAGGGTATATTAATTATTTCGATAGTGAGTTCTAGAGGAATTTTAGTTATTTCTGAAACTTTATTTTAAAGATAACGGTTTTCCCCATATTTGGGCAACGGTAGTTTAAGGGTGAATTTATTTCAGTTAGGTATGCATGCCCACCGCCAATTTTATAGGTATTATTTTTTTTTTTTATCTTATTAGATTACTTCAGTAACGATATTTTAGGAATCGATATTTTAAAGATAACGGTTTTCCGGATATTTCGGTAACGGTATTTAAGGTATTTCATTAACGATATTTTAGGAATCGACATTTCACTTATTTCATTAACGGGGTTTTAACGGTATTTAATTATTTCGATAGTGTTTTTTTAGAGGTGAAATTATTTTGGTATATGTATGCATGTCCACCAAAAGTTTTACAAATATTATTTTGTCTGATATTGTCGGTAACAGTATTTTAAGGTAAGTGCTATTTCAATTATTTCGGTAGCGGTATATTAGGTATCGATATTTCACTAACGGTTTTTTGACAGTATATTCATTATTTTGATAGTTGTTTATTAGAGGAATTTTAGTTATTTCGGCAAAGTTATTTTAAAGATAACGGTTTTTCGGAGATTTCGGTAATGGTTAAGTGTGTAGTTATTTTTGTATGCATGCCCACCGAAAGTTTTACAAATATAAATTTTTCTGATCTTGTCAGATTATTTCGGTAACAGTATTTTAAGGAAAGTGATATTTCGGTAGCGGTATTTTAGCGATAACAGTATTTTGGTTATTTCGGTAACGGTATTTTAGAGTTATTGGTATGCAAGTTATATCGGTAACGGAATTTTACGGATAACGGTATTTCAACTATTTCGGTACCGTTATTTTAAAGATAATCTACAACGGTATTTTAGCGGTATTGCTTGCCATACTTGATATTTGCTCCAAATAAATTAGAGAGAGCATCAGTGCGTATGAACAACAAAACTTATGATACGTTCTGTAGTCCCTAGTACATAAACAAAATAACATATTTATTTTAAGCAACTCCCAGTGTAGAAACGGTAATAACATATCATGATTTTTGGACAACCAGTAATTACACCAGCTTGCATTAATACAAATAATAATGACTTAATAATTACTAGTTAACTTTCGCATTATTCCAATACAAAATATAATGCCTTATATATAAAAACTTATTTGTATAATTATTTTAAGTTACAAGTGATGATCGGGTAATATTTTAAAAATCAATTTTTAGCCTCATTATTTTTTAATTTCGAGGTAATATCGCTGATTTACTGCAAGACTAACATAACTCACAAAAAAACACGATTTCGCAGAAAGCGAGTTTAAAGTTTTCAATTCATATCTGCCTCGCTCAACCCTTTCTCTATTTATTTTTTTATAAATAGTAAATATATTTTTCTCTTAGTGAAAGTAGTGTGTGAATTGGCTAATTATCGAGAGACCCGTGAGTAGCACAGTTTCTCTATGAAGTATATACTCTTTGCAGCCACTTGAAAGAAAAAGTAATACATGATATTAAAAAGTATACATGATGTTAATATGAAGTTTTTACACAACATAAAGCATGATATAACTAATAAATCTGCATCATTAATTCAAAAATTTGTTGACTTAACACAGTCTGGAAGTAAATGAGCGGTATGTTGATTTCAAAGCCAACTGTCTAAAAAAGAAACTATATCTCTGTAAGAGACTAAGAGAAAACGGACCAACTTTTTTAATTTTTCCAAAAATTGTACTTCGCACATTAAAATATTGGTTAAATATTGACAAATCTTGCCGTCATTTCTAGTGTATTATTTTTTATTACTTAACTGAATTTGGAAAATGCTAGTCAGTTTACTACATCAATATATTTTTTTATGGAAAATTAAAAAAACAATAAAAATTTTTTAAAAAAAACTGCTGATTTTCAACTCCTGAACCAATTGGACTTTGTCTGGCGTCATACCAAGGTCTTTAAGCAAAATTCAACTCAGTGATGTCTCCGAAATGTTCAATTGTTGAGAACGACGCTGAATTGATGTTGATGGCGCTTCACGCACACTTTCTGCCACAGCAGCAATATTCTCTGGTGTACGCACTGTTTTTGGCTTTTCACGCTTTGGTTTATCGATGAGGATGCCAGTTTCTTTCACTTTTTTCACAAGATAACGAACATACGGACCATATTCGTTCAGCGGAAGGATAAAACTAATTATGTGTCAATCAGACATGAGCTAAGTGTTACCATTCACGAAATAAGCACTAGTTGAAAAAAAAAGTTAGATGGCGCACCTTTTATAACTCAATTTATCTAATAATCGGCCAAACTTTTTTTTATGTTTTTTATTATTAAAAAAGTTTAGATGGTTTTTATCGATCCAGAATGTTTTACAGTGTAACTCATATTAGTTTTATGGAAAGTATTCATTGAATTAGAAGTGGGCACGCCAGAAGAATTTTGCGTGATTCACGTAAACGTGAAACCTCTTTCAAAAAATCTGAAAAATTCTCAAAAAGCTTGGGCAAGAAACTAATACTTTTTTGGGACACACTAGTCTGCATGTAATTATGCAATTTTTTGTGCAATTTTCAATAAGTCCATGTTATTTACATTTTTTATATGCTTTTCTGATTTTATGCCGTAAAATAACAAAAAAACTCAGTTCACGCAGCTAAATGGACTAAACTAAATAGCGAATGTGCCATGCAAAAACTGCTTTTTTAACAAAATTCACATGTTTTTCAACTTTTGTGACGGTCGTACAATTTAGCTGTTCAGTGCACATAGCCAAACCATACTTTTCGTTAGTGCCCGGTACAAAACACACCAAAAATTTAAAAACTAAAATATTTTTTTTTTTCAGTTTTATTAGTTTTTTTGTTTTTAAGGACATCGAAATTATTTTTATGTAATTTTCAATTTATAACGAGCTTCCAAACTTCGTATATTTACAAATATAAAGGAAACCAAACATGTTAGCGAGGTTGATAATAGTATTTCGATCTGGCTAAAGATCTCACCAGAACCCGAAGTTTTAAAAAAGCTAGAGCCTCCAGAATAGGCAGAGCTTAAGAGGATTGATTTCAATTAATTAAGTACGTATTGAATTTATTTGTCGAGTGCTGAAAGATTCTGCAATACCAAACGAAATCCAAAAGTAGAAAGCCGCACACAAAAATAAAAAGAACCATCAAAAGTAAGCTTGTTTCAAAAGATTTTTTTTAATTTTAAAATTTGCATAACGGTAGCGATTAGAAGTATAGACCTACGGCCCTAAAATTTTGCACTTCTACGAGTGATATTATTGGAACATATAGCCCGATTTTCTAAACTATAAAAATTGCGAAAGATATTGAAAAATAATATCGGTTTCAAAGGGTCTAAAAATGTTTGACATTAGCTAATATTGTTAATTAATTAGAACATCAGTGCGTATGATCAATAATATTAATCATACGTGCTGTAGTCCATAGTATATTGAACAAAAGAAAATATTTATTTTCACTTAATATTTGCGATATACAATATTAATAGCCATATTTCTTATTAAAAACTTTGTCTTTTTTTTAAAACCTTTTTGAATTTTTCGTAAAATGCTACAAATTTTGTTAAAAAATTAATAATTTTCCACAAAAATTTTTTTAAATATCAAAAAAGTACTTTGTTCGATTAATTTTTAAATCATAGAATAACCCTAAATTTTGATGGCTGGGGTATGTTAACTATAAATTAGTCTTTTAGTTAATTTTTCTTCTTTTTACCTCATTTTGCTTCAATTTAACAAATTTTTATTACCTTAAACTCCGGATTGAATCGTATTAAATTGTATCAATCTTAATGTTATTTATTCCGTGTATATACAATTGTATTCGCCAATTTCGAGGTGTTGTTAATTCAAACATTAAACCGCTTTTCTGAACTAGTGAAGGCTCAATGCAATTAGATGTTATTAACACAGATAAAACAGTTCCACGTGGCATTTTAACAACAAGTAAATATAAATAATAAAAAATAATAAAAAATAAAAAAATTTAAATCAGGGGGCTAATTCTCGGAGTCGATAGCGACCGAAATTCTACTCGAACGTGTGAAATTTTTTCTTTTGGGATGCTCTCAGCCGTTGTCGAGTAAAACGTATCGAAATTTCGAATGATGTTACTCTATAACGTGCGAGTACTCAAACGCAACCATACGAAATTGTACTCGATAGCAAATTATCTATCGAGTTAACGTTTCTGAAAAGTATAAATTTGGAAAAAAAGAAAATGTAAGTCAATATTTTTAATTTTCTGTAAATTTTATTAATTGAATATAAATAAATAATTTTAGGTCAAATATAACAAAAATAAATGCAACGCAGGCACTTGCTAATATTTACCTAAGAGCCAAAAATTTCTTAATTGATTGTTATACTCTTCTTCCAGATTATCTCTTTCTCTTGATTGCTTCCATTCAAACGAATCATCTTTAAAGAAACGTTTTTAATCAAATTACGCATTGTATAGGTATAATAATTACACAGTGCAACACTTAAAAAATAACCATATACGGACACCACTACGTGATAAAAGACTAAAAAAGAAAGACCAGTGTCCCCCAATTTTTCCCAAAGTCATATCCTCTTTTGTTTATGGGCCGCCAAAGATTTGGGGCCTCGGTATCATTTTCGCAAAAAAGTGATCATTTTCTCAGGCTCATATCTTGCAAACCGTTCCTAAGATCTCAATAAACAAATTTCTAGAACATATAAACTTCATGGGAATTGGGTTTGCTACCTATGCACCTGAACAGGAGCAAAAGGAAAAAAAAATGAAATTAAAAAATTTTTCACTTTTGCGCGCTACCTAAACAGTGTTAAGAATCATCTCTAGGAAGTTTATATGTTCTATAAATTTGTTTATTGAGATCTTAGGTAAATTTTTGTAGTTGATTGTTTCCTTGAATTTTGAACGGTTTGCAACCTATGGACCTGAACACGGGAAAAAAAGGTAAAAAAAAATCGAATTTTTTTAAGTTTTTTGCGATTTTGATCTGGAAGGTGAAGTTTTTTTTGATTTTATATGTTCGCAATTTTTGTTCTTTATGACAAGAGCTACAACTTCGCCATAGAGAGTAAATCGAAATTCTTACGGTTTGCAAGATATGAGCCTGAGAAAATGACCACTTTTTTGCGAAAATCATACCGAGGCCCCAATCTTTGGCGGCCCATAAACAAAAGAGGATATGACTTTGGGAAAAATTGGGAGACACGGGTCTTTTTTTTTTAGTCTTTTATCACGTAGTGGTGTCCGTATATGGTTATTTTGCCATGACTTAAAAAATTACACATAGTCTTATTTTTACTTACAATTATAGAGTTAAGGCTATGGAAACACTTCCGGTTTAAAAATGTGTGTTCATCCAAAGATGTTTTCTGCATACCAAAATGTGTACCGTCCACGCATCCAATTACTAATAATAATAGCAATAAAAAAGAATTATAAAAGCATTTATATAAAAGTATTTATTTCACAAACCTCCTGGCAGTTTGAATTTTCTCATAAAGTATTCTTTACATTCATCACTATATCGGGGAGAAAAGTTTATGAATTTTCCACATAGCTTACGTTCCATTTCCTTCAAAACTCTGTTTACTATTTTACAAAGAGTGCTTTGGCTAATTAAAATTAAGAAGTCGTTTCCAACATTGTGTTGAAAACTGCTTGTTGCCAAAAGGGATAATGTTGTTTTTGAATCTTAAAAAAAAATTATAAAATTTTAACATTTGTATCAAATTAAAAAAAAAATTATTTCTTACTCAAAATTTGACAATGTTAATGGGTCGCTGGAATCACGAATTTTCTTTCTAATTTTATTCAAATCTTGCTCTTCGTCAGAGTCGGATGATGATAAATAGAAAAAGAAACTTCAATCAATTTTTTTTTTGTTTAAATTAGTTTTTAAAATATTTTTCCACTTTGAAATTTTTTTTGTGATTGTTGAAAAATTAAACATATGTTTTTTGTTTACCTCTTTTTCATTAGTCTTTTACATTTGTACAGTGTTGTATAACTTCTTAAGATTTTCCTTTTATAACACTGACACATTAAATCGTTTCGATTCTTAACGAGTGCCATCATCAGAAAATTTCGAACTATCGAAATTAATTCCGATACGAAATTATTTCGATCACGACTGCGGGAATTAGAGCCCAGATATCCACAAACACTACTCCCTCTTTTCTCCTTCACATACCCTATTTCCTGATCAATACAATGAACTGCATGAGTAGGGGGCATCCCCTGAGTATTGGTTAAATTATAAAAAAAAAAAAAAAATTAGAATTTAATGTGAGTTGTTGGTTAGTTCGGTTCAAGATCATGAAAAATTTTTCATATTAACAGAAAAATTATAATTTTATTTGTGATAATTTACTTTAATTAACAGAAAAAACAATTAGAAAAAAGTTATTTGACACCTGCATGAATGGAGTTAACTTTCTAGCCCGCAACGGCCTTCATCAACATTCTTCGTGCCTTAAAGTGTTAAATTGTAAACATCATCTATTTAACTCAACTTTTTTCTAATTGTTTTTTTCTGTTAATTAAAGTAAATTATCACAAATAAAATTATAATTTTTCTGTTAATATGAAAAATTTTTCATGATCTTGAACCGAACGAACCAACAACTCACATACAATTTATATAGATCAACAATAAAAATTCACTATTAACCACTCACAAGGTACAGTGCAAAAATTCGCTTAATATATATGCTAGACATATGTTGAAAAACGAATAAAATCTTCAATGTTTGATATTCCTTCACTTACAATGTAAAGGATAGAATATGATGACATTTGAAAATAACTGCCAGTCAAATTTCAACTTAATTAGTTGAACTGGCAACTGTGGTAATAATTAACAACTAAACATAGCTTTATAGAAAATAAGTTCGCAGTAAATTTCGTCATACTCAAAAACTAAGTTACGGCACATTTTTAACCTAACTAGTTGAGTTAAATAGATGATGTTTACAATTTAACACTTTAAGGCACGAAGAATGTTGATGAAGGCCGTTGCGGGCTAGAAAGTTAACTCCATTCATGCAGGTGTCAAATAACTTTTTTCTAATTGTTTTTTCTGTTAATTAAAGTAAATTATCACAAATAAAATTATAATTTTTCTGTTAATATGAAAAATTTTTCATGATCTTGAACCGAACTAACCAACAACTCACATACAATTTATATAGATCAACAATAAAAATTCACTATTAGAATTTAATTTTAAAGTTTGACACAAAATTGATATGATATTTTTTTTTTTTTAGAAGTTTTAAGAAAGTGTCCTATAGTTTTGTTACGATTACAACTAAGCAAAAAAGGGGTCACTGCAACTAAAACTAATGGTACATATTCAACGCAGTGAATTAAACTACTAAAACAATTATTTTTTTTAAGCATGACTTAGACTTTTATTTTATATTAGAACATTATTCTAAATACAAAACACCACGAATTGAGGAAGTATCCAGACAATATCTTATTTAGTGTCGTATAGTTTTGATACGCACCTTATTATTGAATAAATTACAAATGTTCGAAGTAAATGGTCTATAATTATTCTTTAAACTATTTTTAAATAATAGGAGGCTATTGACTAAAATGTGCTCATCGTATGCCAGCAAAGTAATAAATGCTTTCTCAGGCATTCCACAGGGTATACATTTTTATTTATTTTAATTATTGGTACAAATAAGACTTAGAGTCTCTTTAAGCACCTCAAACATTTTAAATTACAATAATTGAATAACTTAACTTAATTACATACAAATTTTAAAGAAATGACAAAAAAGAAACTTAGCGAAACGTAGATAATTAATCTTTGAATAAACTATTGTACTAACTGCCATTTTGAAAAACAATACACGGGGATCGGATTCAATTTGATTAGGTAAAGGGTTCCACAATTTTACAGCACTAACAAAGAACAATCTCGAGGATGATAAACAATTGTAAGCCGAGTTGTTAATATTGGTCGTGCGACTTGATAAGGACATATTTATTTTCGGATATAAATAGTCAGGTTTAGGTCCTATTTTGATAGATCAGTGCTCTGTCTAACGTATAGTGCGAGTGCATGTGTCATTAGAAATCAGTTTATCTATACCACTGTCAGTGAATGCACAGAAAATTTCATATAGACGCATTAGAACAAATAAAAACATAACGAATATTACATTATTCAAAAAAAAAAAAAAAAAAAAAACAGGGTCACTGACGAAGGTTCAATACCAGAAAATGCGCAGTCTGATTCAGAAAATGGAAAATTTACAATGTAGTTATGAATTTTCGAAAATTTCCCATTCCGTTTTTATTCAAAGAGACATTAATGCTTTTAATGAGTGCTGCAGATTAAATAGACATATTTTGAGTTATGACAAATGCTCATATACACATCAAATCTACACATTGTCCTAATCCAGTTATTTATAATTATTCTATTGGTGATAATATTTTATATAGAGTTTTCGAAGTCAAAGATCTTGGCTTTATTTTTGATGTTAAATTACAATTTGTTACTCATATTAATTTTATAACATCTTATTCATTGTTGGGATTCATTTGAAGAAACAATGATGATTTTAAAGATCCACTAACTCTTAAATCATTATATATATAATTTGTTAGAAGTTCATTAGAATATTGTTCTCTAATTTGGAACCCATATGCTGCTACTCATTCTAAAAGGATTGAGAAAATTCAGGAGCTTTTTTATCATAGTAGCATTCAGGAAATTGAACTGGTCTAGACGCCTGATTGAGGTCAATACACCCGAAAATGTTGAAAATGTTGGCCGTTCGAAGAGTAAAATTGCGTGAGATTGTTGATGCCATAAGCATTTCATATGACAGTGTGGTTTCGATTTTAAATGATCAGTTGGATTTAAGAAAGCTGTCTGCAAAATGGGTGCCGCGTTTGCTCTCAATTGACCATAAACGTAATGGTGCGACAACTTCAAGGATTGTTTGGAGTTATTTAACCGCAGTTTGAATGAGTTTTTTCGGCGTTTTGTAACTGTGGATGAAACATGGATCCGTTACAACACTCCGGAGACCAAGTAGCATTTTACACAACCGGCTTCTCCGGGTGAACCGGCTCCGAAGAAGGTGAACCGGCTCGAAAGTAAGTTCGTCGGCCAATAAGGTGATGGCAACAGTTTTTTATTTGATGCATGCGGGATAATACACATCGATTACCAAAAGGGAAAAGCAATAAACGGCGAATATTATGCCAACTTATTGGACCGATTTAACGAGGATTAAAAAAAAAACGATCCCATATGGCCAAGAAAAAAGTTCTTTTTCATAAAGATAATGCACATGTGCACACGTGTGCAGTCTCAATGGCAAAATTCCATGAATTGGGCTACGAATTGGTACCTCATCCGCCATATTCTCCGGATTTAGCCCAAAGTGACTATTTCCTAATTCCAAACCTAAGGAAATGGCTCTGTGGAAAGAGATTTAGCTTCAACGATGAAATTATTGATCAAACAAATAACTATTTTATGGACCTCGAAAAATCCTATTTTTTGGAAGGGATACAAAAATTGGAGAAACGCTGGACTAAGTGTATTGAGCTAAAAGGAGATTATGCTGCAAATTTTTTTTTTTTTTTTTTGCAAAAAAAAATGTGTTTAATTCAAAAAGTCACGGACTTATTGATCCGCCCTCGTTTCATCACTTTTCAAAATGTTTTGGCAACAATAAAACAAATTGCGTTATTCTTTCTTTTAAATTTGAACTGCTATCACAGGCGCGCGGCGGCCAAAAACGTCGATTTAGGGGCCATTCTCCTGCAGAGCAAAAAGAGCTGTATCTATATGAAATTTGAATTAACATTTCGACTCTACATCAAAAATTATTTCGAAAAAAGCTTTTTTTTCCCAGTTTTTATAGTTAGGGAATAGAATGGTCGGAAAAATAAAATGTTTTCAAAAAGTATAAAGTACTTTTTTATTACACACAATCAAAAAGCACTTTTAGCTCTAAAAAATGGTTTTCGCAACCACTTAAAAGTTACAAAGTTTTCAAATGTACGCCCTGTTTCTAGAACACGTTTTGCTTCACGTTCGTCTAAAAACAATAACAAAATACATGCAATGCAAAAACAAAGTACATGTAGTCACCCGTTCGTGTAGAGGCGAACGTGTTGTAGAAACCAGAGGTTAGTCTCTGCAATATTTTATTAATTCAAAACTTTTTAACATACCGCGACTTATCGAAAATGTTTGTGGCATTTTTCTTAGCTCAAACTACTATTACATTGTGCGTGCTAAAAAAAATATTTTTATTAAATTTTACAAAAATTTATACCTTAATAACTTTTTAGCGGTTCGCGTAATGTCAAAATTTTTTGTTCCATTATTATCAGTTGGTAATACATTGTTTTGTGTGGGATTATAAAATTTATTTTTAAAGATTTTCGAAAACCCAGAATTTACCGTCCACTCTATTGACAAAAAGGTGGACTTTAAAAATTGAAAAAAAGTTTTTATTTAATAAATTCTGGCGTAGAATCCAATGTTTGGTTCAAATTTCATATACGTTATCCCCTTTTTGCTCTATAGAAAAAGGGAACCTAATTTAGCGTTTTTGGCCACCGCACGTCAGTGGAAGGAGTTGAAACTTTAAAAAAATAACAACGCCATTTTTTTTATTGATGCAAAAACCGTAAGTAAAGTGATGATATCCTTAAATAAAATTTTTGTGACGAACTCAAATATACATACATTCTAATTGCGTATACATTTTAAATTTTAACTGATTATACCGCCACTATAGGTTCCGATGAAGCTATAAAAATTACCGAATATGCATACTGGGATACCGACTTATCTTTTTGCCAAATGTTGTCAAAAAATTTAATCTAATTCCATGCTTGGTAAAAAATTGGATTACGGACATTTTAAAAATTATATGCACAAAAAACCGAAATTTTTGACTTTACCTGTTCTGATTTTAGTAAAACTTGGTATAAACATTCTCCAAGTTAACATGCTGTTAATATGCTGTTAACGAGTTTTTTCTTTTTTCAAAGTTAGTATTAGTTCGCGTTTAGTCGCTGCTCAAAGTAGAAAGTTTTTAACAAATGTACAATATTTGACCTCTCATAACTTTCTAATGCGTGAACAGAAAATTAAAATTTTTTTGTAATTTCCTCTGTTTTTACACAGGGTTGGTATTTTTTTTTTTTTGCGAAAAGGATAACGAAATTGAAAAAATGTCTTTAATTAGAAAATATCTCAAAAACTCCATAATTAATTTTAATGAAAAATATTTTGCAATTAACTCAAAGTATCACCTACAATATATAAAAATTTCAAGTTGGGCATCAGAGGAGTTCAAAAATAAATGTAATTATTTCGAAAAACTTTTTGACATGTAATATACAATTTTGTATATTCACCAGGGGTGTTTTTACTTTGAAATATCGGATATTAATATAAAACCGGCCAGATTCTTGTTCCTTTATATTAAAAAAATAAATAATTCAAATTTGCAGTGAATCCGATAATTTTAAGTATAATAGGAAACAACTTCGAATGTTCAATGCGTAAATATGAACAAAACACCATTTTTTTCATAAATTTGTCATATATTTTTTAGAAAGTTATGAAAAAAACTTTCTGAAAAAAATATTGAACGAAAAAATTTATGTTAATTTTTTCCTGTGTACATTATTTAATATTATGTAGTGTAGAGTGGGGTAAAGTGGGACATGGGACAACTTATACTTTGAAAAAAATTAAAAACCAAAATTCAAAAAAAAATGAAATTTTGGGTTTAAATTTAAAAAAATTAGAACCAAAAGTTTGTTTTTCGATCTTTTATCATAAATTATAATGAGAGCAAGATTATTCAAGTTCAAGATTATTTGTTTTTTTTATTGTATATGTGGCTAGTATTTACTACAATTGTGGTTCATTTTTTGAATAGTAAAAAACAAAGGACAATGTCAGTTGAATTTACTTAAATGTATGTAAGTCGTCCTTTTTTCAAGTGAAATTTGATTTGTTTTGTAGTCTTTTTTTTCTTTTAAATGAGAAATAGTTATGTAAAAAATGTGTAGGTTTGAATATTCGTACACTGATAGAAAAAAAACTACTAAAAATTTTAGCTGAAACTAGTAAAAATTGGTTAAAAATTACTTTGCAGAAAAAACTGCTAAAATTTGCAGATTTTATTGCTTTTAAATCAACAAATGTTTACATATATTTTAACTAAACTTTAAGTTAATTGAAAGCAACAAATTAATCTGAAAAAATCAGCAAAAAAATTTGCTAAACACAAGTAGACAAAGAAATCATAAAATATGTGAAATGCCTAAAGTTTTTTTTTTAAATATTTTTTATGCGAATAAAAATCTAACTTTCTGTAATGAGAAATCTACAATTTCTAATCAAATATTTCTGTTGCTTTTAACAAAATTTTCTATTATTTTAGACAAATAGTTAGCAATTATCTGATTTTAGCTGAGTAAATAGCTACTTTCAATTAACTAAAATTCATCTAGAATATAAACAAAATTTTGTAAATTTGAAATTTTGTTGTTCTTATCTTACTACTATTTAAAAAAAAAAAAAAAATTACAACTTTATCCAGAGACCGAAAATAACAGTTATCCCATAAACTTTAACTCAAAAACTCTCTATGTTAGAGTCAACGGAGACGTATACTATTATATGCCAATCGATTTGTATTGAAGTGCTCTTTCAGAGTCTATGGTAATCTTAAGAAAACGATCTCAACTCCACACTTAGGAGTTATTTTTCAACGAAAAAATAAAAGATCGGATGAAACTCTTAAGAAGAGAGTTTTATTTCGCCTTCATTAAATAAAACTCTTTTGAGGAGTTTTATTTTTTTCCGTCTGAAATAAAACTCTTTTGAGAAGTTTTATTTTTCCCGTCAGAAAATAAAGCTCATTTAAGGAGTTTTATTTTGAAACTCATTTAAGGAGTTTTATTTTTTCCGTCTAAAATAAAACTCATTTTGTTTATTTTTTTTCTGTTTTAATTGACTTTATTTGCTATAATGTGTGTAGTAATTTATTTGTTTAATTTAACGAACATAACTTTTTCTAAATTTTCTGCGGAAAGATTTGAACGCAGGTCGCTCAATACCAATTTAAGAGCAGAGAATGCTCTTTCCACGCTTACCTGGGTTGCAGGTACACACTGTATAGTTTTTGCCAATGTATACAAGTACAGATAGTGAATTCTTTTAGCCTCCCAGAACTCAAAAAGAGGTTTATCAATCGATAAGGGCCTTGGAGAAATATTGTCAATTTCATAGAAAGCTTTTTTTCATCCCCATTATCACTTCCTTCGCTTTCTTGTTCCCTATCTACATTTACCTGTCATTTTAAATGGTTATTGTTTTATTTATTATCTCTTAATGCAGTTGCAACTGGATTTTATTCAGCTAGTTATGGTAAATAAAGATATAAGAAATAAAACAACAACCACTTAATAATAAGAATCAGACAATAACAAATTAAACACCCAGATGTTTTCATTTTAATGACGATCTTTTGAATTGCAATGCAAGTGATTAGATTACATTGCCTTACACATTGTAATGATCTGGCAACCGCCAAGCTTTGAGTGCCAATTTACATAAAATGAGTTTTATTCTCTGACGGAAAAAATAAAACTCCTCAAATGAGTTTTAAAATAAAACTCCTTAAATGAGTTTTATTTTAGACGGAAAAAATAAAACTCCTCAAAAGAGTTTTATTTAATGAAGGCGAAATAAAATAATCCGATCTTTTATTTTTACGTTGAAAAATAACTGCTTTGGATGTTTTTTTTCTTTTTAAGCCACAAAATAACTGTTATAAAGGAACTTTTTTGATATCACTTATAACCGTTACGGTCCCTGATTTTATCAGTTTTTTCTGCAATGTAATTTGTAACTAACTTTTCTGCTGTTTTTACAGATTCATTTACGTGAGTGTATGTCCAATATTTGTTTGTAAAGTAGTTTTGCAAAACAAACGTATAATGGTAAATTAAAAATATTGTATATTATTTTTTTTTGTATTTTTATTATCATAATGCATATTTGAGTTCTAAACATTCTGCAATTGAATTTAGGTCTTTTACGTAAAATTACACTAAGTGTATAGTAGTGAATTGTGATTGCAGTTTTTTTTTTTTTATAAATTGACAATAACACCACTGTCATTCACTGACATCATACATAAGTATATTGTAAAACATTTAAACATGCATGCATTATGATCATAATGCTTTGAAATACTCAATGTTCCATTAATAAGTTTTAAGAAAAATTACACTAGGAAGGAATTTTCTGTAAGGAAAGACAAGAAGCCGTTTTTTTTTTTTTTTTTTGAACTGAGTTGGCAAAAATCGTGTTAAAATTATGGCAAATTAACATAAATTGTAGACTTGTATTTTTATTTTATTTTTTGGATCTCATTTGGTTGGAAGTAAATGTTTTAAATTGTCTTTTCTTTTACAACATCTTTGATAATGTAATGTAAAATTAATTTTTTTTTCGTTTGGAGGGGGTGCAGGGGTGTTTGAATGGGTGAGAGAAAAAAAAATAAAGCGTTATCTTAGCTCTCACAAACATGACACAACATGCATGCTACGAACTCATTAAAGAACAATTAATTAAAGTCAAACTTTAACCATCATCCAACAAACAACCACTATATACATTTATAAGTTTATATACATATGCTTGACAATCCGGCAAGTACAATGCCTTATTTATAGTTTCTTTTCATTCATCGTTTTTTTTTTCTATATTTTTTTTTATACATCTTTGAATATGGTATACAATTAATATTTTTTTGTGAATGACAATAACAAATATGACCTAAATTATTCAATTTATAATTTTTTATTTATTTTTAATTTTATGATTTGTTACAAAACTCTTTCTTTCACTTCAAAAAGAATATTTTTCATAGTGTATATTTTAAACATTAACCCTTAAGTGCTTAAGTGAAGTCAATAGTAAGCCCAATAAGAACTATACTAATCTGATAAGATCATGATGATCTATTAGAGGTGAACAACGTGACTTAAAAAAAAAAAAAACCAATGTAAGAAAATGTGCATATTCTTACATTTTTTTAGCACGTTTAGTCGGAAAAATTTGGATTTAGCCATAATTTTAGCCATTTTTACAAAATGTTTAGCCATTTTTGGCACATTTTCATTCTGTTAAATCAAATTGAAGTAATGAAAAAATTAAAAGTTTTCTATGTTTTCTGTAGTGACGGTTGCAAAAATAAATTTCTACACTTAGCAAGTCATTAAGAAACAATTGTTGTAAAAAAGTACACACTGAGAAATAAAAATGCCAACCGAATTGAAAAGTGTATTTTAAAGGTAAGAACTTGTAAAAGATATTTACATTCGATTTTTAAATATTTTGGGTGTTGCATCTAAAATTTAGTTGAATTAACCGAACTTTGTTGTGAAAACTAATGTTAAGTTGTACCAACTGTCTGAAAGTTGTAATAACCAAATTTGAGTGGCAGTAACCGAATTTCAGTTAGCAAATAGCTTAATTTTTCTCTGTGTGTATATAATTTGCATTTATTTTGCGATACAAATTTCATTATATAATTGTAAAACATTAGGGTATTCAATTTACTCGGGTTTGCTTTTGTTCGAGTAATCGAGTAACTCGATTTTGAGGTTTTTAATTTACTCGAGTAGGCGAGTAAGATTTTAAAATTGCTCGAATAACTCGAGTAACTCGAACAATTTTAATACTTTAATTTTATTTTCCAAAAACTCACATTTTTGTAAGTTTTTATATTTTATTAGTACTAATATAACATATATATAAAAATTAACAAATTAGTTAAAAATTTTAGTAAAAAGTATATCTAAAAGAGAAAAGCATTTGCTAAGATCATTTATTATTACGACAGTTTTGTCTCAGTACATTCAAAGCAAAAGCGTTATTATATCAATGAAATTCTTTATAAGTATGTTGAAATCTTCATTGATTTTCTTTCAATTTAACTGGTTCATAAATATGTATTAAACTGTTTTATAAAAATATTTGTAAGGTGGTCCGTTTTTGTAATTTCACTCAGACTTGACACAGTTTTGTTATATTAGTGTGTTAGTACTAAACGAAAAAATAGTCCATTTTGTCCTATCATTTTGGGATTTTGAGATATGTAATTTTTCTAAAAAAATTATAAAGAAATTTTGAAACAACTTTCATGAATATTTAAGAAGATTTTCATCATATTAATGAAAACTTCATTACTTCTATATGTAAATTTTAATATGTGGAAATTTTGCTTAGGACCGCTATGAATTTCCATATAGGGCTTCTAAAATTGGCTTGTTACAACGACATAAAAGGGACCAACAAAAAGTTTTTAGTAAATGACATTTAAAAAATCCTTTTTGAAAATATAGTATTTATATGTAGTTTCTTTAGATCAAATGGCAACTACATTAAAAAAAAAAAATAATGTTTGATCCCACTTTTAACCCTCAAATCCGCACCAATAACACTAGTCAACAGTCAAAATGTACTCGGGATGCGATAATTTTTTCTGTGTAGATAACCTTGACATGAGCTCGAAAAACGCAATAAAATTTTTTTTTTTCGTTTGGTTTTTGTTTTATTTTTTTTTTTTTAAATTTTAAAAATTTTTTTTTTTGGTTAATTTGTTTCGTCCGGCATAACTCGGGAACCACTAGCCCGATTTAATTGAATTAAATTTTAAAAAATTTAAAATTACAATTCCCTTAATCTGTTTATATATTGTTTTCCTATACAAGCAACAGTTTCCAAGTTAAAAATGAATATATAAAGGAAAAAACTTATTTTTTGCCTAAAGATTTAAATTTTTTTTTTTTAAAAAATCCATAAAAAATCCCAAATGAAAAAAAATGTCAAATCTTATTACTTTTACGTAAAGTCACATAACCTATGAGTAAAATGAGACAAAGATCATGAAAATCGATGCACGCGTTTCGCTTTTATTCGCAATTGAGTAAAGGTATGAATTTCAAAAATTTGCTCGACATATGCACAACTTTGTCTATGGTAAGGTTTTTTCTTTTTTTTTTTGATTCTCAGAATTAACAAAACGAAATAAACAAAGGGTTATTTAATTTTTATGATTGCGTAAGCAAAGTAATAAACGCTAATAAATGTGCGTGAACAATTAAAAGGAAAAAAGGAAAGGGGACTTTTTTAATTATTTGGGTTTTCCGGTGACTACCTGTATGATTTTTTTTACAGAAATGCAACCCACATTTAAGGGTGGTCATTATTCGGAAAATTTAAGACTCACACATGGTGAAACAGGTATGTAGCCACCGTAAAAAAATATACACCCATTTATAAGTACCTGTCAGTAAAATACTAAACAATACACAGTATAAATAGGTCTTCATTGATCGATTTTACTCATTCAACAAGTGTCGACGAACGCGATAGTTAAAATGAGCAAACGTTCGCGAGTATTTGAATGCAATACCAATCCAAGTAATTTTTGTTACATGTGCGGAGAATACGTTTCTGAAAAAAACAAGCGCTGTTTTTCACCTAAATTGAGAGATTCATTTGAAGAGAGCTTCAATTTAAAGGTCTCAAACATAGATGAGCGGTGGACACCAAGTGCTCTATGTCCAAGGTGCTACGTACAGCTAAGTGACTCAAGGTAAGTGTAGATTACGAAATTCAAGAACATATATAACTTCAGATATATAACATCAGATCCGGAGACAGTAGAAACCACATCAGAATGCGAGTCAACATATACATTGTATGGAGGTCAACGCTTATGTTCCCAAGCAGAACTGAACGATTGGGTTAGAGAATTGAAACTCTCCAAGGAAGATGCAGAGTTGCATGCATCGCGCATGAAACAGTTCGGTTTCTTGGCTCCTGGTGTGGTGACAACAATCTACAGGAAGCGTCATGAACCATACGCAAGGTACTACACAAAAAAAGACAACATCTGTTTTTGTAAGGACATTCCCGGATTATTTGGTGAACTCGGGTACTCTTACGATCCAGGAGAGTGGCGTCTTTTCATCGACAGCAACAAGCAGAGCCTTAAAGCAATTTTACTGCACAACGGCAACAAGAAACCTTCGATTCCAATTGCTCATGCCGTTGACACCAAGGAAACATACGAAGTCATGGACAATCTACTAAAGTGCCTTAACTATGAGAAACACGATTGGAAAGTTTGTGCCGACCTTAAGGTTATCGGTATCCTTTGTGGATTACAAGGTGGATTCACAAAGTACTGTTGTTTTCTCTGCCTTTGGGACAGCCGCGATCGTCAACATCATTACACCAGGAGGAGTTGGACAGAAAGAGTTAACTTCATCCCCGGCAGCGACAACGTGAAATATACACCACTCATAAAAAAGGAAAATGTTTTTCTCCCACCTCTTCACATAAAGCTCGGACTCATAAAAAACTTCGTGAAAGCTATCAACAAAGATGGCGAAGCGTTCGCCTATTTAAAAAACATTTTTCCTCACCTTTCATCGGCAAAGATTAAGGAAGGCGTTTTCGACGGTCCGCAAATTAAAAAGTTGTTGCAAGACCAACAGTTTGAGCACATTTTATCACCAAATGAAGCTGCAGCTTGGAACTCATTTCGGCAAATTGTTTCCGGATTTCTTGGAAACAACAAAAGCTCAAATTACAGAGAGATCGTCGAACAACTACTCCAAAATTATAAAAAAATTGGAGCAAATATGTCGCTTAAGATACATTTTCTACACTCGCACTTGGACTTCTTTCCGGACAACCTGGGCGATGTGAGTGACGAGCATGGTGAGCGTTTTCATCAGCAAATGAAAGAAATTGAGCACCGATACCAAGGATTTTGGAACGAAGCTATGATGGGGGACTATATCTGGTTCCTGATAAGAGAAACAAACCCACAACAATATAAAAGAAAGACAAAAGCACATAATTATTTTTAATTTGAAGGTTTTTATTTTTGTGTTTAGATATTTTTTTTTAAAACTTTTTTATAATTAATTAATGTTGATATCCTTAGGATAATTTCTTGTACATATATCGAATTGTTTTTTAATTTAAAGTCATATATTTTTGTCACCCAACAAATTTTAATTTTTTTTGTAATAAAAAAGAAAAAACCTTACCATAGACAAAGTTGTGCATATGTCGAGCAAATTTTTGAAATTCATACCTTTACTCAATTGCGAATAAAAGCGAAACGCGTGCATCGATTTTCATGATCTTTGTCTCATTTTGCTCATAGGTTATGTGACTTTACGTAAAAGTAATAAGATTTGACATTTTTTTTCATTTGGGATTTTTTATGGATTTTTTAAAAAAAAAAAATTTAAATCTTTAGGCAAAAAATAAGTTTTTTCCTTTATATATTCATTTTTAACTTGGAAAGTGTTGCTTGTATAGGAAAACAATATATAAACAGATTAAGGGAATTGTAATTTTAAATTTTTTAAAATTTAATTCAATTAAATCGGGCTAGTGGTTCCTGAGTTATGCCGGACGAAACAAATTAACCAAAAAAAAATTTTTAAAATTAAAAAAAAAAAAAAATAAAACAAAAACCAAACGAAAAAAAAATTTTTTATTGCGTTTTTCGAGCTCATGTCAAGGTTATCTACACAGAAAAAATTATCGCATCCGGAGTACATGAAATTTTTTTCATTTTGTTGAGTAGTGTAATCTTAAAAAATATCCAAGTTTCTTCGATATCGGAGTTTTTCGCATTAAGTTCTTCGTTTTTCGTAATATAATTTCTTTAACAGTGCTCACTTAATATAAAAATACACTTAACATTTAAATATTCACTATAACAGTCACATTATTTTATACAAAATATTAAAAAAATATAAAATAGTTCATATTTTTAAATTACTCGAGGTACTCGATTAATCGACCAAAATTGTTCGAGTTATTCTTTACTCGAAATTGGCCACTTCGAATTACTCGAACAATTGTTCCACATCATTTCATCGATTAATCGAGTAACGGTTAACCGATTGAATACCCTATAAAACATACTGAAATATAATTACCAGGGCAAGGAGTTTCATGAAAGTAAAAAAAGGGGAACAGGCGCTTATAATATGCAGCTAAAAATGAAAAATATGCACTAATACATGAAAAATCTGCAGTTAAAGAGCAAACTCAAATATTAAACACATAAAAAATATAAAAAAAAGTTGAATTTCGTATCTCTATTTTCTAGATGAACACATTCATGCGCTTTGTTTAGGTTCAGCAAGATTAAATTAATTTAATTTAAATGTAAAAATGATTCTGCTCAAATGAAATGATAATAAATGAAATGTATTACGTCAGCTTATTATTGGTTGATTATATGATTACTGGTGACCTATACATCAAAAAGTTGAATTTGAGGAAAACTTAAACAAATTTTCCTTAAAACCTTTTTGATAAATATTTGTGTTGCATTTCCCATTAATTGCAGCATATATTCTAAGCAAAAATACATATTTTTACACTTTTATATTATTTAAAGCAAAATTTACTAAGTTTTTACGAAAAATAACTATTATTGTTTTGTGCTCTACATCAATATTTTTTTTTTGTTTTGTAATATGATTGTCTATGGTGCACGTCTATACATTTTGATGTCTAACGACAGTTCTCTTTTTTGTTTTGATTTTTAAGTTCGTTGTATGCCGTGTGTCAATTACAGCAAAACAATATTGAAATATTTTTGTTAATTTTTGTTTACAAAATTTACTCCATGTGCCAAACAGTGGTCTATGCATCAGGCCAATGTTTGTTAAACGTTAAAATTGAGTATATAATGCAAAGTAGACTCTAAATTATTCAGTTATTTCAGATATAATACAAGATATCGAGAAACTGCTTTCGGAATTTGAAAAAAGATACTTGTTAATAAATGGTCAGTGGGTCAATAGTAAGCTGAAGATTAGTTTTATAGTTAAATATTCCAACAAAGGACAGCGTCTCAAATTTGTTTGTCATTCTCATGTCCACTAATTGAAGGGAATACAAAAATTATAAAATAATACAAAAAGCTCATGTTTAAGTATCCGCGTTTAATGAAGACATAGTCCGTTAAATGGTAATTAACTCTAAAATTCGATTCAAGGACCGCTGCTCAAAAACTGTCCGTTAAAGTCAGTTATTGGCAGGCTTTTTCAAATAAATGTAAAAATAAATGAAAAAAAAAATTGAAAATACGAGTATCACAGTATATATTCTAAAACTAACTATCGCAGTTGAAATCAATAACGCAAATACGATGTTTTTTCTTATTTTTTAAATAAAATAACTAGTTTTTGAAAATTTTAAAAGCTAAATACGGAGGTATTTTATGGGCTCCATGTGTATAAAAATTAATCAAATTTGAAAACCCTGGGTTACTTTTTATTTAATGTGTCATATAACTCCTTAACTCTTTACTTAGCACAATTAAACTTCCCAGCAAAACTTTGGTAATCGATGCGATAAAGTAATGTATTACCTTGTAATGTATACTCCTTAACTGTATTATTATTTTCCAACAAAAAGTAATGTGTTACCGATAATGGGTTACATAATGTATTACTTTGTAATAAACACTTCCTACCTTCAGCATTATTTCGAAATATACAGTGATGAGTTAACAATAATTGTGTACTCATGGATTACGTTGTAATCCACTAAATAATGACTTACCGATCATCAATTACATAATGCATAAATACAAACGGAAATTAATATTTAAAATATTTTTTTTTTTAATTTATATTTAGACATATTCCTTTGTGATTTTTTGTAAGCATGAGGGTAAGGTATATATTTTTAACATCACAAACGGAAGCTCGAAGCACAACAATTCATTTACATTTTAAGCAAATTATTATTATATGTGACGATAGCTCAGTGGAAGGAGTTCTTGCCTAACAACCAAAACACTTCAAATTCGAATCCCAGCGAGATCACGTTATTTATTTACTTAAAAAATGTTTGTAATAGTTTCTTTTAAATATTTTTTATTTTATGAAAATCTATTAATAGACCCATTACTTTTTTATAACCTTTAACCATATAAGTAACCAGTTACTTAACCCACTATTAGGTAATGAGTCTACACTAGGCCGAGTCGATTTGTATGGAGGCAAAAAAATCGCTAAACGTACAAGTAAGTCGTATTCTAGGGATCAAAATAAATATCTAAAACGAATTCTGATGTCCCGACTTTTGACCTGTAGGGTCAAATTTTGAAAAAGCCCACTTTGATATTTCAGAAAGTAGGAGGAATCTCTCCAAGATTATGGGAAATACTTCTTCTCCGGGAGACGCGCTAGCAGATTAATGCATAAATCATCATTCTAGGGGTTAACATTTAAGTTAAAAGAGGGCCTTTTTAGCCGTGTTTTTTTTAGCAAAATGTACAAATCTCCTGATAGAGATATTTCCGAAAGTAGGAGGAGTCTTTCCAAGATTAGGGTCTCTAATACTTCTCCGGAAGAAATAGAGTATAAATATATTCGATTGGGTTGGATTCGATTGGGGCACTCTAAATGGGTCAAAGTGGGATTTTTCAAAATTTCACCCTACGTGTCGGGACATCAGAATTCGTTTTAGAGGTATGGTTCCTTCGGCAAAGTTTCTTATTTTGATCCCTAGAATACGATTTTCCTTGAACGTTGAGCGATTTTTAAATCGACCCGCCTTAGTCTACACATTACTTTTAGGCTCATCGCGTGTTAAACTCATCAGTGAAGTAAGATGTATTGTAATGGGTGAAGACCTATGTCGATACATTACTTTACCCATTATTTGGTAATGTGTGTTTTTGCTGGGCTCGTCGCAAGCATGGTCAGTGAAATTTTATGTCATATTTTTGGACAGTGTTAACCATAACTTACGAATTTACCCCTTCTGTACACATTTTCCTTGACATATATATTTTTTTCTTTCTCTCTGCCGCTTAGGGTTAATATTCTTTAAAGGGGTTTCCCTCATTTATCGTGTATGTATATTTAAATGTTTATACAATAATTTAAACTAATTTGACCCGCTTATTTCAATTTCAATTAATAAACTCATTTTTGTTTGCTTTTCTTATAGTATTTTCATATAGAATTTTAGTTTTCCTATTCGATTTAATTAATATTGTGGTAACATCAATAACACATTTTTTAACCCTCGACCATTAGAACAGATGTATGTACATTATTTTTTTTTATAAGATGTTGCAACAATTTTTTTATTATTGCATTTATGATTAAATGATGGATGTGTTTAGAATTAAATTTTAACCTTAAGTGTGACCCTTATATTTTTTTACAATTTTCTTTTTCTAATTTGTTTATAACTACATGTAAGATGTAATGTGATAAGAACGGCAATACTTTTTTTTAGATCACATTCGGGTTTTTTTTTTAATTGAAGAATATGAATGTTCAAAGGTTCCATACTTAAGTTTTGTTTTCTTATAAGAAATTTTTTTATATTTTGAATTTTATAGTCAATATATAAACCTTTTTACCTCAAATCTGATGGGAATATTAATGATAAGTGTTGAACGCTAGGATTGCTGT
The DNA here is from genome assembly GCA_021234595.1 of Delia radicum. Lineage (NCBI taxonomy): Eukaryota > Metazoa > Arthropoda > Insecta > Diptera > Anthomyiidae > Delia > Delia radicum. The sequence continues at coordinate 82,231,031 of CM037851.1, forward strand.
GATAGTATTCGGTGCAAATATCACACTTAACATTCACAAACAATTAAAAGCAAAATATTATACAATTATATCTACAACGTTTTGCAACCACGATTAGTACACCCCACCTCAGGTTTGTGCTAACGAACAAATATTTCTTTCCACAGTCAAATTACTGTTATATTAACTGACTGTCTGAAGTTGTGAAAACCAAAATTCTGTTGTACCAACCGTTTGTAGCAGCAGTAACCGAATTTTAGTAGAAAAATTTAATTTTTTTCTGAGTGTATCTAAAATTATAGATCTGCATTGTCAGTTTTTTTTATTTTTTTATTTATTTATTTATTTAATATTAATTACAATAATATAATTATAGTAACTAATTTACAATAGGAGTACTAGCTTCAGTGGCTTTCGACTCCGTTTTAACAATATATTTTAAATTATCTTTTGAAGACTATTTTCTAATATGAATTTACAAATAAGTTTTATGTTATTATCACAGATATTTCCTAATAGATCTGAGGGTACAATATTTCCGAATAAATTGATTCTCGAAGAGCTATACGCAGTGCACTTATCTAGTATGTGGGTAACAGTAAGTTGGCTATTGCAGGTTGTACATCCGGGTGCAGTAGTTTTCTCCAATAGGTGTTTGCGGAAAAGTTGCAGTGTCCGATTCTTAGTCGGACCATAGTTCTGGTTTCGTTTCTTGAACAGGATTTGGGGTATATAACCTTTTTACCATGGAGATTGACTTTCTTATAAAGATGTTGGTATTCGGTCCATTTTTGGGCGCGCATGGACTCAAAATATGAATAAATTATGTTGATTATATCCCGGTATTCCCAGGTGGGGTGTTTTATTAGAGGTCTTCGTTTAGCTTCAGTGGCAGCTGCATCGGCATACTCGTTACTAGGAATGCCGACATGTGAAGGGACCCACATGAGTTTTATTTTTTCTGAATTTTTGTTAAGAATATTTCTGATTTGATTTATTAATGGAGAGTTGTGTAGACAGTTTTGTGTTGCAGAAATAGATGACAGACTATCGGAACATATTATATATTTTGTTTGATTTTGTTCAGCAAATTGGGCCGCGCAGAAAATAGCCGTCGCTTCCGCTGTAAAGTTTGAACAGTGGTTATCTATATATCCAGATGTAATGAGTTTACCATCTTGTTGAACAGTTGCAAATGTTGTAGAATCGGTTGATTTGGATCCGTCAGTAAAGGTGTTATGATACTTGCCATTTTTTGTATTGGATTTTTTTAGGATTGACTGAAAGAAACAACAAATGCGGGAAAGAACAAGAAATACTTTTTTGTTATTTCAAAATAAAATGTAAACAAAACAAACAATATTTCCCACGTTTTGTTCCCACAAAAACCGTCAAAAAAGCTAAAAATCCCAACAAAAAAAGTTAAAACCCGCTACTTTTGATCAAAAACTAAAAAAGTTAGCAGCATTGTTAACATTTAATCTGGAAATGTCAATTTTAAGCAAAAAATTTTTATATTTTTTTTGACAGTCTAAGATTATTTATCGATAACACACGTATATGTGTTTGACATATCAAGATTTTTTATGGTATAATCATACATATATCATTAGTCAGTTTTCCTATGCAAATATATTTGCACTGTTCTCCAATATAGAAAAAATACAAAAAATAGCAAGTATCATAACACCTTAAATAAAAGAGTCCAATTGTTCCTAGTAAATTGATCAACTATGTTGTAAAATTTCTGTATATAAACCATAGATGGTGTAGTTGTTTTGTGAAGATCCACCATTGATAAAATATAGACCAGGGAGGTTTATAGACCAGGGAGGTTCTGATGTTTGTTTATGATGTGTGGGATTAAGTTGCAGATCAAGTTTACGTGCTAAATTTATGCATTTGACGACAGTTGATTCAATCCTTGGAATCTTCTTGATATAATATTTTGTTGTGACAACTGAAGAGTTTTGGAATTAATTTGTGTGTAAGAAGTGATGTCCGGGTTTCAATAGATGGCATGCCGGCCTCGGCTAATATATTTGTTATTGTACTTGTGCGGAGAGCTCCTATGCTACGACGTATTGCAGCAAGATAGGGTGCTTTAATTAAATTAAGGAAGGTGCGCACCAACCATATATTGGAAGAGCATAATCGATTTTTGACAGAACAAGGCATCTAGTTATATTGATCATTGTTGAAATATGAATCATAAAATGCTTAGATGTTAGATATTTTATGATGTTTAAACTAGAATTTAAATTTTTTCTGAGTTGTAAGCAATGTTCTCTAAAGGTAAAACTCTTGTCAAAAATAACTCCTAAAAGCATTGTCAGTTTTATTACATCTAATATGTTAGAAAATTTCTATAAAGTTCATTGTTAACAATCAGATATATTGTTGGTTTTTCAATTTCACAATCAATGCATATACGAAAAAAACAATTCATTCATGGAATGAATGTTTTTAAAAATCGTGGGAATTAAACATGATATTTTTCCAAAACCAAAATACTTTAAAAAAAAAAATAATATGATGTCATGTATAATAATATCTCATTTCATATAACGGGAGATATATTATGATCTGAAAAATGGTAAATAAAATTATATCGGATGTGATATGTATATAGCAAATTATATAAAATTTTATCCGGATTTTAACCCTATATAATCATATCTAATTTGATGTTGGTTTCTACATCAAATTAGATATGATTATATATTTTATATATATAACTATTTTATAAAACTTGTTGAAATGCCCATATTCGAATTTGAAAAATAATAAAAATAGTACGCCAATTGTACGAAAGTTCAAATAATCCTAGCATTTTTGTTGCTATAAATATAGTTATGGTCATTGTATTTTGTATCATAATTGCCCCTAATTTTGAGTCAGAATTAAAAGAAGTCTGGGATATGAAAAATCGCAAAAAATTGCAAAATATTTGTAACTTTCGGAGGTTTGATATTCCAAACAACTTTTTTTGGAGCAGTTTTTCAATTCTAAGGCAAACAAAAAAAAACTTGACCACATAATCCTTGAATCCTTACAATGCAAAACAGAAATCATACAGAAATAGTAAATTATTTGGAAATTTTGAAAATCATCCCAAGTCGTTTTTCGATTATTGGGGATTTCTAAGCAATATTGGGATTTTGGTTAATTGTTCTTAAAAGTGAACATGTTTTACTAAATAATGAAACTAATATTTTTATTCAACGATTATTAATTTTTAATTGCAAGGCCATGTTTTTTAGGAGTATTTTTTACAATTTTCCTAAATCGAAGCGCACTTAAATCACATTTGTATTACATCAGAAATTTTTTTCGGTTTTCAGACTATTTTGAGAGTTTATTACAAATAGAATATGCAAATGTTAATTTCGGAGAGCGACAATTAAAAACCATAAATGATAAAATAAAAACATTGATTGCGTCAGTTAAATAAACATGAGCATTTTAAGTACAATTCACTAAAAAAATCCCGAAATCGCTTGGAAATCACCAATTTGCACATAATTTACGATTTCTGAACGAACGCCAGCTTTGCAAGGGTTCAAAAGTGGTCAAGTATTCTTTTATTTGTCTTAGAAAGAAACACAGCTCCAAAAAAGTTGTTTGGAATATCAAACTACTGAAAATTCCATATATTAGGAAATTTTTTGCAGTTTCTCATATGCCAGAACTTTATGAATCCTGGCGCCAAACTTGGTGCAATTACAATACAAAAATAGGTCTATCTATTACTGTGTTTACTAACTTTAGAAATAAATAAAAACGACCATATTTAAGCAATTGTTAAAAATTAAAGAAATAATTTTTAAAAACAATAATTTTTGAGTAGAAAAACACAATATTAGATATTATTCTAAAAACTATAATTTATATTTGAAAACTATAATTTATATAAATCAAACTTTGCTCTCTGACAATTCTTCCCTAACTACGTAAGCTCCATATATCGAATATACAAAAAATACAGTAGTGGTCAAAACATTTGGAACTGAGATCGCATTTGTTGTTTTCATTGATTTATTTTCTTCAAATCACACTTAGTTACTAAAATTTATTTTTTACATATTCTTCATACATTGTTTTATGTTAAGCAAATAAAAAAAAATTAATTCCGTTAAATTAAAACAAAAAAAAAATTAATAATAATAGATGTATTCAAAATGCAGGTGTTCAAAACATTTGCAACTCTCATTATTCTAACTCTTAACGAAACAATTTATACTAACCAATGCTAGGATATAACGGTAATCGCATTCCTTTTTAATATGAGATTCAGGCCGTTACATTTTTTAAAAAAATTTATTATAATTATTGTTCTTTAATAGTTGTAATAAGATGTTGGAAGCATAAACATCGTAAGAATAATTTTTGTAAAAAATGGCAGGAAATAAAAACAATTCTGATTTTAAATCAAAAGTTTTAAATGATTTTCAAAATGGACTTTCCCAAAAAGAAATTTCTATAAAGTACTCCGTTCCAAAATCAACGATTTGCCGCATTGTTAATAGTGGTAACATCCACACAATTCATAAAGGTGGAAGACCCCGTATTACAACTGTAAGAGAAGATCGGAAAATCAAGAATTTTTTTACGTAATATCCCAAAGCTAAAAGAGAAGCTAAAACTGAAGTTTTAATAGATGCCAGTCTTCCCAACATTAAAAGAAGAGCCCGAGAATATGGTCTTAGAAGTTATTGATGTACAAAAAAACCGTTTGCTCGGACTCAACAGCAATGAAAAAATGTATTGTGGTCAGATGAGTCTAAATTCAACCTCCGGGGATCAGATGGAAGAGCCAATCGAACAAATAAAAACATAACAAATATTACATTATTCAAAAAAACAGGGACACTGACGAAGGTTCAATACCAGAAACTGCGCAGTCTGATTCAGAAAATTGAAAATTTGCAATGTAGTTATGATTTTTAGAAAATACACTCATTCTTCTCTACCACGCCTTTCATAATTTATAATTCGGTCTACCATGACAACCGTGGTAACCATTTCATTATAGATCAGATTTTAAACGCTAAATCGGGTGCCATCGTGGAGCCTTGGATACTAATCTGAGAAATTTTTTTTATTTGTTTCACACACGAATAAACTGGTTAGTCCATAACGTAGCCGGATTTTTAAATTTTTGATTTGCATTTAAATGATACAAGGGTAAACTAAAAAAATCAAAAAAAAAAACCCAAAATATCGTTGTTTTTTTATTTTTCCAAAAAATACTAGTCAAAAATTTCAAAATGTCTCTCAGTTATGAACGTCATTCTGTACTCCTCTGCAAAACAAAAAATCGATTAAACATCGGTGCTCCCGTTAAGGTTACCCAGTAGCACACGACTTTCCATATCTTGTTTTAAGAAAAAAACATTTAAAGAAAATATTGCTCATGTAAAATATAGTGGACGGAGTTTGTTTAACATCAGTTACTTTTTTATTTCTGCGATTTTTTATCCAAATTTTTTATGGCATATAGAAAAAAGTTTAAACTAGTGACATATGAAAATAAAAAAATTAAATAAGAAATCCTAAGCTAGTAAGCCCCTTAAGTCATGTTTGAAACAGTGTTATTTTTTCGACCTAGTACATTTTACGGCTATACTGGAGAAATGTAATTAAGTGAATTAAAAACTTTAAATTATTCAATATCTTGATTGCAATTGTGAATAAAACAATTGTGAATAATTGTTATCTGGAGTTGCCAAATAATTATTTGAAAAAATCAATTTCTGATCTTTTTTGATGGAGCTTATTTCAAAAATTATTTAAAAATATAAAAAACCATAATATTTCATATTTTTGATTGTTATGTTGATGAAAAAATTTAAAAATGTATTTCTCCGCCAGCAATTCATAGATTGTATATAATTTTTAAAAATCTGACCGATCCAACGATGAGCTTTTGAAATACACAATGTCTAACTACCATATGTCAGGGTTGCCCTATGGTAGTTTAAAAAAATGGCCAAAAACCACAGACGCAAAAACATATATATTCAAAAAAGGATGGTTTTTATTTAAATTATCGGGGTTGCGATATAGTAGTTTTAAAAAATGGTCTGAAACCACAGACGCAAAAACATACATTTTCAAAAAACTTACGCGAATTCCTTTTACGTTTGTTATGCCCTTATCCCGTTATTGGTGCGCAGACATCATCTTGGCATACCTAAAACTTTATAGAATTACACCTTTTTTTAAATACTGTTCTCAAAATTCAATTCCATTAAACGGTGCTGCAACCATACGGAAAAAATTTCAAAAGTTTAAAATTCGGAAAATTTTGGTTTCACTTGTAAATCACCATACAAATGTTCAACAAACAGCGATAAGTAAAATTTTTTTTGTTTATAAATCTCCCAGGTCTAGTGGATCCATTTTGTCTTGGTTTGGATCCGAAAGTAAAAAACTATGAGAAAATAAAGTGAAATGAATGAAAAAACTATTGTAAGTTACAAGTAAATTTTTCTACTTTTAAGTGACCATAAATTCTTTAGGTAAAGACTCTTGAACGTGAAACTTTGCATATCATATCTTTTAAGTATAGCCTTCCAAACTATGTTCAACATTTCTCCCCATTCAAAAAACATTGAAAATTAAAATCCATATGTTATTGGTTTCAGCAGGTGTCGAGAATTTTTGAATTAGCCTATATGTGAAGCCATATATAACAAAGTCTTAATTTGCATATAACTTAATTTTATATTGAACTTTGCATAAATGTGTGGGATTATATATAATGCTATAAAAAATTATAAGGAAAATATTTTCAGTACAACGTCATATATAGTTTAATAAAACTAAGCATGGAACCATAAATAATCAGATCTATCGATATATATATTTGGATTATTGTTATATGGAGTAAGATTTGAAGACATATAATAATATTAATTACCATATAAAAATTCTCTCATATGTAAATAATGATATAAGACATAATGTCTAAGTCAGATATGACTTAATCATATTATATATGACTAGATGTAACTGTTTTTTTTTTTTACCCGGGCTATACAAATCTATAAATAGAGAGTGTATACATCGAAAAGTTTGAATGTCGTCAAACAATTCTCGGGTCCATGATTTTCTAATGTATCTTACATCATGTGGATGTAGTTGATCCGGTTTAATGCAGTTACAAAATAAAATTTAATTTTTATCTAAAAAGATCCAAAAAAGTTACTACTGCAATTTTAATTATAGACCCTTATCAAAAATTTACGCGTATCTATTCATTTTTATCGCTAAAATTTTGCAATTTTATTTCATAATAATGTCTGTCTGTTTGTGTTGGCAAAAATGTTAATTTTTTTTTGACAATTTTATTTTCAAATTAACTTCTGATTTTCAAAAATAAATTGAAATAAATTGAAAAAAATAAATTGTTCATACATATTATGAACAGAAAATATTGAATGCAATTCATCTCTATATAAAAAGTATTGTGAATAGGAAATAAATCTTTGATTATGTCATGCCATCAAATAAAAATCACACCTTAAGGCCATTGTTTCAGTAAAACAAAAACACAATTATTGGATCACGTAAAAAATATACAGAGTTTTCTCTCTTCTAAAAACGCACCTATCACAATATCACATCGTAGTTACAGTTACGGACAAAAAAATAGTGTAAATTTTTCGTTACACAATTTAACGTTAAAAATTACAATAAATTTGCTGGGAAAATTTACAATATTATTTAACCATTAAAGTACAATAATAACTCTTTATTTTATGAAACAATCAAAACTTTGTTGTTGCAATCTAAAAAAACAACAACAGAATATAGAACTTATTCCATTTTTCAAAAGACAATAATAATAATAGGGTTAGTATGTAAATTGTACGAAATATTCAATAGTCCTTGAATTTTTTAATTAAAACATCGTAATGTTGATTGTATTTAATAGACAGACTATTTTCTGTATCGTTATTGTACCAACTTTAGAACATAGAGTCTGGGATCTTGAAAAACGCGATAAATTGCCTAACAACAGGAATTTTAAATATTTATTTGTGCTAGATTATTTTATTAATTATGATTTCTAATAACAATTAAAAAAAAAAGAAGAATGACCCACTTTTTATTACTAAAAAAGCTGATTTCTTTTTCAGAACAGTAAATTATTTAGAAAATTTGATAAGCATCCCTCTTTTGATACAATTTATAGGAATGTTCCAATCAATGTAACGATTTTTAGTTGATTATTGTTAAAAGTGTGCATGTTCAGTTAACTTACGTCATCAATATTTTAAATTTATCATTAATAGTTTTTTGTAGAACAACCATGTAAATTAGTAACAGCCCAGTTTTTACCATTGACCAATTATCAAGGACTGATATTTGTGACGTCAAACAGAACAATAACATTTAAAAATACAGAAACAAGGGTATGGTCGATATTTAGAACACCATTTGATTTTTTTAATCTTATTTTATGAGACATTATTATTTTTATTACATATTAGCTTATAAATTGAAATAACTACAATTTAAGTTCTTGCAAATATTCAAAACTCTTATACGTTTTTCAAACAAAAATAGTTTAGGGTGAAAATGTGTTATTTATGCCGAATTTTATTTTCTTATTACGTTTTGTAAATTCGTAAATAATTTTGCTCTGTATTTTTTCAAAATGGCCAAGGGGAACCAAAAAAAACACTTACATATGTAGCAAATCTTGTATAATTAAACCTTGGTTTTTACCAAATTCCTCAAAGCAACCAACAATAAATGATACATTAAAGTGAAACGGATCGAATAACTTAAGTTTACCGGCTTTATTACCTCAGGAGAAAGATATTTAAAATATTTTTTTAAAGAGAAGCAACACTTAGGAAATTTTTCCTATTAATTACTGTGCTGCTTTCGGAAAGGGGATAGTGGAGAGATGGAAGGTGGTGAGAGATGAAGGCTTTTTGTTTCATAGCCCTGATTTATTATTTTACTTCGGTGGGGTTAAGTGCTATGGGAACACCGAAGGTGGGCCAGCGATATATATAAGTGATAGAAAACTCATACATATTAATTTTCTAAATTGATGTTGACGTCACCGGGAATCGAACCCGGGACCATTTGTGTAACAGCGCGACGTGTTAACAATTACACCACAACGCCCACAAATGTACTTTTAATCTTATAATCCTATAATTTTACTTAGTTTTTGTTTGTATAAAACATTTTTATGATTAGTTACCTTTGATAACTAATGAAATTGTGACAAATCCGCATTCCACCGATTTCCAAAAAAAATATGTAGATCGACATTGGACATGCCTTGTTATAAAAGGATTATATTTTAAGCCCATATTTTTTCGCTTTTTTCTGACTATTTGAAAAATTTAGTTCAATTAAAAACATTAAAGATTTTTTTCCGGGGTATGTCAATAAAAACCAGAACCGATCAAATTAAAATATAAACGGCGTTAGTTAACTAAACATGTACTCATTTAAGCACAATCAACTTAAAAATCGCGATATTGATGGGAACATTTCAATAAATAATATTTATTTTTTTATTATTTATTAATAATCATATAATTACAAATTATATCCTATTACCCTAACCGAGCACTAGCTACTATGGCTTTCGGCGCGTTGTAGCAAAACAAACCAGTGCTTATAGTGGGAATCGAACCCACGACCCCCGCACTGATAAACTAGCACGCTACCAACTAGCCTACCGAGGCGCACACTAAGAATATATTTTTTTCGCCTTTTTCTGACTATTTGAAAAATTTAAATTTCAAAATTTTTAAATCATTAACAGGTTTAGAAATGAAATCATCTTTTTTAGTACGAAAACGTGATTTATTCTTCTTTTATTTTTCTTGTTATTTAAAATCATCATTAATAACACAATTTCTGGCGATTTTCAAGATTGCAGACTTTTTTAATCCAGATTTCTAAAGTTGGAATAATAAAGGTACAGAAAATAGTCTGTCTATTAAATACAATAACCATTATTATATTATATCAATTAAAAAATGCAAGGACTACTGACCCTATTTTTTTGTCTTTTGAAAAGTGACATTAATTCAAAATTTTGTTGTTGTTTTTTAAACTGCAAAAACAAAGTTTGAATAGTTTCATAAAATAAAGAGCTGTTATTGTTATTGCAAATTTTCCTATAGAATTGTTGGATTTTTTTAACGTTGAATTGTATTATGAAACAGTGCCGTAATTTTTTTGTCCGTAACTGTATAAATCGGCACGAACGTAACCAAAACGTATTAAAATTGGTCATCAAATAATAAATATTAACTTACTCATACTCTTTAAAGTGTACTAAACTATTTTTACTGCAAATCAAAAGATAAGTTGGACTTTAGCTTTAATACCCTACACAGAAAAAGATATTAGATATTAGAAAATGTGATTGTTAGTAATACCTACAAATAAAATCGTAGACTCTTCTTTATCTCATTTTGTCAGAGACGCTCAGGCTTATGCGAAAAAATTTGTGAGCCCCGAAATTGTGGCTCGCTTTATCAAATTCGAAATAGATGGAACAGTCGTCGAAATCAGAATAATATAAAATAAATTAGGCAGACTGGGTTATACCATCAGAAAAGATAAAGACGAAATTACACACGCGGCATTGCAATGGAATCCTTAGGGACAGCTAGGCGTTGGTAGACGTAAAGCAACATGGAGAAGAATAGTAGTTCCCGAGACTACAAAAACTTTTAACCAGTTTGCGATGCATAGCTAGGAATATAACGGAGTGAAAGAATTTTGTAAAAAATATTTATTTGTGATTAGAATTTTTCATAAATTGTAAATTAACCCTCTAATTGGCAAAGGATGTTTTGCAACGAAATTCATACCATGTGCTCCAATCGAAAAACAAATAATAAGTTCTTCAACAAAGTTGTTTATCGTTGCCTAATTTAAGCGGTATGAGCCAAAATATTTTTGGGTTCATTTTAAAAACTAAAGCATATAAAAGATATGTTTTGGACAAAAAATATTTCTCTTACCAAGATATAACCACGCTCGAAAAACTATTTTTTTTTCTGCTCCTATTTAAGAAGATATCGCGATTTTCGCTTTTTGGAAAAAGCGAAATTTCAATTTATACTGTTCAAACTTCAACGCTACTAATATTTAATGTCTTCTTTCTGCAAAATTTCATAAAAACCCGTCTATTAGTTTATAAGTTAAGAGGATATCCTGTATCCTGATAAAATCCTGTGAGTCCTTGGACTAAAGTAAGGACTTGTTATTAAAGATAAAGCTTCAATCTTACTTATATATATATTTTTTAAAAAATAACTAGTTTTTGAAATTTTACGAAATTTTGATTTTGAAGCTTTCTCGCTTCCAAACCGTGGATGGCACACGAAAAATTTCTTCGCAAAATATTTAGCAAACGAGTCCCAGGAGGGGGACGAAACTGCGGCAGTCTGGTGTATCCCTTGTGTCCGTAAAATTTTTCAATAAAAATGTTTACTTCTTCTTCTTCCTGTAAAGAGACTAACTAAAGAAATATTCTACAGTAATTAATATAAAAATTAATTACGATTGTCATTATCTGATGGTTGCAAAACACTTTCTAACATAAATTTTCTATCGGAATATATTAATTTTTAAGTATAAATCGCTCATTTGACGCAATTGTGGTAAATTTTATAAATACTGACCTGAGGTAGCCTTACCCGTTAGAATGCTAAGATCATGTCATAATAATATTAATAATAATTTGTGCCCGGTTAGTCCACAGCAAAGTTTTAGGGGGATATAACCCCTCATTATCAATAGGGTGTATTAAGGAATTGTAGTTGGATTAAGCTAAAAATAATTCATAATATGCATATTTATTTACTTTCACTTTTATATTTAAAATAATTTAATAATGTGCTCACTCTGGGTCAATAATTAGGCACTATGGGTAACAAAACTTTTGTTTTCTTAAGTAATTTATTTCCATCAGCAGTGTCGGTCATTTGACCGGTCATATGACCGTCACTGTTCTTGCTGGGTAGGTTATATGAATGTTTGATGTTTGCATGGTATTGTGACTTCTTTCAAAACGTGTTCTGATGATGGGTACCTAGAAAAATCCCGAAACAGTTCCATCAACACATTCCTGGAATTGGTCAATAAATAAATTTGAAAACAAAAACTCTATAGATAATTTGTTAGGACAATATCCTAATAAACAAATATAGAGTATGGCCTCGAACTTGAATAATTTTAATTTTCATAAATTTAACTGTTATAAATTTCACACATGTATGTTTTCATTCAAAAACTTATTAATTTTTAAACCCACTTTTTAAAACATAAACATGAGATTGGGTAGCAAAAACAAATATTTGTCACTTTTTTTTGCTCCTCAACAACATATGGATAACTTTTAAAAAGTTGTAATATCTTTCAACGTAAAGAGTAATTTAAAATGAGAGTTGAACGTATATATGACTTATAATCAGTACGTCAATAATAAACTATAACATCGATTTTCACTGAGGCCGACTTAAGTTGTTATATGAAAATTATACCGAAATTAATAAGAAAACTCACATTTTTTTTTTCGTAAAGACTACTGAATATACACATTAAATTAATTGAAAATCAGCTAAAAATATGACTACTTACTTTTCGTTAAAAACAATTTCATTTTTTAGTTTATTTTCAACTTTTAAAAAATAAATGGACAAAATCGGTAAAAACAATAGATTGTTTTCGTTTATTTCAATACTCAATATAACATAACAACTTTTTGTTTTAAATAGAAAATTTTAACTTAAATTTGATATAATTTTTATTAAAAAATAAAAATATATTTTTTTGACCTTTAATTGTGCAATGAAATTGAAAATTATTCAAGTTCAACAAATAATAATATATAGAGTTTTTGTTTTCAAATTTATTAATTGACCACTTTCAGGAATGTGTTGATATATCTATTTCTGTAATTTTCTATGTTCCCATCATCAGAACACGTTTTGAAAGAAGTGACAATTCCATGCAAAATATCAAACATTCATATAAACTAGTTTTCTCACTGTATGAGAACTAATATATGAGCTCGAAGTTAAAGATTATCACCATTGATCAAAAATAAATTGAAAACTTGTTTGTTATGTGAACCCTCTTTCTTTGATGGATATATAATACACGCTTTTTGTTTTTTTTTTCTACTTTTTATTTTCACACTTGTTTTGTTTAAAAACAAGATGTTAAGGCGGAGTAAACAAGACCGTACTTTGTCTTTCATACAAGTTTGTTATAATTTTTATTCAAAAACTAAAACTATGTTTTTGGACCTTTAATTGTGCAATTAAAATGAACTATTACAGAAAGTCCGCTTTTTTTTTGTTTATTGAATAACAGACAGTAAGTTAAAAAATAAATTTCTTTAGTAATTTAACTGCATATTCCATTGAAACAAGTTTAACGATTAACTTTTTAAATAACTGTTAAACTTTTTTGGAAAAGTTCTTGTCAGTGAAAAAATGACAGACATGTGAGCAGAATTTTGTGAAATTTTCGTGAATTGTTTGCGTGACAATAAATCATATAAATTTAATGTTACATTTGTAAAGGATGTAGGGTTTCATACGATATGCCTTTGCCATCCATAATTTTCCTTCTTTTAAGTTTAATTTCTTTGTTAACAATTGTTAACATCAAATCACACCAGAATATTTTAGTTTTATACAACGCGACATTACTATATTTAAGCAAAAGCCAACTCTACATCAAGGTAATGCTGCTGGGTCATTGATAGAGGTTTTTCTTTTAGTGCCTATGATGTGTTTTTCTTTTACAAATGGAAAGTAAATGATGACTTTGGATACTGTTTGGTTAAAATAACGTTGAATTTATAAATATACATTGTTAATGGTGTTTATATGAGGCACCCATTTAATAAGGCTCTTATGCTTTGTAGGGAGGTGTGTATAAAGAAGGAGGATTTCTTTTTTTTTTTTTTTTGTTTCCCATATGGAACTTATACTAAAGTTATTTTTATTTTTTTTTAAGTTTTATTTTGGAGATTCGTTAAAAGGCTATTAGACACACAGCGCTGATATTGCATTAGAAGTAAGTAATCATATTTACACTATAAGAAAAATGTTAACTAAAACAACTAATCGTCAATGAAGGGAAAAGAATTTTAAATTTGTTGTGCTAACTTCTCTCTAAATATATACAAATTCAAAAACATAACAGCCAAACAATTACTCTCAGGGAACTTCTGCTTTAAAAATATGTAGTTGTTTGAATTGTAATACAGTTTCTTTATTTTAAATGTAAACGTCAGTCATTTGTAGAACAAATTTAATTTTTTACTAACCATGTAGTTCATTTGAAAAAACAAACCACATTAGATGACTGTTTTTTGATTTCACATTCATTTTTACAGTAGTTTTTTGTTATTTAAAAAAATAAAAAACAGTAAATGTTTGTTTATTTCTTACTAATATATGTGGTTCATTTTTGTTGCAATTGCTAGAAATTTTTTGAACCGTAAAAACAAATGACAACTGTTAGTTGAATCTAATGAATTGTTAGTCGTCCTTTCTTCAAGTGAAATTTAATTTGTTTTTGACCACATTTGCTGTCGTCCTTACCAACATAATATCCTTAGTGTATCTTAAACCCTCTAACGGGTAAGGCTGCCTCAGGGCAGTCTTCATAAAATTTACCATAAATGCGTCAAACGAACGTTATTTACTCCGATAGAAAACTAAATTTGCAAAATATTTTGCGGAGAAATTTTTCGTGTGCCGTCCACGGGTTGGAAGCGATGAATCTTCAAAATCAAAATTTCGTAAGGTTTCAAAAAATAATTATTTTTGAAAAAATATAGTTTTCAAAAATCTATAAAACCAATTTAAGTTGACTAAAAACTTTTTATAATAAAATATAAGTAAGATTGAAGCTTTATCTTTAATAATAAGTCCTTACTTTGGTCCAAGAACTCACAGGAATATATCAGGATTCCTCTAAAGGACATCATAACTTATAAACTAATAAAGAATTTTTATGAAATTTGCAAGAAAGAAGACATTAAGTATTAATAGCAAAGCGTTGAAGTTTGAACAATATAAATTAAAGTTTCCAGACATTTTCGCCTAATTTCGCTTTTTTGCAAAAAATCGTGATATCTTTTTAAATAGGAGCAGAAAAAAAGTTTTTGGAGTGTGGTTATATATTGGTAAGAGAAATATTTTTTGTTCAATACTTCTCTTTTGTATGCTATAGTTTTCAAAATGTTGAAGAACTTATTATTTGTTTTTCGAGTGGAATTCGTTGCTAAACATCGCCTGCCAGTTAATGGGTTAAAAACTGTGATGCAGTAAAAACTAAATATTATAGAAGGAGAATGGAATGTTATCAAGGAATATACGACTATTGATAAATACCTATTTTTACGTATTTTAAAATTTTGTATAGAGGATAATAGATACTTTCAATACGGTGAGAAGATTTATTTCCAACAAA
This sequence comes from Delia radicum, assembly GCA_021234595.1. Classification (NCBI taxonomy): domain Eukaryota; kingdom Metazoa; phylum Arthropoda; class Insecta; order Diptera; family Anthomyiidae; genus Delia; species Delia radicum. The sequence goes on from CM037851.1 coordinate 82,246,499, forward strand.
AAGGACTCCCAATGGGATCCCCTGCTTCTCCAATTGTTGCTGATATAGTTATGGATAAATTACTGGACACATGTATTGAGAAACTTGATATCAAACCAAATATAATAACAAAATATGTTGACGACATATTTTGTGTATTTCTGAGAATGCAATAGTTAATATGTTGATTGCATTAAATGAATTTAATACGGATATTAAATTTACCATGGAAAAGGAACGCGACTCAAGACTTTCTTATTTAGATACTTTGGTAGTTAGAAGAGATAACAATTTGATAATGGATTGGTATCAAAAACCAACGGCATTAATTAATTAACCAACCAATTATTAATTTTTATTCAAAACATAATAGGAGAATTATCATTAATACTGCAAAGAATTTAATAGAAAGGGTTTTAACTATTAGTGACAGAGAACTTCACAGGAAGAATGAGGAAATTATTAAGAATTTATTAATGGATAATGATTTTCCAATAAAATTAATCTGTTCATTAATAAATCAGTATAAATTTAGAAGGAATAACAGCACAAATAACTTTAATGAACAGAGAATTTACAAGTCTATGGTTTATGTACCGGGATTATCAGAATGTTTAGAAATATCGAATATCATCGATACTAATAGATATAGAATAGCTTTTAAATCATTCAATACAGTTAGTAAATTATATAATAGGACAAAGGATAGGATACAGAAATTAGACATGGCAAATATAGTGTATAAAATACCATGTAGTGGAAATAATGTAGAAAATTGTGACAAAGTATATATAGGTACAACGAAAAATAAATTGAGAACTAGATTAGCTGGACATAGATCAGATCAGAAATATAGGAATATTAATTCACAAAAAACTGCATTATCTTCTCATTGTTCAAGATATAATCACTATCCAGACTTTGAAAATGTTTCAATTTTAAATACAGAACAAAATTACAAACGTCGTTATTTATTAGAAATGTTACAGATAATTAATACACCACTAACAAATATAATTAATTTTAAGATAGATATTGAAAATTTAGCTCTGAATTATAAATATTTATTACAAAAGAAATAACACATACTACATTAATTTATAACAAATATTACATCAATAGATTTTTAAGTGTTAATTATTTATATTTTTTGTTTTAGAAATATTTGTCAAGTATTTTAAATATGTTTTCAAACTATCAAAAATTTTTTTCAAACTTTAAAATTTTTTGAAAATTTATTAATTTATTTATTTTCCTGAAGATGCTACACAAAGGAGTAGCGAAATATTGAAATAAAAAAACTTTTATAAAATAAAAACAACAAACCTTAACTCAAATAATTAGAAAATTGAAAAATCCAATATTTTTTTTTTTTTTTAATTTTTATTGGTATTCTTATTGGTATTCTTTCATCCTTTAGGATGGTAAAATGTCAGGCTAGTCTTAATAACCAAAGTGGAAAAATGAACCACAGTACAGCACAGTAGGCATATAACTTTTTGCATTATCAATTCTCCCAATGCATATTCGGGTAGGGCATAAAAACTGTAAATAAGTCTGCTATTACTTTTTCCCAAATCTTTAAGAAAGTTAACGCACTAAACGAGTTGAAGTTTAAATATGAGGAAGTTCAAAGTTTGTCATTAATTTGAGGCAAAATATTTTCTTAATTTTTTTTCTATTTTGTTTTAAATGACACGAATATCCTTTTGTGTCTATTTTAGCCGATATTTCAGCATGTTAAATCCATACGTGTTAATCGTTTATATTTATCTGGGAAAATATTATGGCTGCTTAAAGTTTAAAGCAAATCAAAAATATTATAATTACAGCGTTTGCTTGGATTTAACTATAATGATATCAATTTATAGATCTCATTTTATTTATAACATTTCAAAATATAAAGGGTTTCCCAAGAAGAACGCAATTTTTAAATCTGGCAACATTCGAAGTGTCATTGTTTGACATTTGAACAATTGTTATTGTTTGCTAGTAGAAGGTACGAGGTTAGTAAAAATGGAGCGCTACACGAATGAACAACGCATTCTCATTGTGAAATTGTTTTACCAAAATGGTGAAAGTTTTGCGGCTACAGTTCGCAAAAATCATCTTCAGTGACGAGGCCCATTTTCATCTTGATGGCTTCGTCAATAGGCAGAATTGTCGCATTTGGGGTGAGGAAAATCCTCGAGTGATTCACGAGAAGCAAATGCATCCTCAGCGTGTCACTGTGTGGTGTGGTTTTTGGGCTGGAGGAATCATTAGACCTTTTTTTTATGAAAATGAGGCAGGTCAAGCGCAAACAGTCAATGGTGTTCGGTATCGTGAAATGATAACCAGTTTTTTCTTGCCTAGAATTGAAGAAATGAATGTGGAGGGCATGTGGTTCACACAAGACGGCGCCACATGTCATACAGCCAGAGAAACAATTCAATTGCTGCATCAGTCATTTCCCGGTCGTGTTATTTCGCGTTTTGGAGATCAGAATTGACCGCCTAGATCGTGCGATTTAACACCATTAGATTTTTTTCTTTGGGGTTTTTTGAAGTCGATGGTTTACGCGAATAAGCCGACGACGACTCAAGCCTTAAAAGAGGAAATTGGACGCTGCATTAATGAAATACCGCAGCGTTCATGCAAAACGATCATTGAAAATTTCATTAAAAGATCGCGTGCATGCCAGAAAAGCCGCGGCGACCATCTGCACGATATGTTGTTCCATACATAACCTCATTCTGTCTACTTTACGATCATCAAGTTCCACGATTTTTTTTAAATATCTGTGTTTTATTTAATATTTAAAAATTGCGCTCTTCTTAGGGCACCCTTTATATCATACCACCAAAAATAATATATTTTTTTTATTTATTTTTTTATTTATTTTTTTTAAAGCGAATCAACACTCAGGAAATTCTTCCTATTAATTAGTGTGTTGCTTTCTTTGGAAAGGGGATAGTAGAGAGGTAAAAGGTGGGGATAGAATTTAAAGATAAATCCTCAATTATTTTTCAAAACACGAATTTTTTGGCCGTTTTCTGATACTTAATTGGGTTTAGGGCAATGTTGCCACTTTTTGAATAATTATTCAAAAAACTGGACTGTTTACATATTCGTTGTATAAATTTTGAAAAATTAAATTTTTGTGTAGAAAAATGTAATTTATACATAATTTTTTAATAAAAAGTAAGAATCGAACATGGATTTTTTTTCCTAAAACTTTATCATTCTGAGTAGGAACATGTTCATTATGAAAGTGAATATTACACTTTTCCAAAAAAAAAAAATATATATTATTAAATGTATGCACTTTTCGTACAACAGAAAAATAAATAAAAATAAATACGAATTCCAAATTCATAATGGATTTAATTTACTTTTTTAACGGTACAAAAAAATTACACAGTTATCACAATAATTTAAAATTTTTACCGGAATTTCACAGTGTCTTTTTCAGTATCATTGACGTGTTATATCCCAAGCCGCTAAAACATTCTTGTAACGATTTTGTAATTGATTTTATGTCCAGTAATTACTTTAAGAAAACTGCTTTAAACTTTTTATACTATTGCTATTTCATCAGTTGGAAATGAATCACATGTTTTGTATTAAAAGAAAAGCGTCCTTGAATTTTATTTTCCTTGAACAACACAATTATAAAATGATACAGATAATAAATGCTTTTATATTGTTAAGCCATTTTAATTACAATTTAATTTTCCATACCTTATGGCTCTTCCACGATTTAGCAATCTGCTAAGTATCCATTTTTTTACGAATACAACCTTCTATATATATAAAATATAATGTTTGTATGTTTGTCCTCTATAGACTCTAAAACTATCCAACCAATTTGGCCCAAACCGGTTTCATTTGAAAGGTTATAGTCCAAATTAGGTTTTCGGCTATATATATTTCAAGTGGGCTCCCATACAAAGTAAGTATTTAATATCATATATGTACAGTTCTATAATAGCCAGAGTTTTAGAAATTTGTGCACGTTGATTATATTATGAATAGTCATGGGGAAATTGGACGGGATCATACCGGAGGGGCGTGGCAAAATCCAATTTTCATATTGTACCACCAATGACATATACATATATTTTTTTTTTTAGCTTTTTTTTATTTTGTTTTTTTTTTTTTTTTTTGAAAGCCGTTGTCATGTTTTTCAAAACGAGATATCAAACTTTTAAATCGGCTATGTAGTTCCGAAGATATTTACAAAAAACCTATGTTAATATTTACAAAAAACCTATGTTAATCTTCAAGCTATGTTACACGACCACAACAGTCTCATCCGTCTATTCAAAACAGCCCTAGACCAGATGCCGACAGATTAATTTACGGTTGTGATAAGAGCTGACCAGACAGCGGCTGGTGAGCAAGAGCGGCGCTTTAATGCACCGGTAATAGGTGACGTCGCAGTTATTATGGCAGTTGTTTTCAGCTATTTATATACTTCAGCATTTATATACTATTTTAACAATTTCAGCATTTTATATACTTCAGCAAATAATATTCTTTTAAATTTTTTCCTTTAAACTTGCTAGATTTTTTAAATTAGGTTTTAAATTTTTATAAAATAAAAAAATCATAATTTGTTAATACATAGTATGAATGAAAATAAATTGAAGCAATTCGCACCATTTATGAATGATTTTTGTTCAGTGTAGTATCAATTTGTACAGCAATATTAGTAATTTTCGCAAATGTCGTGTAAATAATTGTAATTTGCATATTAAAATATTCCAGAGCTTATTATGAAAATTAATCAGAATTTAGCTAAATTGAGATTTTTGTGAAATATTTTCCGCAAATAACCAGTTCCTGGTGAATTCAATAAATTTTGTCAAAACTTTGTCATAGTTTGTCAAAACGAACTTAAAATCGTTAGTCTATGTTTTATTTGTATTTTCAGTACTATATTTTTTAAATATTTTGTGAAAATATTTGTCAAAATAAATAGTTTTTTTACTGCGTGACAATATTGAACAATAAGAACGTTTTATAGTTTTTGTTAAGGTTAACAAATTTAACAAAATAGAAAATTTTATTCATGTAATTACTGGGTTCAGATTAATCACATTAAAATATTATAATAAGTCCAAAGAGTTGGTCTAAAGAGAATTTAATGCATTAGAGTGTCTCATATCGAAATTTAAATTCAATATTTTATATTTATTAAATTTAAAAGTTTTTATAGCTGACGGTCCTGGCAGCCAGTGCTAATATTGTTTATATATTAGTCTTATATTTATATAACTTTAATATCATGTAAATAAAATAAAATAAATAAATGAATTTAAAATTTAATAAAAAAAAAAAATGCAACATTAAGGACCATTATTACAACTTGCCAATAGCTAAAGTTCGGAGGTTATCTGACAGATTATTAGTTTTTCGTTATTATAAGTATACTTTAAGCAAAAAGTAACCGATAAGCTAAAGGGAAGATATTGTTGCCTTTAAATTTAAACTTAAGGTTTATGTGTTTAAAGTTACCACATTTTCTGCTCTATAAAGAAGAAGAAGAAAATACCGAATTTCACAAATTATTGTTTGTTTTTAAACAAATAAATAAAAGTACGTTGCCACTACGTATTTTTATAAGGTGGCGCAAAAGTAATCCTCCTATCAGAAAATGCTATACATAATAAATACATAATAAAAAAAAAACATCGGAAGGTTATTTTTGCGCCACCTTATATAAACCAATTCATAAACCAATAATCGGTTTTTAGTTTGGTGCTGCCACATTATCAAAAATATTAATTTTATTTTATTGGGAAGTTGTAATAACGAAAAACATTTTAGCTCACTTTATTCCTCATTTTAGCTAAAGTTACTTTTTACTAACATTTACTTTAAAGGCAAGTTGTAATAAAGGCCCTAAAATGTTTTATGATGACCTCTACAATATTTTCGCTCTAGCGATAACAGCCCATGAGCTGAACCGCTTTTAAAAAGCCACTATTTACTGTGAATTAAAAATTAGTTATTGCACCTTTTGCCGATTCTACGATTCTACGATTCTGCATTAAAAAATGTAAAGCTTTTTTATACTCGAACTGATAAAATTTTTATGTAATTTCTTTGATGTTTTTTATTGTATGTTTTATAAAAATTAAAAAAAAATCCAAAATGAAAAACAGATGAAAATGTTTTTCATTTTGAATACATATTTGGAAAATGTTGACATCCTCTAATAATTTCAGTATCATTTTTTTTTATATAAATAGAACATTTTTGGTCTTCAAAGGTTAGTAACGTCATGATGATTGTTAGGAAAAGACCCTAGCCATGTGTTTGATTACTAAGAGGACAAAATTGTTCATTTCCTGAAATATTTGCAAGCAAATCAAAATTTTGAAAAAAATTTATGTTTTTTTTAAATACGAAACATTAGGTTTTTAAAACACAAAATATATTAGGTTTTTTAAACACAAAATATTGAATTTTATAAAACTCGCATTCAAATGGCATGCAAATATTATTGTCTCGAGAGGCTGGTATTTACAATTTTTTAATGGGGGACGATCGCATTTTTTCATATTTCTATTTGACGGTTTAGCTCACGGGTTGTTATCGATAAAGCCGAACTATTTTGAGAATCATCATAAAACATGTTAATTTCTGCGCTTTTTTTGAGGCAATCTATAATGCATATGACGAACTTGAAATATTTTCGACACTTTGAGGTAAAATATTTTAATTTTTTTTTTTCTGGGTGACATAAATAACCTTTCGGGAAAACTTCAGGCGATATTTCAGCATGCTTAATCCATTCGCATTAATCATTTATCTTTAACGGCGCAAAAATTATGGCGGTTTTAAGTTTCAATCAAATTAATAATATTAAAATTACAATCTTTGCTTGGATGTAAGTAAAGCTACATCAATTTAAAGGTCTCATTGTTTGTATCTTATTTAAAATATTACACCACCAAAAAATATGAAAATACACTAAAAAAATTGTTTGTCATATATAAGAACTAGAAAAGTAAGCCGCAATCATTGTGAAAAGCACGAATTTTTGCCGGTTTAATGATTTTAAGCTTGGTTTAGGGTTACTTATTAGCAGGAAAGCATATTAGATTCTTTTTTTTTTTGAAAAATTAAAATTTTTATAAAAGGATGCTTTTGAGGTTATGAAATTTTTGTTTGCTCCAAAAAAATTAAAGTCCTTAAAATTTGTTGATGCCTATCGATTTTAGTATTAAGCTCATTAAAATATTGTATTTGATGTACGTTTAAGCGTAATTTATTCAGCGCTTAAGTTGTCACAAAGCGAAATGTGTTTGGAAAAAACCGCAGCTGCACTCGCTAGGAAAGCAAAAAAATTAAATTTTTTTGTACTTTATCAGTAATGTCCGTTGTGAAGATTCACAATCTTCTCAAGAAATGTTTATTAAAACAAAAAAATGCGAAAAAAATATTAAATTTTGCTAAATTTTTAAAAAGTTCATAAAATTTGTGAGTTTAGAAATTTTCAAGTGCCTGTTTAACTCGGAGGTGCAGTTTACTAAGATATTCAGTTTACGCAATACGCTAGCCAATTTCAAATATAATTGTGAGTGTCAGACGCGAAAAACATAAATTTTCCAAAAATTTATGGCAATTTCATTTAAGTTTGTGATGTCCGTATCCCGTTATTGGTGCGCTTACAATAACTTGGTATATCCAAAACCCGAAACTGTTCTCGAAATTCAATTCCATTTCACGGCACAAAAACCGTATGAGAAAACCTGCAAAAATGCAAAATTCGGAAATTTTGGGTTTCACCTGTAAACCAACATACAACTTTTCACCAAACAGCGATATGGAAAATGTTTTTGTTAGTGAATTAATTTCCTAGGTCTAGTGACTCCATTTTGTATTAGTTTGGAATTGAAAGTTAAAAACTATAAGAAAAAAAATTTAATAAATGAAAAAACTGTTGTAAGTTTCAAGTCCTTTTTCATTTTTAGACTTTTAAATCGCCTTCAATTCTTTAGGTGAAAACTATTGAATGTGAAACTTTGCATGTCATATCTTTTAAGTATATTCTTCCAAAGCCTGCTCAACGTTTATCTCAATTCAGAAAACCTTTAGAAATAAGAGCCATATAAATTCGGTTTCAGCAGGTGGCGAGAATTTTTGAAGTAGCCCATGTATGTATATGAATTTTTTGTATAAAAGAGATAATTATTTTGAAATTATATAAAAAAATTTCTTTGTGTTATTTATTTGTGTGTAATTTAAATTGGTTTTGCATAATTTTGATCGACAGCTGTATATTATTTTTATTTCACTGGTGGCAACACTGGTTTATGGTTACTTTTTTTTTGCAGGAAATCGTATTATGTATTGAAAATATTGTTTCTTCCTTGGACTTCTTTAATGCCATTCGTTTTTAGTATTACTCTTAATAAAATCTTTTATTTGAAGTACGCTTTGTCGAAATTGGTACGGAGTTTTAGTTGTAACAAACGGAGTTTTAGTTGTAACAAACCGAAATGAGGAGTTGATCAATATTAACTTGGAAATAATTGGCATTGATCCCTATATTAAATTTTGTTATTCAACTAATATTTTTCCATGAGTGTTTTCACAAGATAGTTAATCGATCTTACCGTTTTTCTTATACTTATGAATGTGTGACTCCCAGCAAAATTTTATTGTAAACATTTCTATTACAAGTTATGGGACCAAAAATATAGTATATTAAGAAGAAAAACATAATAATATTTTCGTTTTACAATGTCCTGAATAAATACAACTTTTTCTGATCATGAATTTCCTATTAGGTAAATTTTAACAAATATTAAAAAAAAAAAATGTTATTATATAAAACGATATTATAAAACCAAAAAAAGTGTTTTAAATTTTATGTTGTGAGTTTATATTTGTGATTAACAATGGACAGCAGGTAAATTAAATTAATTCATGACACAGGCCAACAAATCCTTTAATCTTGCTATCAGCATATAAAGGGTGGTTAAATTGTAAGGGCCGATGTTGAATGTGAACCACACCTAAACGCCAAGTTTTTTTCCGAATTTTATTTGACATTTCTCTATTTCAGACTTACTCAATTTGAACCATGGAGAGATACACAATCCAACAAACTGTTAAAGTTATCCAGACTTATTATGAAAATGGGCGTTCAAATCAAAATGCATATCGTGCACTTCGTGATTTTTTTGGTCAATTTGATCGTCCAAATGTGCGTACAATCGCAAAAATCGTGGAAAAATTCGAGCAAACCGGGTCTGTAGAAGATGTGAGAATACCAGTGCATGCTCGTACAGCTCGTACTGCAGAAAATATTGCTGCTGTTCGCGATAGTGTGGCTGAAGAGCCGTCCACCTCAACTCGTCGTCGTGCCCAACAATTGCACCTCTCACGCTCGTCGTTGATGAACATTATGCATAAAGACTTGCATTTACACGCTTACAAGGTGCAATTGGCTCAAGAACTAAAGCCTCTTGACCATTCCAAACGTCGTGAATGGGCAGAATGGTGGCAAGAAATGGGAACAGTGGATGATCAATTTTCGAAGAAAATCATCTTCAGTGATGAGGCACATTTTCACCTCAGTGGATTCGTCAATAAACAGAATTGCCGCATTTGGGCGAATGAGAATCCAAGAGTGATTGTCGAAAAACCAATGCACCCACAAAGAGTGACTGTTTGGTGCGGTTTATGGGCTGGCGGCATCATCGGGCCGTATTTTTTCCAAAATGAGGCCGGTCAGGCAGTTACTGTGAATGGTGTTCGCTATCGTGAGATGATAACGAACTTTTTATGGCCCGAATTGGAAGATATGGATGTGGACGATATGTGGTTTCAGCAGGACGGTGCCACTTGCCACACAGCTAACGAAACAATGGCTCTTTTGCGCAACAAATTCAATGGCCGTGTTATCTTACGTAATGGCGATGTCAATTGGCCGCCAAGATCATGTGATTTGACACCGTTGGACTTTTTTCTTTGGGGTTTTTGAAAGAAAAGGTGTACTTCGATAAGCCAGCAACAATTCAAGAGCTAAAGGATGAGATAATTCGGCACATTAACGGCATAGAACCTCCATTATGCCTCAGCGTCATCGAAAATTTGGACCATCGGATGGAGGTGTGCCGCCGTGGTCGCGGCGCCAATTTGGCCGATATTTTGTTCCATACATAATTGAGTAATACCAATATATCATAATAAAATAAAATTACAATAATTTCCTATATAGTTTGTGTTTTATTCAAAATCAACATCGGCCCTTGAAATTTAACCACCCTTTACTTTTTTAAAGGACTTTAATATAACATAAACAGTTTTGGGAATAAAGTTTAATTCGCGGTGTTATAACATCCCGAATATATACGAAAAATCGGTCTTTATTAATTTAAGGTTAAGTTATTTTGAAAATGTAATGTGATGAAAAATTTTTTATATTTCAACTTTTTATTTTTTTCCCCCGGTTTTCGGGATTTTCCAAATATTTTAAATTAAGAAAACCGGTCTCGTAATTTCGATTTACGAGCGCTCCGAAGTTATTGGCTGAGATAAACTTTTGCATTTACAACATATTGTTAAGAACTCATCATTATTGAAAACGACTCAAATAAAACATATTTCGAAGAAAAAATATATTTTTTAAAAATGCAAAAAAAAAAAAAATAAATGGCAGAATAATAACACGGCAACAATTAAACCATGAAAGAGAAATAATAATTTTTGAGGTTATGAAAAATTTTATATGAGTAATTTTTAAATTTAAAGGAGCTCTCTTGCATGAGCCACTTTTATAAAAAAAAAAAACATATTTTTAAGCAAACTTTTCAGAACGTTTCATTTTAATTAATAAATTTTGTAAATTTAAGATTGTTAATATATTGAAGCTAAAAAAGAGTGGTATTCGACAAAAAAAAACGGTTTATTCGAAATTCGAAAATTTAACTTTGTAGAAAAACCGAAAACTGGTTGGAAAAACCGACTTAATTACGGTGTTCAGTTAATTACGGTTAATAAAACTTAATTATTTTTCTTTAATACTACAAATTATAATTAATTATTTGTCCGCTTTTAATTTATCGGCCACGGTTGACCTTTTAATGGCTGAACTTTCATACACACAGAGAAATAAAGTGCGAAACGAATTAAGAAGTGTTTATTAATGGTAATAACTTATAAATTTAGTTAGAACAACAATATTTACCTTACATTTCTGAATAATTTGGGTGTTGCAACTAAAATTCAGTTGAATTAACCGAACTTTGTTGAAAGTTGTGCCAACCAACTGAAATTCGTAATAACCGAATTTGAGTCTTAGTAACCGAATTTATGTTGGTAAATAGCTAAATTTTGTTCTGTGTGTACATAAATATATATATCCTATTCTGGCATTTTAATTCATAAGTTTTGAACTAGTCACTAAACTCAAAATGGGTAAAAGCGCTGAATTAGTTAGAAAAATACTTACCCATTTATTTTGCTAATATATTGCTGGGATATCTGTCTGTTTGTCGGTTACAATAATCGTCTATCTATTTATAACCATAGTATTATGTATGTAAGTAATTGTAAGTGTGTATATGTGCTCCTTCTATGTACGATGACGAAGTGATGTGCTGTTAGAATCGTGCGATCAAACTTTAACATCATCAAAAAAGATCGCCACCAAAAAAAAAAAAAAAAAAAAAATTAAACTCTACTCCTAATGCTATACTATGTGGTACAATAGCAACAACAAATACTTAAAGTACTATATGTATGAATACTACCACCACCTCAACCTTTGGTACCACACTTAAGCTACCTAAAAGTTGTTGTTGTTGCTGCATATGAAGATGACGACGACGACGATGATGACGAAGATGAAGGAGTAAAACAACAACAGAACACATTGTAAGTTAAGGTTACTAAAGTATGTTTATATGTTAGTTGAAGTGTATGTTTGTAGGCAGAGCTTTAAAAGAATTAAAGATTTGTTGAAAAAATTTCTTTAAAGTTAAGTACTGAGATTTATATATTTAATTTGAATTGCGATTGATGAATCTTCTGAAGCTGTTCTTCAAGCACTTTGGCAGTATACTAAATTTGAAAAATATCCATCATAAAAACTTTTAAACTACCGTGATACTTACTTTAAAAACATACAAAAAATATTTAAAAATTTAATAAATAAATTTCTTTAAAGTTCATAATTTCCTCCTGCTACTTAGCCCAGAACCGAGATGCACAACCACAGTAATTGGGGCTTATATTGCCCTCCAGCGACAAGCTAAAATCTTACAAAAAAAGCTTTGACAATAGCGAAGCGAAACTCATTGCAGAATCTCTGTGAATCAATAGACAACACTCGTGACTCTGTCCTGCTTAGTAAGGGGCTGAGAAAAGTTTACTCCAACACTATTTAGGTAAAGATGAATGATGGATCATGATTAGAATCGTCGGCCGAGTCATTGGGGATGCTACCTAGAACTCATTTTCCAGGATTCATGGATGCAACCGCTTTGGCTAATGAATAGCACTGCCTCTTGATTGGTATATAATGAGATAAGGAATGATATAATCACTCCAAAAAGAATAGTCTGAGAAATTGGTAGTTTCCATATAAATCGACCGATCTGGATGGTATTCATTCGATAATGATACAGAGTGCTCATGATCTGATCACCTGGCTTTTCGTTATACATAGACTTTGCATCTCTCTAAACTGCTTGCAGAGAAAGGTTAGCTGGAGAAAGGTTAAAGTGGTATTCATACCTACACTCGTAAAAAAGCCAGTACAAATATTTGAAATTTGCGGCAGTAGAATTTTCATTGAAATTGAGAATCATAGTCTGCTAAATTTAGGTAACCTAAATGTTAAGAATAACTAAAATTTGGTTGACAGTTGTAGTTGTATTGACTAAGAATTTTTCTATATCTAATTCAACAGAAAATTTCTGCTAAATAATAGTTTCCGGATCTGACCAGAGGCAGGCTCACATTGATTACCAGGAGTATAAGTGGAGAATAAAGATTACTTAAGTGTTACGGAGTAACGATTTTTTATCCATTGTACTCTCAACAACTTCATCTACAGTAAGGCTGATAGCGGATACACAAACAAAATTTTTTTTTTTAAATAATTGTGACTTAAATTAACAGGCAAATTTATACATTTAAGAATCACGGTTTACTAAATATTATATGTCAAAACTAGTTCAAGTGCAGCTGAAAATTGTTATTGTGGTAATTTTACAACATAACTGATTAATATAGATAAATAACTGATTTAAACGATAACAACAGAAACATTTAGTTCAACTGAATTGGAACCCGTTTAACAGACATTTGTACTAACATTTTTTTACGAGTGTAAGCTTTTCGAAAGTGAGCATGAAGCCGCAAATAACTTCAGACTAACCAGTTTTTCATCTTTTATGCTTAAGAGTCATCGATGCACACATTAGACTACAACTTGAGGGATCGCCATAACCCTCGAGTATGCAGCATGCCTATATCAAGGGCCGCTCAACGGAAAGTGGGCGTTATCAGGTTGTGAGGGTGGCAGAGAGATCGGTCAGTATACCTTAGCAGCCGTTTTGGACATAGAGGAGTTCCTAAAAATGTCAAAACCGATGAAATACAGTACGCCCTCGTGTATCTGGACATCGATACTTTTGTCAGCGACTGGATAGTGAACATGCTGGACTCTTGTATTGTCATCGCTTGTCTAGGTAATAGCCAGACATCAAAACAGCTCAGAAGAGGTACAACCCAGGGTGGTGTGAACTTGCGCCTGTTATAGCTCCTGTTTATTAAGTCAGTTCTTTTCACGCAGAACAATCAGGGTGTCAAGGTCGTTATTTTCGCGGATAATGTGGTGATACTAGTAGCGGGAATGTTTCTGGATTTGATAAGTGATATCATGACCAACGCTCTGGATACTCCCAGTAACTGGGCCACTAGGTGGGGTTGACTGCATCGAGTAGAACAGACCTGGTACTTTTTACCACTAGCGCCAATTGGGCTTCAGACTATTGCAGCTGCAGGGCTGCGAACTCAACCTCTGGACATGTTATATTTCTTGGCATCATCTCGGATTCAAAGATATCTAGGAAACTTAACACCGAACACAAGGCCATGGTTGCACTTTACTCTTGTAGGAGGATGTTTGGCTGAAAGTGGGGCTGGAGTACAATGGTGTTGTGGATATTGTGTGTTTAATACTCACTTATGACTCTGTTGTATGTTGGACGGCTACTGCCACGGATCGGCTGCATATGGGGCAACACTCGGCGTCTACTGAAGTCACTGGTGAGTTAAGGTGGCTTAAAGCGACTGAAGTCTTGAAAAATAACGATTTTTACCTTTTTTTTATTTTGTAGGCAATTGAATACCATTTCTCGGCCTGCCTATCCCAATTCACACTTTAAATAAATTCTGTGCTTTATTCCTTATCTAAAATGCCGTAAATCATAAAAATCGGCCAACCAATATTAGAGTTATAAACTAAAACAGCTGTCAAATGGGTTGTTTTTATAATCAAAGGACCAAATTTTTGGCGGTGCTTGAAGAATGGCACTACGGAGACGTTATATTTTAAAAAGTAGGAGACACATTTCCAAGATTTCATTCTAACCGTAAATTTGGTTATTTTTTGAATCAACGAAGCAAATTTTTTGAACAGTGGAATTTTTTACGAAAAAGTCCATAATATAAAATGTAGAAGGTACCCTTCAAATATTTTATTCCCAGTTTGTTGTCCGGAAGTCATAATAGGAAATTAATGTATACTTTATGATTATTATGTCCTTAAAATTGTTATTTTTAAAATCAACGGATTACATTTTTTGGCTGTTGTTGAAAAGTGGCTTTTCGAAGGAAAATGAAATATTGAAAAAAGTAAGAGGAACTTTTCTAGGATTTTATTACCAATCTGTTATCAGGAAGACGTACCAACTACTTCATGTACTTATAAATATTCTGGCTGTAAAAGTTGTTCTTTTTTAAATCAACGGATCCAGTTTTGCGGCAGTAAAATAGGTAATTTTTTAGAGCTACGTAGTAGATTTTTTGAAAAGGGAAACGCCATATTTGAAAAAGTATATTGAAAAAAGCAAGAGGAACATTTCCAAGATTTTATTACCAATTTCTTGTCCGGAAGATGTACTAGGTAATGCATGTATAAATTATAATTATTCTGGCCGGAAAAAAGTTATTTTTAAAATCAACTGCAAAATTTTTGGCGGAGACGTCATATTGGAAAGCACATATATTTTTATTTGAGAAATCGCAAATTTATTAACTAAATAATTATGTTACAAAAGTTCTTGGTCATGACTAGAGTCTGGCTTTTAGGGAGGCCAGCAGACTCTTGTGTGGGGTTTATGCTCGAGGACCCGTGTGTATCTTTGTCGATATCCAGACGGCTCTTATGACCCTGGGAATGTACATCTTCCATCCTCGTGTTTTATTGTACGGAAAGCGGGACGTCTCGAGACTGACGGCTGTGCTGACCGGTCAGTGGCTGATTGGCAGACATGGCAAAAGACTTGGGCCAGTAAGCGATGTACATTGACTCAGCTGCTGCATACCGGGCTAGGAGGAGACGGTGGATCATCTTCTCTGTGATTGGCTGGCGCTGCAGGGCATCCGGCACTGGATTTTGGGCGTTCATATGCTAGACAACGGTGTTATCGGAAGTAGGATTGGGTGATCTTATCCGTTATCTCAACCTTTTAGGTTGGGTCTAGTTCCTCGAATATCAGCTTCTTACGGGTGGTGTGGCCTTTTAAACGGAGTTGCTTTTGACTCTACTTGATGCTCACAGAGGCGCGAATTAAACCAATTAAAGTTCTGCCTTGTAGTACACATATTAAACAACAATTGCAATTTTCTTCCTAATGCTTATTGCTGAATTTAGATAGTTATGGGATCTTTAAATTTAACCTCATGCTGTGCCATACTGTGTCTTGACTTAGACGATGAAAATAATGAAGAAAAAGAAGATGATGATGATGATGATGAGGACAACGACGACGACAACGAAGAAGAAGAAGATGGTACAATATTGATGGAGTTGGCTGTAGAGTAGAGTAATTCAACAATGCAATGAACAAAGTGCATGGTAATAGTGTGAAGGTGAGTCCAGTCTCTAAAACGAGTAAGTTGAACTTTTTGGTTTTTTTTTTTTTTTTTTGATGAAAACTGTAAATTTACGAACCTTACGTTAATCACCAACAATGAATCGCGCACAGCATGAGGAAGAAATTTTTACTAACAGATGCACCACCACCACCAACAACAACAGCAACATTATGATAAATATTTTGAGAATCTTACAACAACAACAAGTAAACTGTATGTGAAAGAAATTGTTTATTTCTAGGAGTGGAGTTAATAAATGAAATTAAAAATCTAAACATTAATAAGAAAAAAAATACTAATATATTTGGAAAATTTTCTTAATAATCGCCTTTAATCTTATATAGAAACATGATATTTTTAAGCATTATGGAAAAAAACTTAAAATTTTAAATGAATTTTGTTGATATAAATATTTGTGTAGATAATGGGTCAGTAATTTTGTTTATCTGGTATGTGACATTATGCATGGAGATAATTACAAAGAGCAACAATGCATGACGTGTGAGGATACGCTACATCAAGGATAATATATTTTCAATTTCTATACAAATATGGTTGAAAAGGTCGTTAATAGCAAATGGTTAAATGTTTTTTTTTTTTGTTTACGAGCCAATTAAAGGCAACGTAAACATCTGATAAGGCTGATTTTTGGTACATGATTTTTAACACACTTTTCAAAGCTAACTTGTTATAAAAATTTAAAATTTTTTCGTAAGCGAAAACTTACTTCTCAGGTTTTAGTTCACTTTAATGTCTGAAAGAGATATTGTTCTGCTGAAGTCTAAAATCTAATATGATATTGTCATACTAGATTTTATTGTTGCTTTTCAAAATGTTTGATCATTTTTGTTTCATTGACATCAAACAAATCTTCAGTTGTCCGTAATATAAAACGATAAATAGCTTAACTCAAGCCGATTCATTACATACAACAAACAAAATCAAGTGTATGGGAATTTGTCTGCCTTAGTGTACAAAACGGGCGATCTGGTAACAAATTTTTTTTTTTTTGATCGATTTGTATTAAGAGATTACAAATAATTGATAACCTTTCTTAGTTTTCCAACTACTTTAATTTACTAACAATTACAGGCATGTTTTGCTGAAATAAGATAAATGGTCTAACCATTCTTTATTTTTCTGTAAATTACAGATTTTTTGTTGGTGTTGTTGTTTTTTTTACTATAATAGAGTTAGAAATAAAAATACTTTGTTTAATACAATGCAAAATTTATGTTGGAGCCGAAAAATCGTTCGAAATGTAAAAATAATTTTGAAACAAAGGCGGTAGTTATCATCGAGTTTGTTTCTTAAATCTTCTGTTTTTGTATAGAGCATTTTAATTTTATTTCAACGACTAATTTTTCGATAGTCTCCTATATTGATAAAATTTAGTGGGTACGTTGGATAAAGAAAGCATATTTTTAAAACGTTTTTTTATTTAAAAATTAAAGGTTTGGACATCATTGAAATGGTTATATAGGGGTTGGGACATCATTTAAAAGGTCATAACTTCTATTGTATGAAAAATTTCACATATCTCAAAAAGTAGTAGAGATGCCACTATGAAATTCAGGGTACTTGGAACACATTTGCAGCTATTTGTATATCAAATATAAAACAAATTAAAAGAGGATTTTTATAAAAATAATTTCAATTTTTTTTTTGTATAAAAGAAAAAAACATTTGAAAATATTTTTAAAAATCCTCTTGATATAATTTCTAAACCCTAAAATTTCATTTAAAATAATTTTAACAATATCTTTACCACAAAAGAAGTGATATTTCAAATCTAATATTTCAAAGCGTTAGTGTTGAAACAGTTCTGAATATATAAAAATCGCTTTTTTAAATATGCATTCATTATCTAATATACCAAATGTTTTCTAAATTGAAAAATTAATCGTATACTTACAAAAGTTTATCTAATCGGAAAATTAGTTGTTGAAATCCAATAGAATTTGTAAGGTTAACACTGAAAACTATTTTTCAGAACCTTATGTTCAGACTTCAGGAGTACCCCAAGGTAGTATGTTGCGGCCACTTCTTTTTAATTTATTTATTAATGACATTTCGTCGTGTTTTAATAACACCAAATTTCTTTTATATGCCGATGATTTAAAAGTATTTTATAGAATTTCCACATTTCTTGATGTTTTTGATTTACAAGCGGATTTAAATAATTTTCTTGTATGGTGCAATTTAAAAAGGCTTTAATTAAATCTTAGTAAATGCCTCCATATGTCGTTTTTTAGGTCATTAAATCCAATTCATGCTACTTTTTATATTGGTGTTTATAATTTGGAATCTATGGATTCAACTCTTGATCTGGGTGTTGTTTTTGACTCAAAGTTGTCGTTTGGGCTTCATGTGGACTATATTGTTCCAAAAGCTTACTCTATGTTAGCTTTCCTAAAAAGAAATTGTGCTGACTTTTCCGATCCAACTACATTAAAGCTAATTTATACTGCCTTTGTCAGATCAAAACTGGAGTATGCTGCCATAATATGGGCTCCTCATTGTGGTATTCATATCGCTCGTATTGAAAGGATGCAAAGGAAATTTGTCAAATTTGCAACCTCGTCATTTAGGTTTACTGATCCTATACCCTCTTATATAAGGTGGCGCAAAAGTAATCCTCCTATCAGAAAATGCTATACATAATAAATACATAATAAAAAAAAAAACATCGGAAGGTTATTTTTGCGCCACCTTATAGATCTAGAGGCCTACTAATACGTTTAGAAACCCTTGAATTTCGTTGGTTACTGCAATCTGCTTTATTCGTTTTTGATATTATAAGTGGTGGTACACTTAGCAAATTATGTTGGTAAAGACGACAGCAATTGTAGTCAAAAACAAATGAAATTTCATTTAAAAAAAGGACGACTTACATTTCATTAAATTCAACTAACATTGTCATTTGTTTTTTACTGTTCAAAAAATGACTAACAATTGTAGTAAAAATGAACCACATGGTTGTAAAAAATAAACAAACATTTATTTATTTTTATTTTTTTAAATAACAAAAAACAACTGCAAAAAATGAATGTAAAATCATAAAACAGTCATTTGATGTGAGTTGTTTTTTTAAATGAACTACAAGGTTAGTTAAAAATTTTATTTGTTCTACAAATGACTTACATTTACATTAAAAATAAAGAAACTGTATTACAACCCAAACAACTACATATATTTGAAGCAGAAGTTCCCTGAGTGTATTGATTGTTCTGAGTTGCTTTCCCGTATTAATTTTCATGTTCCACCAAGAAGATTAAGGTTTAATTCTATTTTTGATGTACCACTACATCGTACCAATTATGGGCTTAATAGCATTTTAACCCGTACTTTTGTTCAAATGAATGAGATTAATAATAAACAGATAATTACTTTAAAGCAACAAATTGAGTTTTGGACATCAAAAACTAACTTTAAACAACAATTATATTCCATAATGATGGATTTAGGTATTTAAATAAATAATGTAAATATTAAGATTATTATAAAATTGTTATATCATAGTCTGTAAGGATTTATGTACCCATAGACTGAATAAATTGAAATGAAATTATATACGCTAATGCCTTCTTGCTGCGTTTAATAGAAACCGGTAAACTAATCACTTGGCGAAGACTATTTTTACACTCCAATAAAAAGTCTGCAGAAGTTATAGAAAAAAAATCTGTAATTTTAAAGAAATTTTTGTTTCTTTTGAAAAATGTCAAAGTTGAAGACCAGCGAAAAATAATTCGTTGAAATAAATTGGCAATGCTCTATATCAGACATGTTCCAGTGCGGCCCCAGAACAAATTTCGTGCAGCCCTAAACCTAAAACACCTCTTAAAAGAAAAATAAAACAAAAAATTATTAAGTATTAAGAAAAATAAACGGTACTAAACTTCGAATTCGAAAATATAATTAAAAATGGAGAATGAACAGAATATTAAACTGCGAAACAAAGAAACACCATAAATCTGAAGTCAAAAAAGTAAAAATTATTTCAAAGTTGCTGGATTTTCTCCATGTAAACTTGAGCCCCGGGCAAAATCTTTTATTTCTCAATAATACAGAAATTGCATTTTTGAGAATGGTCATTGTAGTGCTTGAATTTGATAAAACATTTGGACACATTTAGACTTTATTCATACACTTAAAGGAAAGCTTCTTAATATTTAAGAAAACCTCGACAATTATAGTCCAGTAAATAAAAAAAAACCAGTTTGTTTTGTAAATATTTCAGATATGGGTAATTTTAAATGCACAAATTTTGATGACTATTTTTCAAATAAAAAAAAGTATTGTAAATCTTGTTTTATAAAATTTTACAAAAAGTTTGATGATATTTATGTAAACTACATAAATATGACAATCCTCCGAATTCGTTAAGTAGATATACTAATAGTTGAAAAATATGTCAACATTTTTTGATTTTTTTATACAATATAATCTCTATATTTCATAACATCGATTCGATAGAGTGTTCGCTTCAGATTGGTATTTGTAAGGACATAATAATTTTAAAAGAATTATTATGAGTCTGTGATAGAATCCTGTATGCGTGTGTTATACAAAAGTTTAATTTATGGAATTTATTTAATTAAAAGCAAAAAGTCATGCTATGCAAAAAAATTTCGTATTTTCCATAAACTTCTAATAAATAGTTTTTAGTAGAAATCAAAATTTTTTATACGAACAAACTTGGTTAACAATTTTGACCTGTTGTTTGCAAGTTTTATCATGAGATTTATTTCTTTATGTGAATTCAGATTTTATGGTTCAACAAATTTAAGTTTTAAACTGACAAATCCAAACATATTAATTTTAAAGATCCTCATACGAACTTGCTCACTTTCCAATATGGTAATTTCATGCGGAATTTATATATAAAAAAATATAAAAGATATTAATGTACTTCTCCAAAAACTGGCTATAAAATATATAGAATTGAAAAAGTAAATACAATAAAACCCTTTTAAACTTAAATATGGATTAAGAAGAGCAAAATCTTTAAAAAAAAAATTCGCCGCTTTTCAGTGAGGATTTTTGTTGATTAGTTTAGTATAGCTTGGCCCTTTATAAGATTGTGAAATCTTAGTTTTGGCTCTTCGAGCCATTCAGGTGCCCACCCGTGCTCTATATTAATATTTATTATAGTATGGCCGAAACCTCTCTTATTCTTTAAATTTTTCTATAAGATCGTGAAATCTTAATGTTGGCCCTTAAAGCCATTCACGTGCTCACCCGTGCTCTATATTAATATTTTTTATAAAGGGTCCGCCATCTAATGTTTTTTTTTCAACTAGTGCTTATTTCGTGAATGGTAACACTTAGCTCATGTCTGATTTGACAGATAATTAGTTTTATCCTTCCGCTGAACGAATATGGTTGTGTATACGCTTGAACAAAGCTGGGAAATATTGCGACATTACTTTGAAAACCATGGTAATGTTGCAGAATGTGTGCGAAAATTACGTACGGATTTTGGAAGAAGAGAAGCACCGTCAGCTCCGTATGTTCGTTATCTTGTGAAAAAAGTGAAAGAAACTGGCATCCTCATCGATGTGGGGTGCCGTCAAACATAAGTGTTGCGCCAACAAGCCAGAGACAACAAGCCAAGGACAATATTCGTGAAGCCATTGGTGAAATACAGCTGCACACAATCGATAATGTGCTTAAAAATTGGACCGATCGTGTAGGCTACTGCATGGCCAGTCGAGGCAGCCATTTTAATGAAATTATTTTCCATTATTAACCGGAAGGATTGTACTTTCAAATAAAAAAAGAAATATATAGCATTTTCAAAAAAAAAAAATTTATTTGGCGGACCCTATATTAAGGCTGAAACCTCTCCTATTCATACAATTTTTCAAAAAAATATTATTGGAAACATGTTGAAAACCTTTAAAATACATGACTAGAGAAACTAATTAGACAAAAAAGGATTTATTATTTTAAAGAAATATATAAAACTATAAAACGGCGATTTTAAAGATCTCACAAGAATTAAAATAAATTGGAGTTTTTATTGAGTTTTAGTTAGAATTTCGTAAACACTAACAAATATTTATAATCGAGTTTGTTTCTTAAGTCTTTTGTTTTTATTTATTAAAATTTTTATAGGAAGATCGACGTCTAGTAAATACTTACAATGGTTAAACATACTCCCGAAATCCAGTTTAGACTAGATTTTGATCATTGTACACTCATAGAAATAAACCTATAAAAATAGTAGAAAAAGCTACTAAAAATTAGTTAAAAATACCGTTGCAGAAAAAACTGCTAAAATTAGCATGTTATTTTAGCTAAATATTTTATATTTACCTTAAATTTAGTAGAACACAAATAACAGTTTATTTTGCTCAAACAAACAGAATTTTTTTCTAAAAAGTTTTATATTGCTGATTTCAGTAAAAACTTTAAAAATTTCACATTATTTATGATTTTTTTGTCTACTAATATCTTGCAAAAGTTGTTTTGTGATTTTAGCTTATTAATTCGTTACTTTCAATGGTCTAAAATTTAGCACAAATAGTACTAAATATTTGTAGATTCAACAGATTAATCTTTTTTTTATTCTATCAACAAGTACGTTTGCGACCACGACAATATGTATATCATATAAATCCTCTTTCAGATATCTTTGCAATGAGGTACCATTTGTTTCATACATTTTCCCATTGCAGGCCAATTTTAGGTATTTGTATTGTTTGCTGTAGTTTTTTTTTTGCAGAAACGGGCTCTCCATTCAAAAATCGCCTACATAAGTAAATTGGTAGCCAATTCCACAAGCTTTCATTAAAGCTATATTATATAGAGAAAAAATTTAGGAAATGGACAATGTTGATTATTTTGAGTCTGTGAAGTCTGGGAAGCCTGTGAGTCTGTGTTTATTTTTTATATTATTTATTATTCATGAATACTAACTTTCCAAAGCCTTGCAATTTCTTCCATACTTTTCACACAATTTTTTTTTCAAATAACAGAACGATTTTCTCAATTTTTCGAACAGTTTTAACGTTTAAAGACGTGGGAAACTATAAACAAATTATAAAGAAATTATATAAAAACAAATTATAAACTCGGTTAATATGAATCACATATTCTCAGTTGAATTTTTTTTTTTTTGAAAAAAAAAAACATTTATTCGATACGATTTGAGACTTTCAAATAATCGTTAATGTTTAGTTTTATTCTTCTTAATTAATTTCATATCAAATGTGTTTTTTTAATTTTATATAAAATCAATAATTTAAAAACAACCATTATATTTGAACTTTTCTCATTTTCAACATTCAAATCTCACCTTCAGCGAAAAATTCAATAATATTTTATGCAATACTGTTAAAATCATAACTAATTCATAATTTTTTTAAATTTACATATTATATTTAACAAAAGTACACATTGAACTATTTATACGTAATTGGACCTTATTGTATTTAATTTTATGTAGTATAATATTATATAGTATAATAATATCTGGTAAAAATTCGGATTCAATTGTATATCATTAGTAGAAATTAAATCCAATTTGATTCACGTTTATGCAATAGTATTCACAATTTTTCGGATTAAATTAGAAGATTGGAAGAGTTACTCCCATACCAAAAATAAAGTCTTCTCGTCTTATTTCTGATTATCGGCCAATAAGCGTCTTAAATGCGAGTTCTAAGATTATCGAAGTTTTACTTAAAGATCAAATGCAGTAACATCTAAATTCAAGAAATTATTTAAACCCATACCAATCAGGATTTAGAAAGAATTACAGTACTACTGGGCTAATATTATGCCATGTTCGCACGGTGCTTTGGATTACTTCGCTCTTATTTGAATTACCATGTTCGCACGGCATTTTCTTAATCGGTTTTGACAGTTCTTCTTGTTTTTTTTTTTGTTTGTTTGCGGTTGAAATGGAAAGAAAAAGTAAGTAAAAAATATTATTTCAAAGAAATACATAGATATAAAATATTTATTTTCCCAGTAAATAGAAATAGCCTTCTTGTTACCAATATTTTTTTTATAATTTCTTTTTTTGCTTCCATTCCTTTTTTGGATTTCATTAAGTTTTATAATATAAAATTAATTTCTTTGCTTTTGTTTACTTTTTTGTTTATGTTATATTTTGATTGTTTTTTTAAGTGCTTTGACAGCTGGTGATGGGAAAAAACCGATTAAAATTAGAGATCACATTGATTTTAAAGTAATCCACAGGGTAATAAAAATTGAATTACGTACAAATGAGATAATCCGCTCTCAAACTTTTGTATGACGAATTATGTAATTTGGATCATAATTAGGCTGTGGATTACGAATGAGAGAGTGAATTACGAAAAAACGCTGTCGTGCGAACATGGTATTAGATGTAGTTGAAAAACTAAGCGGTAATTTAGATATGAAGTTAAATTCAGTGCTTATATTTTTGGATTATAGCAAAGCTTTCGACTCTCTGAGTCATGACTTACTTTGTAGTAAATTATTTAACCAATTTGACTTCGGTTCTTCGGCTTGTTGTTTAATGTTTTCTTTCCTTAATGATATATATCAATATGTTCAAAGTAACGAGAGAATTTCTGCATCATTAAAAACTTTCAGAGGGGTGCCCCAAGGTTGAATTTTGGGACCCCTTTTTTATGGTTTATATAAACGATTTGTACCAGCACGTTAAATTTTGTATATGTTATACATATGCAGATGATATTCAGTTGCTAGCTGATGATAAGGGATTTGGTCTTTCGTATTTGGAAACCAATGTTAATAATGATTTGCTTCATATTATGGAATGGTCAGAATCCAATTTTCTAAGTTTAAACCCTTCTAAAACGCGATGTATGTGGTTTTCACAAAGTATGACAACTCCAAACATTGTTTTAGGCAGGGAGTCGATACAGTTTGTTTCTTATTATAAAACTTTGGGAGTGTATATTGCCAATAATCTGAAGTTTGACTGTCAAGTTAACGGAGTTATAGCAAAAATAAATTTCATTATGAGGCGTCTATATAACACAGGTCTGTAATTAACAGACAATGTTAAATGGAAAGTTTATTTATTTATTTGTTTCATTTCATCTACAGAATTTAATTCTTACAGATTACTAAACTAGAAGAAAACTTAAAAACTAATTATAATGTTTAAATAAAAACAACTTAAACTTATCTTTGTTTACATTAAAGTTTAAAATTGCAGCAAAACTATTACATAAGTGTAAACATTTTGCAATCGGCTCATTTTCGGCGTAGTTTGTTCTATGAACAGATTCTTCGAAAATCCGGTTTACTCTTAAATCTCTTGGAGGGCGATATAATATAAAATGATCCCTAATTTCGGAACAATTTATTTCACCAGTTATAACATTATAAACAAACATTATTGCGGAATACAACCTACGATCTTCCAAAGATTGTAAGCCTAGCATTTTCCTCCTAACATCATAGGATGGTAAATCATAAGGCCAAATTAATTTCAAGACCGATTTAACAAAAATCTTTTAAACACGTTCAATTCGATTTGATGTACCTATTTGATTCGCATACCAAATAATAGAGCAATATTCCAATTTACTACGGACCAAAAAAAAAACAACTTTTTAAGCGTATAAGGATCTTCAAAATCCTTGGAATTTCTCCTTACAAAGCCAAGCATACTATAAGCCTTAGAAGTTATGTGGCTAGAAAAAGACACTTTGCTGTCGAAAATAACTCCTTAGTCCTTCACCTCAACTGAATGTGTAAGTGAAGAACCACCTATAACATAATCGAAAACTATAGGATTAAAACAACGAGTGTAAGACACTGTACAACATTTAGATACATTTATCCCTATCTCATCTTCGATGCACCAATCGGATAAACTTGTTATATCAGATTGCAGTTTACTGCAATCATCAATATTAGATATTCTTGAATATATTTTTAAGTCATCAGCAAACAAAAAGACACTTTGAATATTTTAAAATTAACGGTAAATCGTTAATGAGTATAATAAAAAGTAAAGGGCCAATGTGGGTTCCCTGGGGAATACCAAAATAGGCGTCAATTAAACGCGAAGAAAAAGAATTGCCAATTGAAACATTAAGATATCTGTTTAATAAAAATTTTTTAAAAAATTTTAGAAGATTGTGTGATAATCCAAACCTGCTAAGTATCCGCAATAGAAGATTATGACTTACGGTATCAAAGGCCTTAGCAAAGTCTGTATAAATAACATCGCACTGGGATCTTACTCCCATTGAGTTAATAATATCATGTGATATTAACATTTAATTCGTAGTGGTGGATCTGCCAGACATAAAACCATGCTGACAAGCAAAATTGAACTTTTGACATGATCAAAAAGTTTGTCCTTTATAATCCTATCAAATACTTTCGCGAAAACGCATTGTTTAACTATCGGTCTATAGTTAGTGACTTGGGTACGATCACCCGATTTAAAAATGGGGACGATGGAACAGAATTTCCAACTATCCAAAAACTTACCATGCTTGATACATGTATTAAAAAGAATAGAAATTGCCGTAACAATATGTTATGAACATTTCTTAAAGAATAAAGAAGGATATGAACCAACGGAGCACTTAGTTTCATTGTTTAAAGCACTTATTGCATCCATTACATCCTCAATACTAATATTGAAATCTAATAAAATGCCAGAATCCTGGCCGAACTGAAAGTTATCACTAATAGAAATAGGCTTTACAAAAGTGCTTTGAAAATAGTCCGCAAAAAGATTGCATGACTCAGCATTTCCATCAGACACTGAGTTTCCATTAAACGTACACTTAGGTATGCCATTATTATCCTTTTTGCTATTAATAAAATGCCAGAAAGCTGAAGAACCAGATTTTATTCTGGTCTCCATATCATAAATATATTGTTTAAAAAGGAAATTTCTAAAGAAATTTAATTCGTTGCGTACCAATATAAATTTACTTCGGTCTACATCATTTCCAGAATTTTTAAACTTTTTATATGCGTTGTTCTTATTGTTTTTCATGTGACACAGCCTAGAATTGAACCAAGGAGGTTTATGATTTAACCTTAGCGTTAATAGAGGCACATTTAATCGAATGGCCTCATCAAAATGTATACAAATAATTGAGTAAATAGTGTCCGGATTGTCTAAGAGAGATATCAAAGACTAATCCACTGTTTCAAAATACTCATTTAGATGACAGAAATTAGCTTTATTAAAATTATATTTAAAAATGGGTACCGAAGGATCTTTATCATAAGTGAAAAATTCAAAATTAAAATCAAGCGTTTGTATTTTTTATTATGATTTTATTAATACTAAGATCAGCAAATGAATTTACAAAATGAATTTTATATCAAATAAATTTTTTTGTAACTGCCATACTTATTAATCTGGATTAATTAGGCCCCAAGGGCTTAAAATCCATAAATAAAAAAAAAAAATAAAAAAAAATAAAAAAGTTGTATCTAATTCGTTATTGAACCCTATCTAATTATATAATTATTTTTAACTCGGGTAATACAAATTAAATCAAATTAGATATTAAATGTCATTAGATGTTTTTTTAAACATCTGCACAGCACGTGTTAAATTCTATATATTGAAGACCATTATTATATAAATTTTACTTTAAGAATTGTTTAAACTTCAAAATTTGGTGACAATATTTTTTTTTTTTTTTTAATAAAATGCTGACACATTATTTAAATATCTACATCGCACATAAATGATCTTTATCAATTGCATTGTCACTTACAATTCATATTTTTCTTGTTGGTATTGTCCTCTTAGGCCTAATTTCCAGCTGGGTTTCCAAATATGCTAACATTTTATCCTTAGTCATTATACGTAACCATTTCTTTCAACTTTTACTTCAAACGCTAACAAAAATATATAATGTTTAAGATATTTCATATGCATTTTTTTAAGATAAGACTTTAAGAAAAAATCTCAGATCTTTGGTAACTTATGGTCAACCAAAAGGTGTTAAAGATTTTGTATTATGTCTTGTGATTTTAATAAATTCAATATTGTGTTTTTTTTTTTGTTAACCAACCCATATGTATGCATAATCATTATGCAGTTGTCTGTCTATCTTTGCATGGAGAAGAAGTAGTTATTGACAATATATTTTCTAAATATTGTCAAAGTGTTTTTCCTTTTTGATCATCTTCTTTTATTATATGTTTAAACAGTAGCTGGTTGACCACATGTTTAATATCGATGACAATGACAATATGTATTTTGGTGTTAATGTTCGATCAATGATAAAATATATGAATAAATATTTTATAGATATTACAGATAGTATGACCATGTTGTTAAATATTCAAAGAATTTTTAGAGATTTGAAAGAAACTAACAATACGATACGCTGTGTGCAAAAGAATTTCTAAAGGTGTGTATATTTGTTTTCTCTAGCAAATTAAGCCATTTTTATACTCAAGCGAATATATTTATTTTATTTTTGTTATACTTTCAAACTAAAAAATTCAAAGTACCAAGATTTCAAAAGTACCAAGGCAGCACAAAATTCGAAACAGGACTTTCATCATCACATATCCGAACTTTGTCGAACTAGGGGAATTTAGCTTGCTTTTATTAATTTCAAAACATTTTAAATAAAATGGAGCAAAATTGATTATTAATAGGTTTTTTGTTAAAGTTCTGCCTATTATGGATTCTCTAAATTTTCTTAAACTTCGGGTTCTGATGAGATCTTTAGCCAGATCGAAATACTAGCATCAACCTAGCTAATATGTTTGATTTGCTTTATTTTTGTAAATATACGGAGGTTGAAAGCTCATTATAAATTGAAAATAACATAAAAATAATCTCGATATATATGAAAACAAAAAACTAATATAACTGTAAAAAAATATTACTTGAGCCAGAGTAAAAACTAAAATTTTTTTATTTAAATAGAACATTTTTGGTCTTCAAAGTTTACGTCATGATGCTTGTTAGGAAAAGACCTAACCACGTGCTTGATTACTAAGAAGACAAGAATGGAGCAAAATTGATTATTATTAGATTTTTTGTTAAAGTTCTGCCTATTATGGAGGCTCTAACTTTTCTAAAACTTCGGGTTCTGATGAGATCTTTAGCCAGATCGAAATACTAGTATCAACCTAGCTAATATGTTTGATTTGCTTTATTTTTGTAAATATACGGAGGTTGAAAGCTGTAATTAGCTTAAAAAAAGTTAATTACATTTAACTCCTTAAGGACACTTCATAGATCCGCTGTACACTTTTCAACAAGACTTTGCAGTTATATTAAATAGACCTTCATTATTTAAGTTTTTTTTATCCTTTAATGGAAATATTTGCAACTAAAGTTCAAACTTTGGCAGGAGATATTTCAAAAATTCTAATTTTGTATGCCTGAGTAAGAACGTTAATCATATGTTGTTTAGTATACTGTTATAAAAAAAAACATACAGATTTTTATAGCTTAATATGGTTGTAGGTGATGGCTCATATGACTGTATATTGGACCTGATTTTTCTGAAATTTTTGATATGGTCCCATACATATTAATATCTAAATATAAATCGATTGATATTACCCCGTATATATGGCATTTATTACCACATATTTTTTTAGCATGACTTCATATATAATTTTATATAACTTAATAAAATGTTACGTATATTAATTTATGGTACTATATAATCTGCAGTGTTGTATTTTCTAAAAATTTAAAATGCGGTTATTTTTTGCTGTGTCTGTTTTTTCTATGATATATCAAATGTTAAATCGAGCTTTCAGTAGAACAAGAAATTCTCATTTTTGGTAATTTTGTAATTTTTCTATTTAAAAAATCAGCATAATTTTAGTATTATCACCTACAGACAACTGCCTAACGTCTTTGTAATTTTTGTTGTTAAGAAATGTGGAAATCTTTTTATCGTGGATGATAACCGATTCAATGCCGTTATCGGAAAGGATGATGCTTTTTTCTTTTATTTCGGAAACGGTATTTTAAGGGTAACCATATTTCAGATAATTCGGGTTTTCGGTATTTACTGCATTTTACTTCTTTCGGCAACGGTGTTTTACCGGTAACGGTATTTTAGTTATTTCGGTAACGTTATTTCAGGGATAACGGGTTTTGACATATTTCGGTAACGGTATTTTAAGGGTAACGTTATTTTAGTTATTCAGGTAATGCAAACATATATTTTTAGCCCCATTATGCCCCAAGTCCAATGACCAAACTTTAGGAAATTATTATCTATTTACAACGATTATTTTTTCGAATCTTTTCAGATTATTTCGGTAACGGTATTCTAAAGACAGCGCTATTTCAATTATTTCGGTTACGTTATTTTAGCGATTACGGTATTTTAGTTCTTTCGATAACGGTCTTTGAAGGATATTTGTATTTTAATTATATCGCTTACGGTATTTCAATTATTTCGGTAACGGTATTTTATGGATAACGATAGTTAGTCGAAAGGGGTCTGAATCGATATTTTAGCGGTATTGCATCACATCCGTGTTATATATTGATGAATAAGAAAGTTGAATATATATTTCTGAAATTTAAAAAAAATATTAATTTTGCATTAGTACTTGGTAGAAAAAAGACTTGGAATTTTACGTTAGAACTTGGTAGAAAAAAAAACTTGGAAAATCCTAAAAATTTCAGTTTGTGTTAAAATGTAAATTTTCACTATTCAATAAAATAATATACATAATGGACATAACATTGGACTTAAATAGACTTTTAAGTCAACAATATAATCTAACAATGAAAAATTTATGTACGAATTTATAATTAGCTGTAAGCAATCCAACAATGTGATTTTTTACATTTTTTGCTGCCACGTCTACATCTAAAGTGAGGATTGGAAGAGGCTTAGCCAAATTATTTAAAAAATATTCGATAATCAAAAGAGGTTGCTACAAATACGGTATTCGCAATCAAATATGCTAATAAATTCGAGGTTCAGTAGTACCAACCGAATTGTGGATTGCATTTTTTACAGAAGCAACTAATAATTAGTATTGGTAAACGAATTTCAGACTATATTTGTTTACCTGACAAAATATTTAAATTCAAATTTAGCACTCAGCATTTATAAGTGTTTGTGGTGTAGCGGGTAGAGAGTTTGCTTGTACTCCGAACTTCTGAGTTCAAATCTCGGAAAAGACAAACACAAAAACTTTTTTAATGTAAAATAAAACATTCAAACGCTTAAATAGCAAATAAGGCAATAAGTGCAATAAGTAGGACAGTTGACTATTAATCGGGAGGCCACGGTTCAATACCAGAAAAATCAAAAAGGTTTTTTAATTTCACTAACATTTTGTGGTACGTTATGATATTTAGAAATGTTGAGGTTATGAAGAAGAATAAACGTTTTGCTCTAAAAATTATAAACTCTATTCATTTTTAAATCAGACTAGACTAGTTTCTGTCTTTTTATGGCCAGGCGTCATCAGTGATTTTCTATTTAAATTGTAGTATTAATTGTGTCTTATGATTGTCAGATTGTCTCTATATAATAAACTTTTCAACAACCTGAGGCTGTAAGAATCAAACCTGCGCTCTTCTTACTTTACAAACGTAACAATACCAAGTAATGACTGTTTAGCGATTATACCCAAGTACGGCCTCGAATATAATGCAGCTAAATTACAATTTTCTTATATACTATATATACTTAAACTTTTTCTATATACGCAGGAGTGACCAACACTAACATTGTATTTTTAGATATTTTTATTTTTAATATTTATTTGGAATGTAATATTGGTTTAGGCAAATGAATATTAGCTAAAAATACAATTTAACATTGCGGTAGTTGTCGTAACCTCCAGAATTCGATTGGCAACAAATTCGGTGGCCACAACTGAGACTGTTTTCTGGGAGCAGATTTTTTTTTTTTTTGCTTTTTGGGAAGGTATGTGATATTGATCACTTTTTAATCAAATGAGTTATTATTTAATTGAGAACAAAAAATCATTTAAAGAGCTATCAGTTGAATTAGAAATTTTCGTTGTTGGCGTAATTTCAGCAATTAAATTTATTGAATCGATGGTTTTCGTAATTGATATGGGGTTCTATTTCTTTTTGGGCGTATAAATGTAATACTTATAATTTGTACCCCAAATAATTCATTTTTAGTAGACAGGAAGTTAGTACTATGCTAGACTTAAAAATTTTCGCGTTTTGTTTTCGAGATATAAGCTATTTTCATAAAAAATATATTGATTAAATGAAAATAATGAAGTATTTATGTGCAGTAGTAAACAAAATATTTATCAGTGCAGTACAAACTATTTGTTTCGCGATTATTTATGTAAAAAAAATATCTCTCCCGATGATGAAAACCAATCGTTGTTCGAAATATCGAGATTTAAAATAAAATAAATTAATTGATTAAATTAAAAATAAAATCCAAATTGTTTTAATTGTCAATTTTCTCAAGCCGAACAACCAATTTATAATAATTTCGTCAATATTTATGAAGAGTTTCATTATATTTATAAAAACTTCATAAATATGACAATGGTTCGTAGATTTTTGTCAAATTAAACTATTTTATAAATATGATCAAACTTTTTTCCCTGTGTATATTAATAAAGCGATTTTATTTAAATAAATTCATTGATTTAATGCAAAATTACAATTTGTAAACAGAAATTCATTTCTGTTGTACATTTTTTGAGTTTTGATTTTTCATTAAATCAATAAAAAATATTAAAACTTTTTTAATTAAAATTTTAGTTGCAAGTTTTTCTTTTCCTTCTACATAGTTCTGGAGTTATTTAGGCTTTAAGTTGAAATATGGACTTCCGTTATTCTCCGTAATTTTGAATTGAATTTGTGCAGTATTGACACCGATGAAGAAAAGGAATGTAAATTACGATAAACAGCAGTTAATAAAAAGTATTCCCCCAAAAGTTCGTCGAACACCTCTATTCGCCACCCATACACTCCAGCACGGATATAGGTGGCTTGGCTTAGTATGCACAAAATAAAATGTTAATAAAATTATTATTCAATTTTGAATATGTTAATAACCAATTACAATGCCTTGTTTGCTTATATATAAATGCTATAAATCTTTATTTTTTTCTGCTGGCTTTTTGTTAATAACACTCAAAAAACAATAATGCTATTTCAGCGCCATTGTGTGCTAAATAGATTTCTAAAAGGCGATACAAATTTTTCTAAATAAACAACGATCTTGAACAATAGTCCAAAAACAAACGAGTGGGCATTATGTTCAAACGAAAACTCAGAACGGTGTTGTTCAGTTTCATTGCAAAATTAAGTAGAAATAGAGAAAGAAGAAGAAAAAATATATGTCATCATCAGAGGGAACACACACGCTCATGGTATAGAATCCTAAAAACATAACATTGCAACAACAAAACAGAACATGTAACAGCAGTTGTTGCATAATGTGTTTACAGCTACTTTAAATGCTGCCAATAAGGCTACTGAATTGTTAATACTGCAACATTGCGACATTGCTGTAAAACTCAGCACGCAATGTTTCATAGCAAACTAAGTTTACAACCCTAAGTTGCAGCAGGCTTCTTTTGGGTTAGACAAAACAACTGCAAACCAAAGATTTTTCAAAGATGACAATTTTTCACAAACAAAAAAAAAAGAAAAACGCATTTTCATAATAATGCCAATAGCAATATAAACAATGCGGTCAATTGTTGTTAGAGCCAAAAAAAAATTTCCTTATCATCATTTTGAGCGTGTATTGTTATTGTAAATACCCGAACAAAAAATAGTTATAACTCAAATATGCACACTCATAGAAATGTACTTGTAAAAAGGACAGAAAAATCTACTGAGCTACTTCAAAATGACATTGCAGAAAATCTGCTAAAATTAGCAGTTTTTTTTGCTAAACATTAAAAATATTATAATATAATTGTTAACCTTAGAACATTTTGGTTATATTTGAGATTAATTTTAGTTAATTGAAAATAGCAATTTACTCTGCTAAAATTAGCAAAAACTTTTACTAAACATTAGTCGACTAAAAACAACAAACAAAAACTGTAATATCAAAAAAAATTTTTTGCTATGTTTAACTTAAATTTTTAGAATGCTAAAAGCAACAAACATTTTAGTAAAAAATTGTAAATTGATAATTTCAGAAAAGCAGAAAAGCACAATAAAAAATAACTTAAAAAAATTTACATATTTTATACAATTCTTGGTAAAAAGTTGTAGATTGCTGATTTCGGAAGGGCAGCTTTTATTCGAATGAAAAAAAAAAACTAAATAAAATTTAAAAATTTCACATTTTTCAAGATTTTGTTTGACTACCCAACAAAAAATAACCTGGATTTGGTAAGCAGTAACTACATTTATATGCTTCCAAAATAGCGTTTCACCGCTTTCAATACAATAATGCAATTAGGAAAGGCATTCTGTTGTGCTTCCCCAAAATACCCTCTTTGAAGCAGTGAATAATGCTTACCATGAAGCAATAAAGAATGCATACCACGAAGCATTAATGTTGTCAACATACGAAGATCGCATCTAAGAGCACATGAAAGAAGAGCTTTTTACCTGCTACCCAGGGACATCACGAACAAAAATCATGCCTTCTGGGCTTGCTTCGGAAGCACTTTGTA
Organism: Delia radicum; assembly: GCA_021234595.1. NCBI lineage: Eukaryota > Metazoa > Arthropoda > Insecta > Diptera > Anthomyiidae > Delia > Delia radicum. The sequence goes on from CM037851.1 coordinate 82,281,182, forward strand.
ATAAAATAATGCCTTCCGGAAGCTCTTCTGGCTTAGCATTATTTTTTGCTGGGTACTTATACTTACCAGATTTGTGTGCTGATATTAACTGATTGATTTGTTACTTTCAATTTACAACAATTTTGCTCATTTCTACAGCTAAAATTTCTAAATTCAACAAATTAATTTTTACTATTATTTTCTTATTTAGCAAAACAAAATCTGCTAATTTTAGCAGTTTTTCTGCAACGTAATTTTGGACTAATTTTTAGCAGTTTTATCATAAATATTTACTAATTTTTTTTCTATCAGTGCAATCATATCCCATTTGATGTAAATCGATATTTAATGTTCCCATATAAAAAAAAAAATGATATGATGTTTTATATAATCATACGTAATTTGTATATGTTTTCATATAATTCTATATGTTTTCATTTGATTAGGTCTAATTTGACACTATCTGATGGAGCTATACAACTTAGTCAGTTTTTATGTAATGATATAAAACTATATCTGAACACATATTAAAAATCAGTAATAGTACGGGTTTTGCATAAATTTCATTACCTGCAAATACGGGTTTTTTGACAACATTTTTAATCCTTTCAGAACTTAATCACTTGCAAAAAGTTCATGACTATTTCATTTTAAAAATTCCTTCTCACTTGGAAATTCATATTTTTTCTTAAAGTTTTCTTTAAATTGCCTTAAAAAATTTAAAAATATTTATGGGATTTTGTAACTTAAACAAAATTAAATAACAAAGAAGTTTGATATAATTTTTATTAAAAATAAAAAAATATGTTTTGTCGACCTTTAATTGTGCAATGAAAATAAAAATTATTCAAGTTCGAGGCCATACTCTATATTTCTTTATCAGGATATTGTCCTAACAAATAATCTATAGAGTGTTTGTTTTCAAATTTATTAATTGACAACTTTCAGGAAAGTGTTGACTGATCTATTTGGGGAATTTTCTAGGTTCCCATCATCAGAACACGTTTTGAAAGAAGTGACAAAACATCAAACATTCATATTACCTAGTTTTCCCACTAAATGAGAACTAATATATGAGCTCGAGGTGATAATCTTACCATTGATCAAAAATAAATTGAAAACTTGTTCGCTATGTGCAATCTCTACCTTTGGTAGATATACAATACACGCTTTTTGTTTTTAAATGGGAAGTAAACAAAGACCGTACTTTTCAAAATGTGTTCTGATGATGGGAACCTAGAAAATTCCCAAAATAGATTTATCAACACATCCTGCAAGTGGTCAATTAATAAATTTGAAAACAAAAACTCTATAGATTATTTGTAAGGACAATATCCTAATAAAGAAATATAGAAACCAAAAGACTAATGGGAATGTTACAAATGAAACAAGTTCTCTCTTTAAACAGAAATTAATAATTTTTTAGAAATAAGTTGGTTTTAGGGATCCTACATCTTGTTGTGTAAAAGGTGTAGAAATTTTAGAACCAGAAAGGAATCATTTGTCTTTTGAATCATCATTTTTGTCTTTTGAGTACGCATCAAAAGACAAAAATCAGGGGAAGTTCATTAAGTCGACCAAAATGTTTTATCAAAAGTTCACTTAAATACACTTAGAATACTATGTCGCTAAAGACCACTGCAAATATAGTTAAAAACAAATGAAATTTCATTTAAATAAAATACGACTTACAGTTCAGTAAATTCAACTAACATCGTCATTTGTTTTTTAATGTTCGAAAAATGATCCACAATTGAGGAGGTCCATAACAAAACGCAATAATTCCTTCATAAAAGTTTTTTGGAGAAACGAAGAAATGTAATTAAAGTAAGTAGAGTATAAATTTTTTTTTAAATATTTATAGTGGTATTATAGTCAATAACAAAGAATACAAATCACAAATAGATTAAATTATCTGGAGGTTAGTTTTTAAGTTAATTAGACAACAAATTTGGAATTGTTGCGTTTTGATCCGGAGCAAAGTATTTATTTCGTTTTGATCTGAACCGTATGGAAATATTGCATTTTGGTATGAACTAGGTTTGGAATTATGGCTTTTTGCTTTGAATAAATTTGCTTTGAATAAAATAAAATTTATTAAATTCAAATTCCTACATTATATTAAGATAATACAAAAAAAAATTAATTCAAATTCCAATACTAAATAAAGATAATATAAAAAATCAATATTGTGTTACACTTTCATTTTAGTCTTATCCTCCAAACAATCACATAAAGTTGTTTCGTCTTCACCATTGCCGATATTTCCTTGCTGATCTGCAAGTATATTTGCATAATATTCTAACTCCGAAATGTTTGACCACTGTTGGCAGCAATTCTTTTCCAATAGTTTTAGAACATATTTTTTCTTTTCCAAACTAATTGCAACACCAAGAGGAATTTCACCAAGCCACTTGTGAGGTATTTTGCCTCGTTTAAGATAGGTGATGAACTTTTCGTTTCCTTCAACTTTGTATATTTGAAAAGTTTGAAAAGGACAGCTTAAAATAAACTCGTTTCATATTTTGTATGCCGTTTATGGCACGGTAATATTCTGGCAAAATTTTTAAATCTTTAAGGTGCCAATCTTTTCCTAATATCTTAACTTGTCCATGTAAAGAACAAAATTGATGGTAGTCTTCTTTAACAAAGTTCAGTAACTCGATCAGCAGGCAAAAAACTATGACCTCGGACAGGAAAATATAATTCCACTTGTTTTAGCTGCTTGGGTGCGATGTTTAACATCCAGTGCATTAAAGTATGTATGACATGCATATTTTTGTTTTGTCCACCACAACCGTGGCAAAATAATCGTAAGGTATCCACATCCGACAGACTGAGTGCATCCAAATGTGCCAGCAAACAGTACCTCGGCCAGCTTGATCTTCCGTCCAGGTATAAAACACTAGAGCTTTAGATTTCATGTCGACACAACATAGCGTATAATAGCTTATCTGCCTTAGATAAAACGCGTCTTGAATTGGGGTGCGTGGTAATGGTTAAACTTGTTGCATATCGAAACAAAGGCTTACAGATATCGGAGGCTCATTCCTAGCAAATTCATAGAAAGTTTTAGCCCTTAACTTGTGAGTCCTTTGTTGAGTAATTAGCTGCTGTTTTAAAATCGAATTTTTTTTCCACCTTGATTTTTTGTTTATTTAATACACATTGAGAACACACATCTGTCGCTCGGGAAGAGAATCCTATGTTTAGAGTATTAAAAATATTCCAAAAATATGTCTTTTTAACTTTCAGTGAACTTTCTACTGAATCGTTATAAATTCCCAATAATTTCTTTATATTGAGTTCTGGTGAAAGATAGCATCTTTGGGACTTACTTCTATTGTAATGGCTCTCTTTCGCTGGTAGGTTTTTAAGAAATTTTAGTACACTATCTTTTTTTGGTTTGAACCTATCTGTATGCCTATCCCCACATCGGTTCTCTTTAAAAATATTACCATAGAAAACATTTTTTGCAATACTATTCACTCTTCGTCCTGTAATCGATAATGCTTTCAAAAAGAAGGATTGATATACTCGCATGGATTTCTTTTTGTGTTTCAGAATATAGTTGCAAGAAATTTTTTTTTTTTGTTAAAGGTGTATACTTGTGGCTATCAACCGCGTTAGATACAGATCCTGTTGGTTTTTGTAAAATAGCTCACGATTGCGAATAATCAAATGCCTATTAAACAGCCCACAGTTATGACCAATTTTTTCTTTTGTTTGCAAGGTTTGTGAAAGGACAAAGCCAAGGGATCCTTATCATCATATCTGGAAACAAATTTTAGATAAAAAAGCAAAATCACTTCAAAACAATTACATACTTTTTATGACTGTTTTCTCGTTTTTTATTTGTTCTTTGTATAGGACCACTCTTTATTTTTCCGACGTTTAAACTCCCTACTGTTGCTTCTGCCATCGATATTTTTAATTATTTTATTTATAAGTATTTAAGATTACAAATCACGCGATCCACAAAAAAATTAATTTAAATTAATTATTGACAACTGTAATACAATTCTTAACGTCTTACAGTTATCATAGAGTTACCATAGAAACATAATTAAGTTGTACCATACACGTTTCAAAAATCTCTCGTAGTGGTTTATTCCATAAATGTGGAATTATTACATTTTGATCTGAATCATTATATTTGGTATTGAATTGCAGTGTAATTATTGAGCTTTTTCATGTTCCATAATAATAGATACATAAATTTTAATGTGTAGAATAAGATTTTGTTATGGACCCTCCTCAATTGTAGTAAAAATTAATATGTAATATGAAAATGAAAGTCATAAAACAGTCATTTGATGTTGTTTGTTTTTTTTTAAATGAACTACAAGGTTAGTAAAAAATTAAATTTGTTCTACAAATGACTGACATTTACATTTAAAATAAAGAAACTGTATTACAGCCCAAACAGCTACATATTTCGAAAGCAGAAGTACCCTGAGTGTATATACAATTTTTTGTACTCGGGTAGTTGTATTTATTGGTAAGAAGAATTTTTATTTTATTGTACTTCGTCCACTCATATTTTGCTTTTTGTTTTTTAATCTTCCTAATAAAATCTCATTTCTATTGCTTAGTTACTAGAACATATTGCCAAATAACAAAAAAAAAAATTAATACTACCCAAATTGACCAGTTTTCTAAACGGGAACGAAGAAATCTTATAATTTGTTAAAAAAAAAGAAAGAAAAAAAAAATCAGCCTTTCGGATTTAACAATAGAAATAACAAACATCTGAAGAGGCGTGTGACGTTTGGTCATTCATTTTGGACATATTAATGTTCGATGATTTTTCATTCCACTAATTTCTACTTTTGGCCTTCTGCTCACTGTTATTAGCCTTATTAGCAGTTAACAAATTTTAAGGGTGGATTTTTTTTTATTATATGTTCGTCTATACTCAGTTTAATAATATGTCATCCCACTATGCATGGTAATCGGATTTTTCAAGTGGTCAATGTGTATTTAATTTGTGGGCATTTTAGAGGATTACTTAAAAGATTTTGTATAGATTTGTAATACAGATGTATGCTTAAGACTTCTTTTTATATTTTAATTAAAACAGTTAATCTTTGAAATAACAAAATCGTAATATATTAATGAAAAATAAGAAAGTTTAGACCTGCTAACTTATCTCAAAATAAACAAAGTTTAGAGCTTTACCAGAGTTATCAACGTTAAATTTATATGGAAATATCAATGAATGACGATCATAATAATAGCAGTCAGCCTTTAAAAGTAACTTTATCGTAACTTAATATAACAGCATTATTAGCGAATGATTATACATTTTCAATTTTCCAATTTTGATCAAATTAACTCAATTAAAATATTTACTGATTTTTAGTAAATGAACAAACTAACTTTAATATTACACTTTAAGTCCAATCAGCCAACTGCCTTGCTACAGGAAAAATTATATAGCACAGACAGAGAATAAATTTCTTGGAATTCCATTGTAACCAACAAAATTTAACCATTACTCAATAATTGTAAATACTTAAAATCCGTCATCAGAATAATTAAAATATATTGTAGACAGAAAATATATAAAATTAACCAAAACACAGTCACATCATTCAAACTATTAGTTTTCAATATAAGTATTCAAAAAATATTATCTTCTACATTACCTTTAATATCAACAACCAACCACATTCCGGAGATTTTAGCCTTTGAATAAAATCTTTGCTGTTAAATTTAGAAAACTATTTTTATTCGCTATTCATTCGAAATGTTAATCGTTCGATCAAAAATTGTTTTATTGTTTATTCGACAAAATAAAAACCCCAATAAATTGCAACCCTAGCATTTATACTGCAATATATAAACTAAGGGGACATAGTCAAAACTTAAACGCTAGTACCAACAAAATTGGCCCTGGATTGTTCAGTGCGATAAGAAATTGCTAGAATAGAGCTGATCAAATTTGAACAATTATTGCATTTGGTTCAAATTGGCTTCGGAAAATATTAAAAAAAAATTCTGAATTATAAACAAAAATTACGTTTCAGGCTTTTAAGACAAATATAATGGAAAATGATTTTGCACATAATAGGTTTGTGGTAAATATATAATATATAATATATACAATATATATGTTTGAAATATATTAAGTACTACTTGCAATGCATTTATAAAACATATAAATATTAATTTTAAAAAATAATGTTTGAACTAAGAATATATGCTTTTATATGAATCTGAAGTTGAAACATTTATTAATTTAAAACGCTGGGTAAAACACAAAAACGCAATAAGAAGAAAATCAAATCTTTGTTCGCAAAAACATTGATATTTTCTGTTATAAAGGGTGGTTAAATTTCAAGGGCCGATGTTGATTTTGAATAAAACACAAACTATTTAAGAAATTATTGTGATTTTTTTTTATTATGATATATTGGTATTACTCAATTATGTATGGAACAAAATATCGGCCAAATGGGCGCCGCGACCACGGCGGCACACCTCCATCCGATAGTCCAAATTTTCGATGACGCTGAGGCATAATGGAGGTTCTATGCCGTTAATGTGCCGAATTATCTCATCCTTTAGCTCTTGAATTGTTGCTGGCTTATCGACGTACACCTTTTCTTTCAAATAACCCCAAAGAAAAAAGTCCAACGGTGTCAAATCACATGATCTTGGCGGCCAATTGACATCGCCATTACGTGAGATAACACGGCCATTGAATTTGTTGCGCAAAAGAGCCATTGTTTCATTAGCTGTGTGGCAAGTGGCACCGTCCTGCTGAAACCACATATCGTCCACATCCATATCTTCCAATTCGGGCCATAAAAAGTTCGTTTTCATCTCACGATAGCGAACACCATTCACAGTAACTGCCTGACCGGCCTCATTTTGGAAAAAATACGGCCCGATGATGCCGCCAGCCCATAAACCGCACCAAACAGTCACTCTTTGTGGGTGCATTGGTTTTTCGACAATCACTCTTGGATTCTCATTCGCCCAAATGCGGCAATTCTGTTTATTGACGAATCCACTGAGGTGAAAATGTGCCTCATCACTGAAGATGATTTTCTTCGAAAATTGATCATCCACTGTTGCCATTTCTTGCCACCATTCTGCCCATTCACGACGTTTGGAATGGTCAAGAGGCTTTAGTTCTTGAGCTAATTGCACCTTGTAAGCGTGTAAATGCAAGTCTTTATGCATAATGTTCATCAACGACGAGCGTGAGAGGTGCAATTGTTGGGCACGACGACGAGTTGAGGTGGACGGCTCTTCAGCCACACTATCGCGAACAGCAGCAATATTTTCTGCAGTACGAGCTGTACGAGCATGCACTGGTGTTCTCACATCTTCTACAGACCCCGTTTGCTCGAATTTTTCCACGATTTTTGCGATTGTACGCACATTTGGACGATCAAATTGACCAAAAAAATCACTAAGTGCACGATATGCATTTTGATTTGAACGCCCATTTTCATAATAAGTCTGGATAACTTTAACACGTTGTTGGATTGTGTATCTCTCCATGGTTCAAATTAAGTAAGTCTGAAATAGAGAAATGTCAAATAAAATTCGGAAAAAAACTTGGCGTTTAGGTGTGGTTCACATTCAACATCGGCCCTTACAATTTAACCACCCTTTATATAATTATACATAAAAGTGATTAATTATACTATATACTGTTAAAATTGGCGAAAAGGTTAAAGGAAATATTAATCATACGCCGAAAACGTTTCTCTGATCAAAATATCTCAGGTATACTAACTCAGGCAAAAATTTGGCTCGCGCACACTCACTCACGAAGAATTTTTTCTTAATTAGGTTCCACTCGTGATTCTCGTAAATTACGCAAAATTCTGCCACGTGCCCATCTAAACTCCATAAATAAATACAAGTGACTAAAATATTACATTACGCCAACACATTACCGTACAGTGGGATATATCACAAAATTTTTTAAATAATTACCTAGTGGTCCGATTGCAATAAAATTTGAAACAGACATAAGTGATGTAATATTGAGATTAAGATTTGATTTTGAACGTTCTTAACCCTGCGGGGGCGGCAATATGATCACCCAAGTTAGGGAACTTTTTGCATATCAAATCTTGGGTGCTCGCAGTGCTTTTGTTTCTAATCCAATTTTAAAAATATTTACACATTTGTTATCTATTGGTAGAGACCAATAAAAAACATGTTTACATGTGTGAACTATATATAATAGTTCCTAAGATATTATTATTTAAAAATGTGAAATTCCTAATTTGGCCCGACTCAGGTCCAGTTTTTTGCGAATAGCGTGACGAAATCAGGACCAATTTCTTTTTTAAAATATTGCTTATTTAACTAAATAAATTCGTGATTAAATAATAGAAAATTAATACAATATCTATATGTGTTAAACAAATTTTTGATTTTTATATACTTTTCCCGCCAGCCCACTGTGGATGACGCCATAGGCCAAAAATAAAAATAAACAGAAGTCAGAAGTTCGTCATCGATATTTCATCACTATCTCCTATAAGAACAAGCTTTTAAAAAGTATAGCTGTTTGAAAAATAAATGAATAAACTCCAGATCGATTCGTCAGGGACGATTTTAAAAAGACAGTTTTAGTTGTATATTCTTAGCAAAAAGTATAAAAAGTACAATTATCTTTAGTTTTAGATACATTTCGTATACCACAAGTTCTAAATTTTTTATAGCAGACGTATGTAAAAAAAACCGGAAATTTCACTGATTTTGACGATTTTTTTAAAAATCGGCTAGGAGCATTCGACCTGGAATTTAGTCATTTATTTTTCAAATTTTAATTTTTTCATTTTCGTTGACTACTGTGTTCCGTATGCAAATTTCGTCAAGAGTCTAGTTTTCACCACCATGAATGGGTGGTATGGGTGGGTATGGAGGTATCAACCACGACCATTTTATCATTAAATAATTCTGACATTGTTATTAAGCCATGACCAAAGTTTCACGTTGATATCTATATTGGAAGTATTTTTTATTTAAATTTTTGATTAGATCGGATTAGAAACAAAAAAATGGCGAGCACTCAAAATTTTATATACAAAACGTTCCCTAATTTGGTGGTCATATTGTCACCATCGGTTGGGGTCTGGAAGGTTCAAAATCAAAACTTAAGCTCGACATTACGTCACTTATGACGTAAGAAATGGCCGAATTATTTTCAAAAATTGTGTTATCCCACTGTGCACCGTTTACACAGAAGAATTTTTAACGTTTTCCTTTTCAAACGCTCTTAAATATATTATATCTTTGTTAAAATAACCATATCCACCCACCTAATAAATTTTGTTAAAAAAAGTTTAAATCTATCGGTAGATCAAAATAATTTCTAATGCAAAAGAAGACATTTTCATTGAGGGTTATTGTTATGTTGAAGCTTTTATTTTAGGTTAACAAAATCGCGATTAACAAATGTTTATAAAGTGTATGGAGGGTATTGTATCTATTTCCTAACCTGAAGAAGCAAAACCAGCAAACAAATTTAGAAGACGATATTCTAAAGAAATGATGATTTTCTTATTTAGCATATTTTATTCTTCTTCTGATATTTTGTATTTTCAGCCCAGGCCATATAGGTTCTTCCTTCATTGAATGTATCGCAAAATCGTATTTGCATATATTTAGCATAACGCAATTGATTGTATCGACATGGAAAATATGTTTTCAGCAAGTTCAAAGATATTTATTTAAAGTATGATTTTTGTTATTGGTTTGTGTTTAGAGAGCTTTTATGCAAACTTAAAAAATATATGTTAAACATTTAAGAGATTGTTAAATAGAGATTTTAGTAAATAAGAAAAAAAAAACTCATTGGGTATTTTGTGGTCATAGTTATAGTTGCGAATGTGTTTGTAAACAAACTATTTATTATGAACTTTTATTAAAATTACTTCAAAAAGTTATTATCACAAAATTACTTAAATTCCATCGTCATAGTTCACTTAACAGATACTTGCTATGTCTTGTAGCTTTTTACTGATTTTGGAAAATATCAGACACATTTAGCACTTGAGTTTTGAAGTACACTAACAAAAAATATATGTATGTTTATTTAAATAAATTTAACGGATTAGACAAACTTTAATTTAACACACGTTAAATTCGAATCTCAAAAAACAGTAGAGATTACACTCTGTAGATTCAATAAGTAGTAGAGATTCGCATGATTAGTTATTTGTACAAAAAATTAAAAAAAAAAAAATAATAAAACGGCATTTTTTTTTTGAAAAATAATTTTGAACCTTTTTATTATTTTCGTTATATTGAAAATTAATAAAAATAAAAATATAAAATTTCCGAAACACTGAAACTTCACTAATATGCGAAAACAATTTTTTCACAACAACAGTTATGATATTTTAAGTGATTTTCAATTTTCGATATTGCAAAGTTGCCACAATTTTCCAAATAAAATAAAATATTATAGTACATTGTTATTTTCACGTCATATAGACAGTCGCAATTAATTTTTAATTAATACGCATTTGACAAATTTAATTTAGAAATGTTGAGGTTAAGAAGAATAATAAATTATAAACACTATTAATTTTTAAATCAGATTAGACTAGTTTCTGCCTCTTTTTATGGACAGGCGTCATCAGTGATTTTCCATTTAAATTGTATTATTATTTGTGTTCATTTTGATGAACAGTGAAGAAGCCCCAACTCTGACAACAATAACACCCTCTAGTGTATAATTTAATATCACTGCAGCCAACATTAGAAATCAACATTAGCCGTCGGCTTTTGGTTTGATCTTTACTTGTTCGTGAGCTCTCAACAGTGTAACAACAACCGTGCTTAAGGAAGTTATTTATTTTGTTTCTAAATTGTGGAAAACCAAAAGTTAAAACTTACTTCTATATTAAAACTTAAAGTGAAATTTAAAACTTATATCTAAAGGTTAAAATTGTATATATTAAAACTTAATTCTAAACTAAAGTTGAAACTTAAAAACTAAAGCTTAAGCCTAAAGTGAAATACCTAAAATTAAGGAAATTGTTAATTCCGTAGCTTAAAGAGTTAAAATTTAAACCCTAAACGTGTAAAATACTTAAAACTAAAATTAACCTCAAATTTAAAAATCTAACCCTAAATCTAACCGATATAAAGAATATTGAATATAAACCTAAAATCTAATGTAAATAAAAACATAATTTTTATAACATTTTGTTGAAAACATAAAGAATTATTATTTACAAAGATTCTCCTTATACGGTAAAGTAAAACCTCTACCCTTACCCCTCTAACCCGTCTCTTCATGGTCCAATCGAACCTTCAAGTGAGAGTGAAACAGTGACAATATTGAAAAGTTAAAATTTCTCCTTAAAACTAAAAAAAATACATAAATAAAGTTGGCGCTAAAACTTAAAAAATAAATAGTTACAACACAAAACATATATATCACAGAATATATCACAGTTTTTTTCCCCTTATAACCTAAAAAGTTAAAAGCAGACAATACAAAAAAAAGAAAAAGCCAAATTAAAAAATTTTAATTAAGAGAAACAAAAAGAACAGTGCCAAGTAAAACAATAATAAATATTAAAAGCAGTGTTTAAAAAACATATTTGAACTATACATTGAACAGTTTAAAAGAAAAATCAAAGTTAAAAAATTGTTAAAAGAAATTTTATATTAAAAACCCACCCCTAAAACATATAAAATCAATTTGTGTTAAAAAACAAAAAAATATAGATAAACAACAAAAACAATACAGTCCACTAAAAAATAAATTGTGAAAAACCCCAGTTAAAATCAAGACTTAAGACGGTAAACACGTTAAAAACATTTTTACAAAAAATTTTGTTAAAATTAAACAAAACCCTACCCTAAAGAAAAAATTATAAAGTTTTTTAAAATAATTTACAAAAAACAAAAAAAAGAAGCAGTGTTGCAGTGAAAAAAAAAAAAAAATTTGTTTAACAAAAAATTGTAAAAAAAATTGTAATTGTAAAAAAAAAAAAAACAATAAATAAAGTGTAAAACAAAACAAAAGCTAACAACACATAGTGACAAACAAGAATACAATTTAAAAACAGAATAAACTGTGGAAAAAGAGACAAAAAATAAACAGTGAACAAGTGAAAACAAATTTTAAAACTATTTAAAATTAAAACACAAACAAATTATATTTTCAAAAACTAAATAAAAAAAAAAATATAAAATCATAAACCCACCCCCGAAAAAATTTACAAAATTTTTTTAAGAATATTTATTAAATAATAAATAACATTAAATAAAACAAAGTTACAAATAAACGTCACAAACAACAATTACAGACCCTACTGCACTGCAACTTAAGCGGGAAGATGCTTCAAAGAAGAATCAACAAGAAATGATTACAAACACACACCTACACGTAAAGTATAATACCCTACCCTACCGGAGTCGGTAAGTTGAATTCTTTTCAATTTATGTAAAATTCCACAGTGGGAATTTTTACACAATTTACCCTTTTTACACAGCGGTCAGCTCGAATTTAACTAAATATCTGCATTCAACCACCCACCCACCCTTTTCGTTGTTAGTTGGCAGATTTTTTAGTCTTTCGTCTGACGAACTGATATTGACGACTACAGTGTGTAGCGCATATCAGCTGTGTAAAAAATACCCAGTTAAAAATTGGTCATATATATGTTCTTTAATTTTTCGTGTATTTTTTGCCAATTTAGATTGTGGAACATTTATTAACCCTTTTTACTCAGAGTCAACCCGTGTTGTTCCACAATCAGCCTAAATAACCCTTTTAACACCGAACTCTGGTTTTGGTTATAAAATTAACCCATTCGTTGCCGCAGTGATAAAATTACCCCTTTTAACCTTGTTTTTTCCGCTTAGCAAAATTGTACCCCAATTTAACCCATTTTGTCCCGCAGTTGGAATTTTTTTATACAATTAACCCTTTTTGTACCGGTAATTTACTTTTAACCCACATTTTAGCAGCCTTTTAAGAAAACACCCAATTATTACTCAAAGTTAACCCTTTTTCACCCGCACCCTAAAAATGTGTCCTGAAAAGATGGCAGCCGATTTTATGCGATGCATTAACCAGGACTTAGCTTCATTTGATGATGAATGGCGAAGATCGGTACAGGGACCGCAAAAAGTGTACAGACTCAGATCCCAAGAGTGCCGACTGCAGAAATTGTGGGATAAAATACGTAATGACTACCAGAACCTGTTTGAAAATGTTGATATTGATGACCCAAGTGAATCTATATTGATAAATGGGGAAAATATTACACGGATGTATAGAGAAGCTAACAGGTATTGTAGACGTACAATGGTCTCAATCCTTGAGGAAATAGATGAACTTCGCTTATGCAGTTCACAAACCACCCAATTGGAAGAAAGTTCTCAAAATTTTAGTTACAAACGAAAACCCACCCTAATATCGAGCGAAGAAGAAAGCTCGCAACCCACCCTAATACTCACAGATACTTTAACCCAACTACCCGCAATACAACAAAATCAAAATGCTTACCCTAATACTTCAGAAATTTTATTAAGTGCTAAACGGATGTTGGAAAAATTAAATGCGTCCACAGAACCGAATGAGGCCGAAGCTCACAGGTCCACTACCCTAACCCTAACCCAAACCTCACCCACCCCACATATCAAGTTTGAGGTAGTCCAAGATTTGGACGTTATTCAGATTTTAAAATCTGATGTTCAAAATGAAAATTTGAGCAATATTTTGTGTCAAGATACCCAGTTTAATAGGATCTTGACAGGACCTTGTGCAAAACCCGAAAACCCTAACCCAACCTCCGTACAGATCACACACCCGATCATTACCCAAACTTTTAAAAGTTTTAAGTACGTTGAGGATATTTTGGCTAGCTCGCCCACCCATAGCGAAGCTAAATGTACCAAGTTACCCCATGATATCGTATTAATTACAGATCAGATTACCCAACCAGAATATATTTCTGGAATTCGTCAAATGATGAAGAATAAAATTTTTAATTTTAAAAATCCCAAATTGTACCAACACACTCCATTTATGGGGCGGGGATATCCTGCCGCTACATTTTCTAAAGGAGTTAGAAAACCGCGGCAGAAATCACCAAGTTGTCGTAGAGGTTTAGTTGTATCTACACGCAAATTACACAAAAGATATCTGGAGTTTATTCAGCTCACAAAATTATTATTAAAAATGCAATTTAGAGCAAGAGCAAAGGAACAAACAACCTTTATGAGAAGATTTACTAACCCTAAAACTCATGTAGAATTTATCGGATCACAGACTATCATTTGTGTAACTAAACCTTCTAACTTAAACACTTTTACCCACGGTCAATTTGGTGCTGGTACATTCTCATACCCAAGACGCAAGTGGAAGTATAAATTCCATTGGTTTAAATGGAGAAAAAAATGGCGCTGGATATTTGCAAATGAATCTAACTTTAACTCTACATACAACGCTAAGTTGTGGTCCTACCCACCCACAAGTCTAACACTTAGACGTATCCCCACTTGCGCATTACCCATTTTACACATACCCAAGAATCATTACCCTAGCTTAACACACGAATTCATCAACGGAAAGTTTCCCCAGAATTCTTTAGCCGATTCCGAACTATACACAAATTTACCCGGAGCAACAGAACACGCTGGTCATCATCACACCTTCAACTCAATGAGATCCAACTTAATCGCTGATAGCCCAATATAACACTCTTCGCTGCTTGGTTATGGAATCCATTTCCAACTACAATACCCCATTGACATAAGTATTTATAATACAGTCTCAACACCCTACTCTACCCTTTATTGCATATTTCGACATATAAAAATAATTGTCTTTTTGTTCACAGGTTGCCTGGCCCGGGAGGATGTTCATTTTGATGAACAGTGAAGAAGCCCCAACTCTGACAACAATAACACCCTCTAGTGTATAATTTAATATCACTGCAGCCAACATTAGAAATCAACATTAGCCGTCGGCTTTTGGTTTGATCTTTACTTGTTCGTGAGCTCTCAACAGTGTAACAACAACCGTGCTTAAGGAAGTTATTTATTTTGTTTCTAAATTGTGGAAAACCAAAAGTTAAAACTTACTTCTATATTAAAACTTAAAGTGAAATTTAAAACTTATATCTAAAGGTTAAAATTGTATATATTAAAACTTAATTCTAAACTAAAGTTGAAACTTAAAAACTAAAGCTTAAGCCTAAAGTGAAATACCTAAAATTAAGGAAATTGTTAATTCCGTAGCTTAAAGAGTTAAAATTTAAACCCTAAACGTGTAAAATACTTAAAACTAAAATTAACCTCAAATTTAAAAATCTAACCCTAAATCTAACCGATATAAAGAATATTGAATATAAACCTAAAATCTAATGTAAATAAAAACATAATTTTTATAACATTTTGTTGAAAACATAAAGAATTATTATTTACAAAGATTCTCCTTATACGGTAAAGTAAAACCTCTACCCTTACCCCTCTAACCCGTCTCTTCAATTTGTGTATTTATAATTGTCAGATTGTCTCCATATGATAAAATTTTTAACAACCTGCGGCTGTAAGAATCAAACCCGCGCTCTTCTAACATTACAAACGTAACAATACCAAGTCATGACCGTTTAGCGATCATGAATGTAATGCGGCTAAATTGCAGTTTTCTTTGCGAATAGCTTTTCTGTTATTATATATTATATTCAGAAGTGACAACACTAACAACACAAATATTCTATTTTTAGATTTTTGTTTATTTTCTAATCTCCTCCGTCCCTATTTTACAATGTTACCAGATTGACGTATGGTTTTTACGTTCAGTGTTAGTTACTTTTACGTTTTAAGTTGAGACATCGCCACACGGCAAATTTTATAATGTATTTTAGTACAGTGTTACTTTCACGTCAAAATTAATAGTGTTTATAATTTTTAGAGAAAAACGTATATTCTTCTTCTTAACCTCAACATTTCCTATGTATTTTTTATTCCTACGTCCACTGCTAAACAAACATACATATCAAATTTTATCAAAATCGGAGACCATTGAACAATTTTTCGTAAAATAAAATGAAAACGCTCCATGTCGAATTTTTCTAAGGAATAGGTCCTAAATTTTGTTTATGTTACTTATAAGTATTTCTGTATATTGTCGGATGTTAAATTATGTCGTTTATGTGGGAGTATAAATATTTTTATATTAAGATTTTCAGCAAATAAATTAATTAATGCATAATTTTTCTAAACATTTTGTGAGTTTCTTAAAGCCTTCTAATATTTTTTCAGCTAAGATTTTACTAATTTTTAGCCAAGAGTTTTTCATTTTTAATTAACTAGGCCTTAGCACAACTTTTGCTGAATTCACCAATGTTTTTGCTGAAACACAGCGATCTGATTTTGTTGGCATTATAAATTTATTTGCGCGCATCCTCCTGACTATAATAGTGGACCTGATAAAATTCCGAGCTCAATTCTCGTTAGATGTGCAGATGCTTTAGCTACACCGTTGGCACTTATGTTTAATACATCAATTAAATATGGCTATTTTCCTAATATATTTAAAGACTCTTTTATCATACCTCTTATTAAATCTGGAAGTAAATCTGATTACAAACTTACTAGGTATTGCAAAGTTAAGAATTATACCTAAACTTTTTGAAAAAATTATTACTGATCACCTATGTCATCAAATAAACACTTTAATTTTGCCTTTTCAACATGGTTTTCAAAAAAGATGCTCGACTTTAACAAATCTTTTACAACTTACTAAAATAGTAAATCGTGGTTTTCTTCAAAGAAAACAGACTGATGCAATTTATACAGACTTCAGCAAGGCGTTTGATAAAGTCAACCATAAGCTTTTAGTAAAAAAATTACATTTAA
Source organism: Delia radicum (assembly GCA_021234595.1). Lineage (NCBI taxonomy): Eukaryota > Metazoa > Arthropoda > Insecta > Diptera > Anthomyiidae > Delia > Delia radicum. The sequence goes on from CM037851.1 coordinate 82,298,027, forward strand.
TGGGAATTACTGATCTTAGTATTGAGTGGATATACTCATATACTAACAAATAGAAAACAAAGCGTTCTTTTTAAACAAATATCTTCAAAAAACATTGATGTTCTATCTGGAGTTCCTCAGGGGAGCCACATTGGACCTCTTTTATTCCGATTGTTTATTAATGATTTACCACAAGTAATAACGTTTTCAAATATTCTGATGTATGCTGAAGATGTAAAAGTTTTCCTTAGCTATAATCAATACTCCGACCATTCTCTTTTACAAAATGACTTGGATTCGTTTCATGCATGGTGTGTCTTGAATTTAATGGAACTAAATCTAAAAAAATGCAAATGTATGTCGTTTGTTACAAAGAGGCCGATATCTGTAAACTATATGCTAGGCAGTTATCAACTTGAAAAAGTAAACAACTTCTTAGATATTGGTGTTTTGTTAGATCGCAAACTTAGTTTCATTCCCCATATTACAATTATGGTAAATAAAGCTAGGGGAGTGCTCGGTTTTATAAAACGTTGGGCTAAAGAGTTTAATGATCCGTATGTAACAAAAACGTTGTACATGTCACTCGTAAGACATATTTTCGAATACGCATCTATAATTTGGGAACCTATGTACCAGAATCATATTGACTGTATTTAATCTGTACAAAGGCAGTTTCTATTGTTCTGTCTACGTAGTTTAAATTATGATCACTTGAATCTTCCGTCATATACCAGCAGACTTGCTCTCATTAAGCTACCAACCTTTAAAAGCCGCAGATCTATGCTAAACGTCTCGTTTCTCCTTAATATAATTAATGGCGATGTTTGTTCTGGTTTCCTGATCAACAATATTTCTTTTAATGTTCCTCAAAGGCCGACGCGGTACTTTTCACCAATATCAGTTAAGTTTTTTAGATCAAATTATGCAGACGCTGACCCCTTAAGAAGAATGTGCATCGAATTTAATAAACTATTCAAATTTATTGATTTTTCGACTAATACAAACTGGGCGTTGTGGTGTAATGGTTAGCGCTTTAGACTGTTACACAGATGGTTCCGGGTTCGATTCCCGGTGACGACAACATCAATTTAGAAAAATAATATGTGTGAGTTTTCTATCACTTATATGTATCGCTGCGTCCACCTTCGGTGTTCCCATAGCACTTTACCCCACCGAAATAAAATAATGAATCAGGGCTATGAAATAAAAAGCTTCAATAAATTCGCCAACTCTACATCAGGTGGCGAGCAACAACTGTTCTAAGACTTATCATCTCTCGCAATTACAGTGTTGCCATGTTTGAAGCCCTTCGTCTTTCACCACCTTTCATCTCTTTACTATTCCCTTTCCAAAGAAAGCGACACATTAATTAATAGGAAGAATTTCCTGAGTGTTGCTTCTCTTTAAAAAAAAAAAAAAATAAAAGTCAAATAATATTTTTTCCTTATAAGCAAATAATTAATTAATTATTGTTTTTATGCTTTTGTTGTGTTTCTTTTTTTTTGTTGTAATCAAATTAAAATTATAAATTAAAATTATATTATTTTTGTAAATATTTTTATATTTTGTGTATATAGTCTGTAAGTATTAATTCCATAGACGAATAAATAAAATAAAAAAAAAATAAAAATAAAATAATAATTTTGCTGAATCAGCATTTTTTTTTTTGCTGTTTTTACTGACTTTTTTTATGTGGTCTATACATAGAGGAGTTTTTATTTTATTTTATTAAACAAAAATGGTTGGTTTATTTTTCTAAATGAATTTTATATAAAATGATAAGATGCTTATTAGGTTGTCCCGAATAAAACAAAAAATTGGAATACCACTCCAGCGATACGTATTAAAAGCTAAATATGGGGAAACAAATAAAAAAAATTAAGTGTTGCAGTGCATTTTTTCAAAAAAAAAAAAACCAATTTTTTTTCAAAAGAAGTCTCAAAAGTTTGATTATTTTTGCTTTATTACTCGAAAACAATTTTTCAGTTTTCTTTTTAGTTTTGCGCAAATACAATTGTTGTATGTAGAAATTTAAAAAAATATAAAGAAAAGAAATTGGACATGGACTAAACTAAACTAAAAGATACTCTGATTGACTAATATAGAAAATTTAAAAATATTTTTCCAGTAATAAGCCCAAAATTATGAAACTTTTGAACGTTTTTTTCGAAAAAAAAAATTTAAACTTTCTTAGGTCAAAATCCACTAAACTGGCACCTTCAATCGCTGCACTTGGGAATAATCCGAATTGTGGTCTTTTTGTTTAAATGTATATGTTTCCATATATGAAACAAAATATTCTCATACATGAAATCTTACATCTTAAGATGTATTTGACCGCTAAACCATCCGGCTCCATAGGGAAATTACATTTAAATATTAAAAAAGGGTTAGTTTGTGTATATTTTTTTTTTAATTTTATTTATTTTTAGTGTTATATCATATTAATATAGTAAAATCCTCATATGATGTGGAACTGTATGGTTACAGTCGACTTTTAAAGTTTAAATTTTTTGAGCATCACTGTATTTTATAAGATGTTAAAAATAGTATAAAAAAGTATAGGTTAATCTGAGCTTAATTCTGTATATGGATGTCTTTTTTTATGGAACTATTTAACCATATAACTGCCTTCTTTTGTGGGTTTTTTAAGTCCTTTTTCAAAATGTAAAAAATAGACCCTAAAACATGCGTTTTGAAGGTTAAAATGTTCCGCGAATATGTTCCAATGCTAATTTCAATAGGGGTTACTGAATACAAAAAATTTATTCGGAGATGGTAAATCGTGAAAATGGTGAATTAAATTTTTTCACCTTTAGATCAATGCGCAATGATGAATGCTGCGTAAAACTTAGTGAAACAACTTCTTGTGTCAGAGATAATCACGCAGATTTATCTTTATCGTGAGTGATAAATAGATAAAGGTAAAAATACATCGCTGACGATGTTTATAGATTGACTAAATTTTTTAGGTTTGTTTTATACACATAAATTTAAATATTTAACACATTTCTTTTTCAATTCACTAAAAGCATCCATAAATATCACGCCAGATAAGCTTGCCAAATTTCGGGCCGACATCTCATTACTTAAGGTTCTGACCAGAAAATCCCTAAAAATTCCCCATAGTGCCCTGGTAGTGAACTAAAGATCCACTTCAAATTGTTTTTTTTTACTTATTCTTACAATATTCAGGTTTGAAATAAGCATCGCTGGAGTGGTATTCCATCAACGAATTCGAAAAAGTGCCATATTCGAGAAAACCTAATGTTAATTAAGTTTGTTTTCTAAGTCTTTTGATTTTGTTTGCTAAAATGTTTCATTGTAAGGCGGTTATTTTTTTAATCACATCATTTGACGTGTAGAAAATGTTCCTACTAATTAATTTTCGAAATTGTAGCAAACTAGACAAAACCTACATTTTTACATTTGGTTTTTGCACAAAGCATTTCGTTAAATTCAAGTAGCATTGTCATTTGTTTTTTTTTGCTGTTGAAAAAACGAACTATAAATGTAGTAAAACATAAACGAATATTTATTTGTTTAAATAAAAAAACAACTACTGTATAAAATAAATGTAAAGGTCATAATAGAGTAATTTGATGTGGTTTGTTTTTTTAAATGATCTACAAATGTAGTCAAAAACGAAATTTCTTCTACAAAGACAGTTTTTGCGCTTAAACATTAAGATACTGTATTACAAATACTTACAGAAGAAGTTAACAGAGTGCATTAAAAATAGCTAAACTATTAGACCCAAAAAAATGAAAGAGTAACTTTTTGGTAAAATTTCCATATTTTGCAAAAGTGTTCGCCAAATTATTGAAAAAATGCATTAAAAATTAAATTTGAAAAAAATATATTCCATAATACACAACTGGAGGACTACAATTTTAATGGTAATACTCCTAAAACTATTAAAGAATCTACAAATATTGAAACTTACGACATTTTTTATGTTTTTTAATTAAAAATATAAAATCGCAAATTCTAAAAAACGACAATATTTAAGTTGGTCCAAAGAGTGTTTGCGTAAAAATATAAAAAAATATAAATTAAAATTTTTATTGCATATTACTAACAGATTTGTGTAAATTTATTATCAACTTTGTTTCTTAATAATTTTGTTTTGATATACTAACTTTTTTTGTTAAATTTATTTTTACGTCAAAAAATGTTTAATAAATCTTATTAAAACCGAACCAAAAATCATTGAAATAAAAGACTTAAGAAACAAACTAGCCAAAAAAAAAATATATTGCTTTAAACAAATTTATAAAAACAATCAAGTACCGATTTTAAAAATTAAAGAAATTTAGTAAGAATTAAAGAAAATTTTGGAAAAAGCAACATACATATATGGGTATTTTCAAACATATTTAAAATTGGTGCTAATTTTTAAACTTTTATATTGCATTAATTTGCATTTATCCGATAATAAACAATCATCTAGGTACGTCAAATTATTTTGCGTGAACCACTTTATGTTATGGCGATTTAAAGATTAAAATTAAAAAAAATCCTGAAAACTAAATTTTTTATTGATTTTAAATACTGCCTTATATTGTGGTTTCCAAAAAATTTTTGTCAAATACTGTGCTGATTTTAAGAAATGTAATTTTTGACTCATAATCGCGGTTAGAGAGATTTTAAAAAAATATATCTTGCTTTGGGGATTATATTTAATTCTAGTGTTATCAGTATTTTGTATTAATTAATAATCATATAATTACAAATTATATACTATTACCTTAACCGAGCACAAGCTAATATGGCCTTCGGCGCGTTGTAGCGAAAACAGACCAGTGCCTCTGGTGGGAATCGAACCCACGACCCCCGTACTGATAAGCCAGTACGCTACCAACTAGCCTTCCGGGGCGCACTCCAAATAAGTATAGTTTTTGTACATTATGCCTTTTAAAACCAAGGGCGTGTGTTAAATAGTAGCGAAGTTTGCTTTTTGGTAAATTTTTCACATTTTTGAGGTGAATACGAAAATTTGGAATTGACATTATTTTTGAAATTTTAAAGTTTGAAAGTTTTATGAAACCAAACATTAAGCAAATAGAGATAAAAAGCGTATTAAAATGGAATAATATAAAATACGGGGGTTATTTTTCAATTTATTTGGAAAATTTTTTTTTGTACAGGGAGGAAAATTCGTAATCGTGACAATGGGTATATAGTCGCTTCTTGCTGTCTTCGGCCAGATGGTGCAATCTAATCTAAACTATTATCTTTTGATTTGGAATGAGATAAAAACACATCTCTTTAAAATGTCTAATGATTGTTTATAATAACAACAATGTATGTGGCCAGAATATAATAAATTGTTCTATGATTTATGTGATAATAGAAATCTATGACCCTAAAACTTTGCACTCCTACTAGTTGTTGTTAATCCAAACATATAAAATAAAAAAAACGCGAAACTTTTTAAAAAATAATTAATTTAAAATTGTTGACATTAGCCAGTGGCTGCTCCAGTTCAAGTCTTTAAGGGGGAAACTTTGAAAAAAAAAATTTAATTAAAATGTTTTTGAATGCCAAAATTGTTTTTGAACACAATATTTTCTTTTTGTCGGTGTTCATATAGACTGAAAACATATAAAATCAACCAATCGTTTTTCTACACAATATCCGATTTCAACCAATCTTGGTATAGGATAGCTAGTTTAGGAAAGCTAGCCCTAGAGAATCTTAAAAAATAGCGTTCCAAATAAATATGAAAAATATTTGAAATAATCACAAATTTAATAAAAGTACTCGTATAAAATCGTTTATATCTTTTTAACGGTTGAGGCTACGTAATTCGTTAATTTCTTATTTGAAATTTGGAGAAAATATAATTGCTTAAAGATAAAAATAATATTTTCAAAATCCGGATCCCACAGAAGTACCATACAGTGATTTTGCAACGGTATAGAAGTATAATTTATAATTAACATATATTTTTTTTTTTAAATTTTGGAAATCCAGGTTTTTGAAATACAGCGGCTTGAAACGCGAATTTTGAAAAATGCATTTTGGCTTCAAAAAGTGAATAACCCCACCGAAGTCAGACAAAATAGGAAAAACTTCCCATAAAAAATATATTTTGATATATTTTAACAAAGAAGTTCGAAAAATTCTTAATTTTTTTTTAAATAAAATTTTCACGTTAAAAGTTACAATTGAAAATAATACATTTATTTAACAAATGTCTTAGTTCTCAACAACTATGTAGAATTAAGTTTTCATATATACCATGATTTGAGAAGTTTATTTAATTAAATTTATTTATAAATCACTAAATATTTGCTTACTATTAATTTTTTGTAGATTAAGTTGTACTTTTTGTCATTTCCAACCAACAGGAGTCGAAGTCGAAACGCTGTTCAAAATGTAATAATCAGGCAACCAGATATGCCACGTATCATGTTTTTTAATTGTATCCTGTTGAAAATGGATGAGATATTTATTCGTTTCAGAACAATTGCCAAATTCTGGCATATTTTTGCATATTTTGCTTTTAACTGCGTATTTTGAATATTTTGATCATAAGAACATATTTTTGGGAAAAAATTAAGATTTGTTTTTTTTTCTTTTTAGCATATTTTTGTACTTTAGAGAGCAACAACCATTTTTTTAATCATATTTTCCGGTTTTTTTTTTAAATTCAAATATTTTTCCTAAATTTTTTTTTTGCAGTTGTAACACAAATTTTGAAAATTCAAACTATTTTTAAAATTTTAATTTTCTGGTTAAAGTCTACTGATTTAGGTATAATTAATCTTTATCTACTCATTAGTTAGCACATGAAATTTTGTTCGGGTAATCAATTAACGTAGTCGATCTTCTGTGGTTGGTTGATATAAAGGGTTCGCCAGATAAATTTCTTTTTTTGAAAATGCTTTAAAAAAAAAAAAACTATTGAATATTTTTTCAAATTTCTTTTTTTATTTGAAAGTACAATCCTTCCAATTTTTTTTGATAATGCGATCTTCAACAACAGGGCGCAAAACATCGAGTGTAGCTTCGGCTGTGTGGCACGTAGCGCCGTCCCGTTGAAACCAAATGTTGCCAATATCCTCCTCTTCAATTTTTGTGAACAAAAATTCCTTCAACATGGCTCGATAACGATCGCCATTGACCCCATTGATCGCCGTACGCAATTTTCGCACACATTCTGCAACATTACCATGATTTTCAAAGTAATGTCGCAATATTTTCCAGCGTTGTTCAAGCGTATACACAACAATATTCGTTCAGCGGAAGGATAAAACTAATTATCTGTCAAATCAGACATGAGTTAAGTGTTACCATTATATACCTAATCAATAGCTTAAATTTCTTGGGTGTGGTGGATTAGAATGAGGCTGAAGATGACATAGCGCTGAAGATGACATATCTTCTCTTACATTTATTAGCAATTAGTGTTTTCTATTTGTTATAATAGTAACATTTAGTTATGATCTGAAACCTGACAATTCAGAATGACAGAAATTTAAATAAATTTCACAAAAGTTAGCCCAACTGTATTATAATATAAAATAAGCTTTAAAAACGGACTTTTGAAGAAAAATGCGTTTTTAAGAGCATATTTTTTGTTTCTGATGTCATTTTGTATGGACATGAAATCGTTTTTTTAGAGCCTATTTCTGGTTCCCTGGTAATAAGAATGATCGAATTCTTATTACCAGAGAACATAAAAAATAAAAAAAGTGCATACTTTTAACAAGTCATCACGTGTTTGCCAATTGATAACTTTTCAAATTGTATCTAAGTATGCATAACAAATGTTTTATTTGTTGTTACCTCAATCTTTTTCTCTCCTTTTTTCCTTTTTTCCTCTTTTGTCCTTTTTTCCTTTTTTTCCAATCTTTTCTTTTTTCGTTTTAGTGCAGGGGGAGGGGGGGTGGAGTTAAATTCCTTGTTTCCCCCATCCCCCATGGATTCACACATGCATCAGCCGATATTTAGAATCGAGTTTGTTTCTTAAGTCTTTTGTTAAAATACTCATAACATTTTGTTAAACTTAATATTTTAAAAACGAACTAAAAACCTTTAAAACAAACGACTTAAGAAACAAACTGGAAAAAAATTATTTATTGTTTAAAAAAATCTATAGAAATAATAATATTAATAATTAAATTTTCATATATAAACAGAAAAAATGAGTTTCGTGGTCCCTTGGAAATTAAAAGAAAATGCATTTTTAATATAACGAAAATCTCTAAAACTAAGCGAACCAAATTCCGTTGAAGTAAAAATAAGTGAACATAAACCATGAGCGGGGAAGGTTATGGAACCCTATTAGTTTAACATCTTTCAGATATCAGTTAAACTTTAAACAAATCTGTGGCTTTATTTTTGTCGTTTATGAAATTTGAATTTGTTAAATTTATGATTGATTATGTACGTTTAAATTAACAAAACTAATTTAAATCTATAAACAAGAAATAATTTATTTCAACACCCCAGAAAACATTTTCAGTTGCGGTTACCAAATTTGTTGCCAATCGAATTGTTGCGGTTGCGACAACTATTTTTAAACTAAGTGAAGTATCAATTGGCGTAACTGAAAGACTCGGGTTTCAAAACTTATATCTTCAATAGTGACTACCAAATTCTAAAAAAAAAATTCGGTAGCTATAATTGAATGAGAAAATAAAAAATATACATAATTTTCCAGTTTTTTATTTGTAAAGATATATTTCAAATTCTAAAATACAATATTTTAATTATATACTTTCAATAAAATCTAAACAGCGATGGAATTTTTCCATAAAAAAACCTCAGGTTATGCAGTATTTTTATTTTTCAGTGAAAGGCTATATTGAAATGAGAAATGAATTTTCCTCTTAATATTACGATATTTACTACATCATAAAAAAATTTTTTATACTTCATGCCGTCCTGAAACGGGAATAATATAAAACGGCCGAGTTTGTGAATTTTATTATTATATATGTATATATTTTTTGTTCAGTGTATACATACAATATAATAGATTTTATTATAACTAATGCATTATTTATGTTTAAACATGAAAATGATAATTAAGTCTACTTGTCGTATCGAACAAATAATATCTTAACAAGATCTTATTGCTGTTTTTTTTTTTTTTTTTTGCTAAAACAAACACAAGAAATAAACTACAATATAAAAAAAAATAAAATCTAAAAAAATATTTTAAAGATTTTGGTTATTGTACAAATAAAACGTGCCTTAAGACGACAATCTTTGTTAACATTAACTGAAAAAAATTGTACAACAAAAAATATTTAAGTAAAATCTTAAATTTTTTTTTTGCTGTTCCCTCAAAACATTAAGATAAAAAATTGCAGTAGCCAATTTTTTTACTACAATGTTATTTTGAATACAAATACATTTTGCAGTTCATACTTTATTGTTGATTTTTTCGTTTTTTTCGTTTGATTGGTATCAAAAATTTGTTCAATTTAAGATACGATTTCTGTTTTTCTTATTTTGTTTAGAAAATCTTTATTTGCTTCTTTTCTGTAAATACAGTAGCAAAATATTGACCTTAAGGGGTCTTATTAAACATCTACAATAGTTTTTAGGTTTCACGGGTAATTCATCAGGTTGGTGGATAGGAAGGTAGAGGTATATAATTTTCATTAAATTGAAAATAATGCAAACGATGCCTTAATTGAAAAAAAAGTGAAACATTAATTTAATTTTCAATCTATTTTTTTTTTTTATTTAAAAACATAACAAAACTTTTAATAGAAGATTTTAAAATAAATAGTGATAGTGATTAAGAAATTCCCAAATGAAACCATCTGTATGATTTTAATATTGATTTGCACTTAAATTGTTTCCTTAACAGTTTTCCTGGACTATAAGAAATTTACAAACGCTTGAGCAAGTTAGTCGGATCGTAACTTTTGTGAGATTAATTTTGGTAAAAATCATACTTTTCATAGAGGGCAACTTTTTATGAATGAAAAATATGATGAGATCCTTTGCGGAACATACCGTTTGTAACATATTAATAGTAGAAAATTTTTTAATATTGATGATACTGACTTTTGAAACAACTTCTTTAATATTGAACTGAAAAAAAATGGCTGATAAATTTACTTTAACGATTGTATTTAAAGTGATTGCTTGGTACTTATTTAAGCTCAAAGTTATAAATTCTCAAAACCTCGGTTGAGTTAGACTTAAAATTTTTCATTATAACTATGGTATATTATTTGCAACTTACAACTTAAGATACAAAGTCGTATAATATAAACTCACTACACTTGAAGAAATTCACAATATCCGTACTTATGCTGTGATACTATTACTTAACGAGGTATATGGTGTTAATGGTTTGAAACCAAACTTTTTATATTTTCACTTTTTCGCAGTTTTTTTCCAAAGCAAATTTGTATCGAATACTTAGAAAGTTTTCACAAAAAACTTTAAAACTGTGCGCAGTTTAGTGTATGTCGCTATAATGCGCCATAAATATTACCGAAGTAAGTGCTCCACATAACTGGAAACAAATTAACGTGATTATTTTTTTAAAAAGCTCATTTTAACGTGGAATACACACAATTTTATTGTCATGTTGCAGAAATAAGGTGTGATTTTAATATTTTACCTTTTCACGGATTTTTGTAAAGGCCGCTTTACGTTTAAATTTGTTTGTTGTTTCGGGTTTTTCCAAAAATTTAGTAAAAAGTGTGAAAAAGTGAAAATTGACTAAAGATTGTCTCACTCAAAATAGTTTGTAGTTTAAATTAACTAAAAATGTAATTACATATAAATGATAAATCACTTAAAATACTGTCTACTTATTTTTCATTTAAATCAAATTTTTCTTGTTTAGTTTTTAATATTGTTTAAATAACTAACAAATTCGTAAGTTAATAATAAGTTAAAAAAAATGCCCTGTTAAAAATCACCATTTATGCAGCAATACATGTAAACACATGCTTCATACGTGTCCACATGCATTCATACATAATGCATATGTGTTCATTAAAGATTCATACATGTTCATATGTTGGATCATATATGTGTTGGATCACACCCGGCCCCGTGTCCATGTTCGACTGTTTTGAGCCATCCGTGAACCAGCCCTGTGCACCAAACTCCGGTGTCGAAAATCACAACAACAAAGTGCCTCACAAATACCTGCACAGGCAGTATCCTGTCACTGACCCTAATAACCGGGTCCTCAGCGAACATTTTCGCAATCGCAAGGTCCCCCTTCAGATCCCCACTCCTCATGCTGCCAATCTCCCGCAGCCTTAGGAATCCCATGCACGCGTTCTCCTTTACAGAGATATGCAATGGAGGAATGCCCAGCATGACCCCAATGGCATCAGTTGGACATGAGTTCGAGGCACCAGTGATACCAATACATGCCAGTCGATAAACCCTCTTAAGAATTATCTGAGCCCCGAGTTGTTCAACCGTTGTCCACCACGCCAATGAGGCGTATGTGACCATCGGTTTCACAATGGCGTTAAAAGACCAGTAGACCATTTGAGGTCTAAGGCCCCAGGTCCTGCCAAAGAGCCTCTTGCAGGCAAACATTGCCCTAGTGGCCTTTAAGAGATCATATGAAGGTGCTCGTTGCAATTCAGAGACCTATCTAATATGACCCCCAAGTACTTAACGCTATCAGAGAAGCAGATCCTCGTCCCCTGAAGGCTCAGTGAGACATAACGTACGTCTCCTAGTAAAGGGCACCAGAATGGTTTTCGAGGAATTTATAGTCAATCCCTTCTCCTGGCACCACTTCAAGGTAAAGTCCAGAGCCTGTTGCATGCGCTCAGAAATTGTCATGTCATCCCAGCCTGTAACAGAAATAACAAGATCGTCAGCATATCCGTAGGTTCTGAAACCCAGGTCATTAAGCTGCTCAAGCAGCGCATCAGTGACCAGAGTCCACAGCAGATGCGATAGCACACCCCCCTGAGGACAACCCCTAGTCGCCCCTATGGTCCTAGAAGTGTTCCCGGTGTCGAATGAAATGACCCTAGAGGTAAACATCTCCAGAGTCCAACTAACGATAACACTGGGGATGTCTTTCCTCAACATCGCAGTACTAATCGCATCGCAGGACGTGTTGTCAAAAGCGCCCTGAATATCAACGAAAGCACACAAGGCTATTGCTTCGCCTCCAGTGCCTTTTCAATCACAGAGACAACGTGATGGACAACCGTCGCAGTGGATTTTCCCTGCTGATACGCAAATTGGAACCCATAAATTACTTTGCGCACCAGGTACACATCCCTGATATAGTGATCCAAGACTTTCTCCATGGTCTTAGCAACCTCTTTTAAAAGAGAGTTTAAAAAAAAAAATGTGTTAACTAATTTTCATGCTTTTAAGCAATTTTAATTAAATTTTAAAGATAATTTGTGTTGTTTATAATTAACACAAAGTTTTGTTAATATATACTAAAAAATATGCATTAAAAAACCTTTGAAAAACTGTTTCCCTTGAAACCATTTGGCATATAAAATTTAACAGATGTTGAGTACATTGGCCCTTCTTTAGTCTATATGTTCGTTAGTTTAAAACTTAATAATTATAACGCTGTTGGAAATAGGTAAAAATTTTGAAAAAGGTAATAACCCTAATATCCATATATGTTTCAGAACGTAACTTTTGTCAGAAATACAAAGTAGAAAAATTTATTTTGATATATTAATAGTAAAAAAAATAATATTAAATAATCTGATTTTTCCTCCGGAGACTACAACTTTTTTTTAACAACATATCTAATCAGGTCATTTTCAGAGTATTTGATTGCCAAACTTTATGCCTTTTAGTTTGAACAGAAAATTGTGTCAACATTGTATGTCAAATTAAATATAGTTTTCTATTAAACTGTTTATATGATTTATAGGCCATTCGGAGCAAGTGCTTTGCAATTCCAAGTAATTCATAATCTCAAAAATTCAAACACTCCATACCACAATTTTCATTTTAATCATGTCCCTTTCTCTTTAACTTAAAACTAGTAATATAATTAGCAATTCTTTGAAAGCCTCAAAAAATAATTTTGTCTTCACAATTCAATTGAAAATTATCACCTACCACCTATCAAAAATAAAAAACTGTAGTCAATTTGGTACATGATATTTTGATTAAAATCACGTACGAATTGTAATAATTTGTTTTCACGCTTATGCATACAATTACCAGAAAAAGGGTAATAAATAACATAAAATATAAAGAGAAAACTAAAAAAAATAACACAGAAATAAATGCTATCAATATACCGCCACCAACTAAAATCTCATCTTTAAGTCTTAAACTCCACGAATAAGTTCCATTATATCATGGATAAAAGCTCATCCACGAAATATGCAGCAAACAAGCACAATGCATAGGCAATTTATCGCGATGTACAGCAACAACCAATAATAGCAATCAACACCTGTCGATCGCTTCCAATGATCAGACAGACACATATAACATGATATAAAGCAGCACGTTTAATATGCAGCAAACAGCAATAATACAAAAAATAAGAATATTTAGAGAATAAGTAGAGCGATTACCATTGTAATAAACTTCCTTGCATGGAGAGATGCAATACAAATTGATGCATCTGCATTATTGTTCGTACAAGTATGGACAATTGTAAAGGTAAAACAAATCTTGGCTGATTTTTAACTAATCCATAACATGTACGTTAAGGTGACCATGCCATATAATAATAATGACACAAATTGTAAGTACACTAAGGCTATTATGTAGGTAAAGACGACAGCAATTGTAGTCAAAAACAATTGAAATTTCACTTGAAGAAAGGACGACTAACATTTCATTAAATGCAACTAACATTTGTGATTTGTTTTTACTGTTCAAAAAATTACTAACAATTGTAGTAAAAACGAACCATATACATATGTTAGTAAAAAATAAACAAACATTTATATTTTTTATTTTTCTAAATAACAAAGAAAAAAAAAACTGCAAAAATTAATATAAAATCATAAAACAGTCATTTGATGTGGTTTGTTTTTTTAAATGAACTACAAGGTTAGTAAAAAATTTGATTTGTTCCACAAATGACTGACATTTACATTAAAATTAAATAAACTGTATTTCAATCCAAACAACTACATATTTTTAAAGCAGAAGTTCCCTGAGTGTATAACTAATAATCGTATATGCATAAATTAATCACAGATAGAATTTTACTTTTCCATGGTTTTTGTATAAAATATTCTTTTGCATGAGCTTCCGTATAAAACTCTTAATTTTCACTTGAAAATAATCGATATTTAAGCAATGCGATTACAAACCTGTTAAATACGTTTGGCTGCAGCAACCGGATTATTTGTTTGTCGCTATTAAGTTTTTTCTGTGTTAATTAAAATATTATGCTCTAACAAAAATGTTGCTTCTGTACCTACGACCAAAAATATCGGTGGTTGCAACCGATATTTCTGTGTATGAATGAAACAACTGAATATTAGGTTTCATGACTAAAAATGTAATTTAATATGAAGATAGTTTTCGTAACCGCCAGAATTCGATTGGCGACAAATTCGGTGGCCAAACCTGACGCTGTTTTCCGGGCGTAAGTAACAGATTAAATTCAGACTTCTACCAAAATCATTAGAATTATTAGGGTGGTCACCTCAATCATAAAATATGTAAAAAAAATCGCATTTTTAGAAATGCTATTGAAAGGCAATTAAAGTAGAATATATATCTTAAGCAAAAATATCATTACATAAACCTAAAAATTACAAGCCGACTTTGTAATTTTTTATCTGCAGTAAATTTGCAGAAAAATTGTATAAACATCTGAATAGATTTGTAACATTATATTACGATAATAATGCCGTCTTTAAAGAATGAGTGTAAATTGTACGTTTTTTTTTTTTTGAAGTAAATAGGTGGGTTTGTTGATAATTTACAAAAAAAAAAAAAAATAATGTTTACAATTTGAAAACTTCACAGCCAGAAATTGCCAATGGTCTGAAAAATCAAGCACTGGCAGAGCACTGTTTGCCAATGGTCCAACAAATAAAGTGCTGGCAAAGCACTGATTTACAACGCTCTGCCAATGTCAGTAAAAAGTGCTTTGCCAGTACTTAATTAACAAAATTTGCAATTGTAAAAATAATAAAAGCACAGGCACAACACTGGCTTAGAACGCTTTCCCAACATTGGCAAAAAGTCCATTGCCAGTAGTACTTATTTACAATATTTATAACCGTTAACATAATAAAAACAGTAGCACAGCCCTTGTTCACAACGCTTTCCCAACGCTGGCCAAAAGTGCTTTGCCAGTGCTCGATTTACTAAAACATATATGTTTATAACGTTATGAACATAGGGCACCAATTTTACTTAAGACATTTATTTTCAAATAGCTTTCTTTAGTAAAATTGTAGTAAAAAAATCGTACTAAAAAAAATATCCAGTTTTTAGTAATTAACTTAACTAAAGCAAGCCTATTATGAGTTCTGTTCAAATTACCAAAATCATTCAATAAGAATTAATACAACTCTTTACTTAAGTGAATTACAAAGTAGGACTATACAGTTCATGAATAAATCTAGTTTTCATATCTAATATTCTTAATTTAATTAAAAATTTTTGTTTCAAATTTATAATCAATTTAGGTTATAAATATTCTTATTTTAAACATAAAATAATCAATCTTTTTTTTCGAAAATTTCACAATATTTAATTTAAAAATTTGAATTTATCAAATTTTAAAAGAAAATCTTTTTTTTATAAATTGCAATTTTCTCTATGAAAAATTACAAATTCACAGTCAGAATACAAATGTTTTTTTAATTGAATTTTATTTTAATTTATATTGCAGAAATTGAATTTGTATGTTTATTTGTTTACAAAATTTTATTATTTTTAAAAATAAAAATAAAATTTTATAAAAAAATTATAAGTACCCAGGTAGAAAAATACAATCTTTAAAACGTTTTAAAAGCATTTTTCATGATGGTACAAGCGTTTTCAGAACATACCAAATTACAAATTTAAAGCGTTTTGAGAATGTGCAAAATGATAACCCAAATTTACGGTCTGAGGATGGTATTTTATAACGTTCTCAAAACATTGCAAAACAAAATTTTTGAAATGCTTTTTCAATCGTTAAATAAGTATTTGCAGAACATTTTGGCTTACAGTTATTAAGCGTTATGAAAACGACCCAAATGATAACCGCTTTGAGGGTTGTAATTTTGAACATTGTCAAAACGCTCGAAAGACAAATTTTAAAGATCTTTATGAATTGTTCATAAATACCAATTTACAGTTTTAACGTTCTCTAAGCGTTAAAAAAGCTACAATTAAAGTACTTTGTCATTGTTTTCAACACAAATATCAGAATAATAATTTTAAACAATTTTATATATTTACATTTTGAAAAATAATATTTTTATTGAATTTAATTAAAATATATTTTAAAGTAACAAAATATAAATTAATAAGCTTGAAACATAAAAGTATTACTTCAGGGTTTTAAATTAAGGGAAATGTGATTTAGTATAAAAAATATACAATGAAACAATTGCTATAACGCTATTACATAAATAATTATGAAACATGTAAAATATGATTAAAATAATATAAATAAAGTAACAAAACATTGTAATTTTAAATAGTTTAACTAGCGTTTTATTAAGTTTTGAAAAAGTCCTCTAAAATATTGCTTTATCTGTCCTCAAAATATAGTGCTTTATAAAAGATATACAAGGACTATACACTTTATAGAGTCGCTACATTATGGGTTGGCCATATTGAGTGATTTATTGAACTCGGTTCATGAAGAGAAAAGCATATAAAAAAATTGCATAAGAAACCGAGTTCGCATATAGATAGACCCCCTTATGACAGTGTTGTTTTTTAATCAGTAAAATATTTTGTAAAAAAAAAAGTATTTCTAAAGTACTATTGGCAAATGTTAGAAAAACGCTTTAACGCAATGGTTTTACATTGGTTTTATTTTATAAACCGTTGTAAATTTTGTACGATAAGAACCTCTAAAGTACTTTTTACAAACGTTGGAAAAACGCTTTCAACCAATGTTTTTACAGTGTTTTTATTTCACAAATATTTGTAAGTTTTGTATAAAAAGTATTCCTAAAATACTTTGTCCGAACGTTCGAATAGCAATCCAAAATAATGTTTTTTAAATGCTTTTTTTCGTATTATTTGCAATTATCGCTTTGGAAACGCTTTTATTTTAGTACCATCAAAAACAAACGTTTTGAAAACTCTTCGTTTTTTGTACCATCCCAAATTTCTACCTGGGTAGTTTTTTTTTAATATTTATTATTTACTTTATTAGTTGTTTTACCAATGCTTTGCCAACGTTTTAAAATTATGATTTTGATTCTGGCGAAGCACTCATTGCCAGTGCTTTGCCAATGTGTTAAAAAAGAAACGCCCAAGCCCTGCCCAGTATTATCATTTTGGGTTTGGCAAAGCACTTATTTTATCATTGAAGAAGCTCTTTATTGGTTGTTCTACCAATGCTTTGCCAACGTTCTAAAATTATGGTTTTGGTACTGGCAAAACGCTTATTGCCAGTGCTTCGCCAACGCACAGTGGTTCCAAACACAAAAAACATGGTAATAAATATAGATGTTTTAAACTACTGGTCCAATCGGGAAATGGTGTTCCCAAAAATTGAAAAGCGGGAGCTAACCTTTAAGGAAAATGTTTCTGTGGTCACCCTGTTTTAACACAGGGTGTGCTACAGGGTGTCAAAGTTGACCATCTCGAGTATGAAAGAGCTTTAAAGGGGTATAACTTCTATAACCATGCATCGATTTTAGTGTTTTTTGGACTTTTTTAAATCTAGGTTACGAGACAAAGCAAAAACATGCTTCATGTACCATAGTAACTCTTACAGTTAAAAAAATATTTCACTTTGAATTTCAAAATCTTCATTTTTCGCCTTGACTTTTTTAATAGTTTTGCCAATAGATTATTCATTTTTCAAAGAAAATGCTCAAAATTTTTTCAAGTCATTCTAATGACCTTTCTTAAACTCCTAAAGAAAACTTTTTTGAATTATCTTAAGCCGTTTCGCAGTGATACTATTTTAAACTCAAAATTAAAAGTGTGTTCTGAAAAATGGGGTTTTTTGGTCAGATAAGGGGTAACTTCACACACCTTTATATATATTTTGCTGATATTTTTTGGATTAGTTTTTTACATAGTTTGATAGAGTAGACTTCAAAAATGCTTAATGGTATAGTTTAAAGCATTTTTGGATATGCACCCTACGTCCAGCATTGGTCGAAAATGATGAATTTTTGAACGGAATTCTATGTTTATGACCGTGATAAAAAAAAGTCACGCCACTTAGAGACGATTTGAAATTTTTATACTGTAAAGAGATTTATTCTAATGAGTTTGCCACTTCATTTGCTGCCGCCCGCTCAAAAACGTAGCCTGGAGAGCAAATTTTGTGGAAAAAGTCATTTTTTCAAAAGCCTTTTTTTGATTTATAAAAAAAGCGTACTTATATTATCAATTTCAGCAAGATTTTATTTTATTTTTAATAAAACGTAAATAATTGTCCTACATTCCAAAAATCTTTTCGATATTGCTTATGGTTATTTTTACATAAAACATCAAAGTTCAATGTAGTATATCTAACTATAATTAATTGTACATTTATTGGCTTTTGCTTTCGGTAATGTTAAAAAATTTAAATAATTTCAGAAATTTTTTTACATATTATTAAATTAGACTTAGTTATCAATTCAACGATGCATAAATCGTTTATCTAGTGTAATAAATGAATTCAAACTATTGCGCTTAAATCAGGCATTTCAGGTCAAATTGCAGTATTTAACAAATTTATATATTCAGGTATACAGAGCGTGTTGCATTATATTTCTCTAAAAGGGTTACGGGTTTTTTTATTTTTTTAATACTATTTCAAAAACCTAATAAGATATAAATGCAGGTAGAAAATGCGTTTTATGATGTAACATTTGCATAACATATTGTTTTAATGGGCTAATATAATGCGTTTTTTTTTATTTTACCTATTTCAGTTTTTTGTTTTTACAAATCCAGTACCTGCTCGATTTTTTGTTTATAAAAAAACAAATATTTGTAATATATAAGCGTAGTAATTTTAAAAGGAGGTTATTTGAGTTAAGCAGTCATGGAGGTTACAATAAAATATAGCTCCCTTTGTAAAGTAATTTGGGATACTCTTGCCAATACTGATATACGATCGGAAAAAATAGGAAAACTGATTGATACCATTGTCTACTCGTATGGCTTAAATATAAAGCCAGATGAAATTGAAAATTTTTACAAAATTTATGAAAAAAGGATTAAAGATTCCGATTATTCTATACAAAAATTTATGAAGAAGAGTCAAGATTGGCTTAATAAGGAGATGTCAGTAGTTATTGAACAGAAAAAAAGGGGCCGCCCTAAAAAAGATTATGAAGAGGTCCAGATTAGGACTAAGAAGGTAAAACAGGAAGAAATGATTAACACACACTCCGCTAATGAAATAAAGGATTCTTTTAAAGCAGCTTTGACACGTATACAGCCTAAAGAAACAGGGAAAATTGTCGACGTCCTACCAACTGCGTCTCCTAAGCGTTTGAAGCGCATGATACAAAGTATTCCAACACCAAAATCATCAACTTCCTTTACCAGTGAAGATGCATTAGCTCTTTTTCTAAATTTGGGGTTAACGAGAAATAAATATGGTATTTTAAGAAAAGCTCTCATTGAAAAAGGATATGATATTTTTCCTAGCAGTAAAGCAATAAAAGAAACAAAAGAAAATATTTTAAAACCAATAACATCCCCAGTGCATGCCTCTATTGAAGGCGCAAAAGTTGAACTATCACAGTTAATTGACAATACTGTTTCTAGAATTATGTCCACATTTAGCAGCAAAGATATTGAAAGATGCAAGCAATCTGATGTCGTGTTAATGTTCAAATGGGGCTGTGATGGCACATCTGGGTTTTCCGAATACAAACAACCATCTGGAAGCAGCAAAGAAAAAAGTTTTTCATCAATTTTTATGGCTTCTTTTGTGCCGTTAAGAATGCGGTTGTATAATAAATTACCTTCAACCTCGTCTGCAAATGATATATGGACGAATTTAACCCCTGGATCTAAATTTTTATGTCGTCCAATACGATTTGAATATGTAAAAGAAGACATGATTTCAACACAAAGTTTAGTAGATTCAATAGAAAGGGAAATTTCGAGCTTGTCTCCACTTTACGTGGAAATATCTGGACAAGTTATTAAAGTTTCATTTCAACCACAACTTACAATGATTGATGGAAAAGTTGCAAATGCAATTACAGACACAACATCTACTTGGAAATGTAATATATGTGGAAAATTAAGTTCACAGTTTCATGAAGATAGTGATACAATTTCTATGAACGAAAACGCTCTGAGGTTTGGGATATCGCCACTTCATGCCAGAATAAGATTTATGGAATATTGTTTACACCTCGCATACGATCTCAAATACCGCCTTATTCCAGGAAACCTAAGCCTTTCCGTAAACAAAAACACTGATCTACACAACATGAGAAAAGAAGAGAAGAAAAGAATTCAAGATGAATTTAAATTAAGACTTGGATTAATCATTGATACGCCCCTTCAGGGGTTTGGAAGTTCCAATGACGGAAATACAGCAAGGCGTTTTTTCGAAGATCCAGAAACTACCTCCTCAATTACGGGTCTCGATAAAAACCTACTAAAACGTTTTAAAGTTATATTAGCAGTCATTAACAGTAAAAAACCTATTAATGTGGCTAAATTTAAACTCTTTGCCAATGAAACAAAAGACATTATACTCACCATGTACTCTTGGAGGCCAATGACACCAACAGTACATAAAGTATTAGCTCATGCCAAAGAAATAATAGAAAACAGTATGTTGCCTTTAGGCGAACTGACTGAAGAAGCCCAGGAGGCCAGAAATAGAGACGTCAAACATTTTAGGCTTTTTAACACACGTAAGTGCTCCAGAATAGCTCAAAATTCCGATTTGATGGAATTTTTATTAATATCATCGGATCCAGTACTTTACTCCATAAGAACAAAATGGTTACCAAAAATAAGCATAGACATTGAAAAGGAAGATTCTGAATCTATGCATATAAACGACCTTTTAACTTTTGATACTTCAGACTACTTTGTAGAAAATGTGTAGTCCTTAGGAATATATTCATATTTTTAGCACAATTACTACTGTACCAGTTAAATTTAATAAAACCTTATCTTTAGAACAAAAAAAAAACATTATTTTGTCTTTCAAATAAATGAATATATGGTAGTTATTTACCTGTTTTATATGGAAAATTAGAACAATATATTATGCAAATGTTACATCATAAAACGCATTTTCTACCTGCATTTATATCTTATTAGGTTTTTGAAATAGTATTAAAAAAATAAAAAAACCCGTAACCCTTTTAGAGAAATATAATGCAACACGCTCTGTATACCTGAATATATAAATTTGTTAAATACTGCAATTTGACCTGAAATGCCTGATTTAAGCGCAATAGTTTGAATTCATTTATTACACTAGATAAACGATTTATGCATCGTTGAATTGATAACTAAGTCTAATTTAATAATATGTAAAAAAATTTCTGAAATTATTTAAATTTTTTAACATTACCGAAAGCAAAAGCCAATAAATGTACAATTAATTATAGTTAGATATACTACATTGAACTTTGATGTTTTATGTAAAAATAACCATAAGCAATATCGAAAAGATTTTTGGAATGTAGGACAATTATTTACGTTTTATTAAAAATAAAATAAAATCTTGCTGAAATTGATAATATAAGTACGCTTTTTTTATAAATCAAAAAAAGGCTTTTGAAAAAATGACTTTTTCCACAAAATTTGCTCTCCAGGCTACGTTTTTGAGCGGGCGGCGGCAAATGAAGTGGCAAACTCATTAGAATAAATCTCTTTACAGTATAAAAATTTCAAATCGTCTCTAAGTGGCGTGACTTTTTTTTATCACGGTCATAAACATAGAATTCCGTTCAAAAATTCATCATTTTCGACCAATGCTGGACGTAGGGTGCATATCCAAAAATGCTTTAAACTATACCATTAAGCATTTTTGAAGTCTACTCTATCAAACTATGTAAAAAACTAATCCAAAAAATATCAGCAAAATATATATAAAGGTGTGTGAAGTTACCCCTTATCTGACCAAAAAACCCCATTTTTCAGAACACACTTTTAATTTTTGAGTTTAAAATAGTATCACTGCGAAACGGCTTAAGATAATTCAAAAAAGTTTTCTTTAGGAGTTTAAGAAAGGTCATTAGAATGACTTGAAAAAATTTTGAGCATTTTCTTTGAAAAATGAATAATCTATTGGCAAAACTATTAAAAAAGTCAAGGCGAAAAATGAAGATTTTGAAATTCAAAGTGAAATATTTTTTTAACTGTAAGAGTTACTATGGTACATGAAGCATGTTTTTGCTTTGTCTCGTAACCTAGATTTAAAAAAGTCCAAAAAACACTAAAATCGATGCATGGTTATAGAAGTTATACCCCTTTAAAGCTCTTTCATACTCGAGATGGTCAACTTTGACACCCTGTAGCACACCCTGTGTTAAAACAGGGTGACCACAGAAACATTTTCCTTAAAGGTTAGCTCCCGCTTTTCAATTTTTGGGAACACCATTTCCCGATTGGACCAGTAGTTTAAAACATCTATATTTATTACCATGTTTTTTGTGTTTGGAACCACTGTGCAACGTTTAAAAAAAGGCACGGCCAAGCCCTGCCCGTTGTTATATTTTTGGGGTTGACCAAGCACTTAAATCTTCAGAAATCCAACGCTCTGCCAACGCTCATACCACCGTTCAAAGCACTGGGCCAATGCTTTTCCGTTCGTGTTTTTCTGGCTATGTTGTTATACTTGAAGCATTAAGCTGTTACATTTATTTTTCTTTTAACTGATGTTTGGGTTAACTTATAGGTTTTTAAAATATTGGCTAATGTTTCCTTATTAGCTTTGTATAATAAAATTTTAACCCAGTATAAAAAAAAATTACGAAGTTTTGCGGTTACGGTTAAAATTTTTAAAAATATTAAAATGTACACTTGCCTCTTGTTCAATTAGAATTAAATGTTTTTTATTTTGTATTCGCTTTATTATATAGGCGATATAGATACTACACTGGAAAGATTTGCAAATTCCTATGTCTAAGTATAAAATAAATTAAAATCTCTTTAATTATTTTAACATATTCTAAATCAAAATTCTACACTCTTATCAAATAACCCTCGTACTTTACATATACGAGGGCGGATCAATAAGCCTGTGACTTTTCAAACTTCCCTCGTAGTTATATGAAATGCAATACTGCTCCCATCAAGTAACACCTTTTAATAGATTACTGCCAAATTTTGAACAAGTTCCGTCATTTACTTTGCGTTTAAAAACTATTCGAAACATACAACCTCGTGGATTTTTTTAAAATTTAAAAAAGTGAATTTCGAGTGCTCATTAAACATAATTTTTCGCGAAAAAAAACTGTCAATGAAACCAAGGAAAAGCTTGATAAATACTATGGGGACTCTGTACAATAGATTTGAATGGTAAAACAGTGGTTCACTGACTTTCGTTGTCGTCGCACAAGTACAAATGACGCTGAACGTTCTGGACGGCTAATTGAGGTCAATACACCCGAAAATATGTTGGCCGATCGAAGAGTAAAAGTGCGTGAGATTGTTGATGCCATAGGCATTTTATATGGCAGTGTGGTTTCGATTTTAAATGATCAGTTGGGTTTAAGAAAGCTGTCTGCAAGATGGGTGCCGCGTTTGCCCTCATTGACCACAGACGTAATCGTGGCCAATAAGGTGATGGCAACAGTTTTTTGGGTTGCACGCGAGATAATCCACATTGATTACCTTCAAAAGGGAAAAACAATAAACGGCGAATATTATGCCAACTTATTGGACCGATTTATCGAGGATTTAGAAAAAAAAAACGACCCCTTATGACCAAAAAATGCCTATTTTTTTACCTCGAAAAATGCTATTTTTGGAAGGGATACAAAAATTGGAGAAACGTTGGACTAAGTGTAGTGAGCTAAAAGCAGATTATGTTAAAAAATATTTTTTTTTTTGCAAAAAAAACTGTGTTTCATTCAAAAAGTCATGGACTTATTGATCCGCCCTCGTAGAACATCATATTATCTTATTTCGTTTTGCCAATTACATTTCTTACAAATTAATTTTGTTAACCATGAGATTACTGAGCGCAGATAGAATTCATATCACACATAACAAAGCGTTAGCTTTTTGATTATTCCAAAAGACTATGATTATAAAAATGTAATAATTTATTTCTGCAATAAGGCTTATCTAACTGGATTTCTATGACAACAAATTTGCAAGAAAAAATGTTGAAATAAGTATTACAATTTAAAATTTATAACGGTAAATTTTATAAATTTGTATAAAAAAATGATTTATTGAAATTGTTTTATAATGCACCCAAAGTTGACCCTCACATACGCATATTATTTATTTTTTATTTTTTATTTTTGAAAGCATTCATTTATTTCATTTGTATGGCATAAAATGCATCATGCATGTATATTTTTTGGCATACTTTAACCAGTAGTTGGCAGTAGTATTAACTTTTTAACCAATATCGGATAAAAAAAAAAACAATTTCCAAAAAAATATTATTATTCACTTATTCATATTTACGGCATATGTTAAATCTGCACATGCGTAAATTACTTTCGTTTAAGAATTTGATTTTTTTAAATTGAAAATTACCTTGCTTGCTTTTTTTATTTTTTTTGTAAATGCAAATTTAACTGCCGTTTTATGATTATTATTACACAAGTCATAATTATGTTTATTATTGCTTATATTGGAACTTTTTGTCGGTAATCACTTCAGAATCTGTTGCATTATCTTATATTGAAGTTGTTGATTATGATTAAATTTATCTTAATTTATATTGAATATTGCAATTGTCGGTGATGATAAAAGTTTCATGCAGCAAATTCTCGTACTAAAACGAAATTTTTGGACAAAATTCGGTGAGGATTCTATAAATCTCTTGTAAATCCAGGTATACGAAAATATTTTAATTGACATACAAACTATTATCTAATTTTAAAACCTATTATTTTCAACGAACTTAAGATAATTTATTTATTAATTATAATAATTTATTTCCAATATTTCGTCTCCACATTGGGTGACTTCTTCAGGAAACAATTATTACAAGTAATAAATGATCTAAAGCTCGTTTAAAATAAAAATAATTAAATAAAAGAAGAGCAAAGAAAACTTAACATTTCTAATTTAAAATATTTTTTCATGGGGTTTACCCTGTTCAGATATGATATTTTTTGAAATTTGCATCAGGAGCGTTGTAAAAGTGGGTTAAAAAAAATGTATTTGTATATAATGATATATGCGGTTATGTGACTCTATTCATAGTAAGATATTTCTAAATTGTATTATATATGACTATATATAATTATTTTTACCCGGGTGTAGATATTTGATCGTATATACTTATTTATAATTCTTCATTGATGTATATATGATCTAATATTTAGCTATATCAAGAGATGAAAAATATCAACTTATATGTAACATAAAAAATAATGCTATATGATGATATACAGCGCTATATTAGAAATTTGCGTAAAAATAAGTAAAGGGTCCGCCAAATAACTTTTTTCTTTTTGAAAATGCAATAAAAAAACTACTGAATATTTTCTTAAATTTCTTTTTTTATTTGAAAGTAATATCCTTCCGGTTAATAATGGAAAATAATTTCATTCAAATGGCTGCCTCGGCTGGCCATGCAGTAGCCTACACGATCGGTCCAATTTTTAAGCACATTATCGATTGTGTGCAGCTGTATTTCCCCAATGGCTTCACGAATATTGTCCTTTGGGCGTTGTGGTGTAATGGTTAGTGAGTTGGACTGTTACGCAGATGGTCCCAGGTTCGATTCCCGGTGACGACAACATCAATTTAGAAAAACAATATGTATGAGTTTTCTATCACTTATATGTATCGCTGCGCCCACCTTCGGTGTTCCCATAGCACTTAACACCACCGAAGTAAAATAATGAATCAGGACTATGAAACAAAAAGCTTAAATAAATTCGCCAACTCTACATCAGGTGTCGAGCAACAACTGTTCTAAGACTTATCATCTCGCGCAATTACAGTGTTGCCATGTTTGAAGCCCTTCATCTTTTACCACCTTTCATCTCTCCACTATCCCCTTTCCAAAGAAAGCAACACATTAATTAATAGGACGAATTTCCTGAGTGTTGCTTCTCTTTAAAAAAAAAAAAAAAAACGTATACACAACCATATTCGTTCAGCGGAAGGATAAAACTAATTATCTGTCAAATCAGACATGAGCTAAGTGTTACCATTCACGAAATAAGCACTAGTTGAAACAAAAAAAACGTTAGATGGCGGACCCATTATAAAATGTGAATATATATCGATACATATAGCCACAAATAATATTATATATATAGTTACATCACATTACATCACATTATATCACGTTTTCGTCTTGTGTTTAAGATTATAAAATTTTTCATCTAACTAAAACTTGATTCTCAACTAAGAAAAAATAGAATAAGTAAAAATGATTGCCAATTTTAGCTACTTGGAATTAAAAAATTAAACTTTGAAGTAATTTATTTAAAAAAGTGGATCAAAAAGAAAACGTCTTATGCTTACTGGCCTCTCCAAAATCTTAAAATTAGGAAATAAAAATTAAGCATGAAGGTTCCTTTCACCGCGTAGATATCCGCCTATATATCCGTGTATTTGAACTTTTTGTGGGGCTAGGAAAAAAATATAGAAGTCTCCCCCTTGACGGCTGTCAGCATTAACTAAAAAACTTTAAATAGAGGTTAGCATTATTTTGTGTTGATCCGGGTACAGTGGGAAAAAGTTTTCTATTTACAGCCCACAGTTTGAAACGCATTAGTAAACATTTTAAATTTAAAAATAAATGACAAAATTCCAGATCGATTCCTCATGGCCAACTGTTTTAACTTTTTCGTGTTATATCTTTAATAAATCGTCAAAATCAGCGAAATTTAATTTTTTTTTTATATTTACAAAATGTATCTCAAATTAAACGTTATTATATTCTCTATTGATATCTTTCTGCGGTCACAATTTCAGTTTCTTGATAATAATCATATACAATGCCAAATATTCACTTTTTGCTTTCTTTCACTACAGCATATTTACTATCTTACCAAAATGGTTGAACACTTTTTCAATTAAAAATAAATATTATGCTTCACAAATGACCATCATTAATAAAAATTTAAGAATATCTAGGGACTTGTAATTTTAATGTGAACATGACATATTTATTTTTTTTGTAAAAAATCTAATGTTTGTAATAAATTTGATATTACTTAACTCATGTTTTGTTGGTTTAAAAAGTTAAAAAAAATAATTTAAATAAAAATATGTTATTTTCTTTGCTATTGAACGTAATTGTATTTCTTAAATATTGCAAAGGTGCATGTCGATGAAGCAGACTGAAATTCATCTCCACAAAAGACCAATACGAAAAATTCTTCAAGATGTTGTATTAAAAATAAAAAGGCTCTGTTTTCAAACAAATTTTTTTATATAAAACTATTTACTTTTTAAATTTGACAACGATTACACAGTGCAACACGAAAAAATATAACCATATATGGACACCACTACGTGATAAAAGACCAAAAAAAAAGACCCGTGTCTCCTAGTTTTGCCCAAAGTCATGCACTTTTTTTTATGGGCCCCAAAGATTTGGTGTCATTTTTGCAAACAAGTGATAATTTTCTCAGGCTCATATCTTGCAAACTGTTCGGAATTTCGATTTACTCTCTGAGGCAAAGTTGTAGCTATTGTCATAAAGAACAAAAATTCAAATTTATCTTCAAGATCAAAATCGCAAAAAACTTTAAAAAATTCGATTTTTTTTTTCTTTTTCCCCCTGTTCAGGTCCATAGGTAGCAAACCGTTCCAAATTAAATTAAACGATCAATTACAAACATGTATCTAAGATCTCAATAAACAACTTTCTAGAACATATGAACTTCATAGGAATGATTCTTAATACCGACTACGTTGCGCTTAGGTAGCCGCAAAAGTGAAAAATTTCTCGAAGATTTCTTCATTTCATTTCTTTTTTCATTACTATATTATATTCTCATGACTTAAATTATATTATATTACGGCCACGAGGAATCGATCTGGAAATTAATTTTTATATTATTTTTTTCAAATTCATTTAAAACTGTGGCTATAGGTAAATTTGCTCAAAAAATGTTACCCACTGTGCACTGTGGGCCAAACGGTCGATCTAGCGTCGTTTAATTCAATTTTCAAAGTGTTAAATTGCTCCAAAATTGTGTCGCTATTAATTACTAATATCCAACTGAACTTATATATCGATTATATTTTGATTGACATGATGTAGTTGAACAGCTGTGAGCTGTCAAACACAACATATGTTACAGCCGCTGCATCACTAAGCTTTAACACGTGTTTTCTTTACATTGCCAAATGTTCTCTAAAGTTGGAAATATCTCAATTAAGTGAAAGAAAATTGGTTTTATTTATAGTTAGAGGTATGTATTAACTAAACAACTAGTCTAGTCTGATTTAAAAATTAAAAGTGCTTATAATTTTTAGAGAAAAACGTTTATTCTTCTTCTTAACCTTAATATTTCTTAATTAAATTTGTCAAATGCATATTTATTAAAAATGAACTGCGACTGACGTTAATATAACACTGTACTAAAATACATTATAAAATTTGCCTGTGGCGATGTCTCAACTTGAAACGCAAAAGTTGTCAACCCTGAACTTAAAAACCATACGTCGATCTGGTAACGTTGTGAAATAGAGACGGAGGAGATTAGAAAAATAAATAAAAATCTAAAAATAGAATATTTGTGTTGTTAGTGTTGTCACTTCTGAGTATAATATACAAGGTGGCGCAAAAATAACCTTCCGATGTTTTTTGGCTGTAATTTAAAAAAAAAAAAATGAAAAACTTTGATTCTTCTTGTGGATTATTTTTATTTGGTATTTTTATTTTTTTTACATCAAGTCGAGAATATTATGTCATGTAAATGGCCGCCGCCACAGTTGATTGTCATTTGAGCCCTCTTTATGGCATTTTCCATCACTTTGGCCAAAACTTCCGGCGATAGGTCCTCACATTCTTGACGGATATTGTCTTTAAGAGCTGCAAGAGTCTGAGGCTTGTTGACATAAACCCGCGACTTCAAAAAGCCCCACAAAAAGAAGTCTGGAGCGGTCAAATCAGGCGATCTTGCTGGCCAGTGCAAATCGCCAAAACGGGAGATTAGGCGCCCGGGAAATGCATCCTTCAGCATATCCGTTGTGGCACGTGCAGTGTGTGCCGTTGCACCGTCCTGTTGGAACCACATGTTTTCCAATCCCAATTCATCAAGTTGCGGCAAAAAGAACTCTTTGATCATTGCTCTGTAGCGCTCACCATTCACAGTAACCGTTTGGCCCGCGACGTCTTCGAAGAAAAAAGGTCCGATGACTCCTCCAGCGAAAACAGCACACCATACAGTGACTTTGAGCGGGTGTAATGGCTCTTCGTGGGTTACACTCGGATTTTCAGTGCCCCAGAAGCGTAAATTTTGCTTAGTTACGTACCCGCTAAGATGGAAATGGGCCTCATCACTCATGATTATTTTTGATGAAAAATGTCAAATAAATAGGTCAAATAAATAGTCACCAATATTCCGCGTTCTGGAGCAGTGAAGCGTAACATTGTTTATTAACGTGTATTTCGCATGTGTTTACTACACAAAGGTCAAAACAGAACTGATATTAGGGGCCAATCGCAAAATTTATAGCATTTTCTGATAGGAGGATTACTTTTGCGCCACCTGTACAATAACAGAAAAAGAAAACTGCAATTTAGTTGCATTTGATTCGAGTCCATACTTGGGTGTGATCGCTAAACGGCCATGACTTGGTATTGTTACGTTTGTAATGTAAGATGAGCGCAGGTTTGATTCTTACAGCCGCATGTTGTTAAAAAATTTATCGTATAGAGACAATCTGACAATTATAAGACACAAATAATAATACAATTTAAATGGAAAATCACTGATGAGCCTGTCCATAAAAAGGCAGAAATTAGTTTTCACAACAAAGTTCGGTTAATTCAACTGAATTTTAGTTGCAACACCTAAGATATTCAGAAATCGAATATAAATATCGGTGTACAAACTGAATTTATAAGTTGCTACCATTAATATACACTTTTCTCCAAATTTGGCACTTTATTTCTCTGCGTGCACACATTTGAAGAAAACAACAAGGTGTGTTTGGATGGACAACTTTTATTAGTTAATCCACTGACTAATCGTGGAAGACCCGATAAGATGTTCGACGAATGTTCCCAAATTGTTAAGGAAACACCTCACAGTGAGCTCGTAGTAGCTACAACGGGCAGTTTATACAAAACTAGAAAACGATGTGCGTCGGAACTTGTTTTAATGGCTAATGGCGAAGGTACTGTATAAAAAATAAAATCTTTTTTGGGATCAAATGCAAGACTTCCGATTCGATATACACCAGACGTTGCGCTGGCATTATTTGTAGACGGTAATTATACCAAGCAAAAGTAAGTAAAGAAAATGAAAGGAAATTGTATGTTCAAGAAGGCTTAAAAAGAAAAATGTCTTTGTTTTCTGATATCCCAATGGCTATTTGCGGCAACATCAATAACGGAAATACAGCCAGGTGATTTTTCAGAGAACCAAAATTATCATCCGAAATAACCGGAGTGAATGGGGAGCTAATTTACAGATTCAGTGTCATTTTACGCTCGATTGCTTGCGGGCACAAAATCGATATTGAATCTTTTAGGCAATATGCTTTACAGACCGCAGAACTATTTACCACACAGTATCTTAGGTTTTATATGCCGTGTTCCATACATAAAATCTTAATACATGCAACCGATATAAATAAAGTATCACTACCTCCAATACGAAAAATGTCGGAAGAAGTGTTAGAAGCCCGGAACAAAGATTACCTCGATTTCCGTGAGCACCATACGCGAAAGACATCGCGTTTAAATACAATGGAGAACTTAATGCATCGGCTTTTGTATTCATCAGATCCCTTGATTTCAAACTTACGCAAACCACAAGTCAACTCAGAAAAGAAGGATGTCGATAATAATATGTTACAACTTTTGTCAGAACAATGTGCACCTTGCACCTTAGATTCATCTTGTATTTTCGAATCGGAATAAAAAACTGTTATTACTATTGTTATTATTTTTTTTTAGCATTATAATTAAATTTTTGTTATGAAAACAACTGAAATATATGAAGACTGAATATGGCCAAAAATAGTTATTTCAACAGAAGAAAAATTTAAAAAAAAAATTAATAAATAAATGTTTTAAAAAAACTGTTTTTAATATTAAAGTTTAATATATTTTTAGGCAAAAAGAATGAGAAACATTAAATATATTAACTTTATCATTATTTTTGTTTAACATTGTAGCTTAATCTATCTATCAAAAAAAAAAAAAAATACACAAACAAAAAAATTTTCTGTTTAGAAAGTGTTTTGCAACCGTCAGATAATGACAATCGTAATTAATTTTTATTTATATTAATTACTGTAGAATATTTCTTTAGTTAGTCTCTTTACAGGAAGAAGAAGAAGAAAACATTTTTATTGAAAAATTTTCCCTAAGCGCCATTAATAAAAAGCCGCTAGATGAGCCTTTTCGCCCACTGTGCTTTGCCGGGCACATGTGTTTATAACAACGTAATTAAACTTTTATAAATGTTTTAACTATTATTAAATTATTTTGGATATTACACACAATTTTTTTATTGATAAACATTTTCAAATTAAAAACCTTAAAAATTCATTTAAACAGAATAATTTTTGGAATAAAGAATTAAATTTAATTCTAAATATATTTAGGTATTTAAGACTACCGATAAAAGGACGAATGCAAAAAAAAAAACAATTTAATTGCTAGGTACTTTATCGACTCATCACATAAAGCCTACTTAATAGCACTTATATAAAGTTTTGTCGGCCATACAAAAAACAAAATTAAAAGTTTTACACAAGATAAGTAAATGTGACATATCATATCGAATTACTAACATATCTTAAATACTCAATGAATTTTTGTAAAATACCACCAATAAATGAAAAAGAAACGATGACTTTAAAACACCATGAAGCTGTTAATGAAATTGATACAAAAAGTCAAATTAAACATGCTACTAATAAAAAATAAAATGCAATCTTGAAATGAACAAACAAAAAGAACAAATAATACAAATTGCTAACATGAACACATGAATGAACCTTTTAAAATAGTTAAAATGACAATAAGGATAAAATACAACTAAACAAAATACCATCAGACAACCAAAACATTGAACAAAAACCTCATACAATACATACAAAACAAAATCATTTAATCTCTACGCTCCCCCTCCAGCAGTAAAAACCCGTCGCACAAAATGTTTTGAAACAATTTATTGAAATTGAAAATAACATGAAATAAAACAAACAACCAGTCAATACAATAAAATGAAACATAAACAGAAACAGAAAAAAAAAAATATAATAAAAAGGAAATCTTCTGAAAAAAAAAAAAAAAATTAACATGATGCAACATTAACATGGGCTACTAAGGTAGTTGTGAACAAAGTGGTCACCACCAACCGATCAAACCAAAACAACCAACTGCATTAAAATACAGCCTCTCAGCACTGGTATGTAGTGTTAAATGTTGAACGTTAAGGACAACAAGGTGTAGAAATATATGAGTATTTTATAAATAAATATTGTAACTTTAAAAATTTCAGGGATGTGCAGACTTTGGGTCGGTGATAAGTAAATGTTGGAATGTAGTAGTATAGTAAACCTGGCAGAACAATTTTGTCACATCAGTCAAAAATTATTGAGAACCTAAACCTATTTATAATATTATTTTTAAATAATTTTAAAACATTTTTTATTAATATTTTTTTTAAATTTATTTATTAATTTTATTTTATATTTATATTTATATAAAAAACAACTTGTTTTTAAACAAAACAAGTGTAAAAATAAAAAGGAGAATAAAAACAAAAAGCGTGTATTGTATATCTATCAAAGTTCGTTATGTGCAGGCTCTAGCACATAACGATCCAGTTTTCAATTTATTTTTGGTTAATGGTGATAGTCTTTAACTACGAGTTCATATAATAGTTCTCATTTAGTGAGAAAACTAGGTTATATGAATGTTTGAGGTTTTGCATGGGATTGTCACTCCTTTCAAAACGTGTTCTGATTATGGGAACCTAGAAAATTCATGAAATAGATCTATCAATACATTCCTGTGTGTGGTCAACTAATAAATTTTAAAAACAAAAACTCTACAGATTATTTGTTAAGAAAATATCACAGTAAAGAAATAAAGAGTATGGCCTCGAACTTGAATAATTTTCATTTTCAATATACAGTAAAACTCGCTTAAGACGAACCCTCGGTTAATATGAACTAATTTAAAAGTCCCGACGTTTTGGCAACAATTTTCATATAAAATACATCCTTTAATACGAACTCGGTTAATACGAACCCTCGGTTATTACGAACTGTTTTAAGCAGTCCCAAAAACTCGTTTTCATACAAATTACCATGTTTAGTACACTCTTTATCCGTTTAATGGGATAGACCTAATATGAATTTCATATCCGTGGATGACTTTCTAGATATAGATTCTAATGTTTTGACGCCACATACTTTATCAGGTGAAGAAATATTGGAAAATGGTAATCCTCCCGATATTAAAAATTTGTCAAGTGATATATTCGAAGAAAATCGTGTGCCGAAGAAGCTGACAATCATATTTTGGTACTAGAAAAACTTATAACGAATGAAATCGTTAATTCAGTCATTCAGAAAAAATTATAGATTAATTGAATTTTTAGTTGTGAATGCATGAAATGATAATTTTATTTTTTATTTATGTAAAAATCTTGTTTTTGTTTTAATAAATACATATTTTTTATCGTTAAAAAAACCCGCTTAATACGAACCTGGCTTAAGACGAACTAATTTTTTTGGTCCCTTGGAGTCCGTCTTAACCAGGTTTTACTGTAGTTAAATTTAATAAAATATTATTTCTTACATTATTGGACTAAATTCAACTCTAACTTGTCTGATTTTAATACTGTAATTTATAAGATATTGTATGTTGTTGTATTAGAAAATCAAATGTTTTAATAAAAATACAAAATTTACGTATCAGTCAATTACCCAATACTCATTAGAACACAATTTTGAAATTTTATGTTTCGTCGCAAAGGAAGTTTGGTTAGTCCTTTTTACCTATCCCCATAAAATTTTTCATAAATATTCCTGTATCGAAATTCTACATCGGAGAGTTCAGGCGGGGCATTTATAAGGAGACTTTCTTTATTACGATGTTCCAGACAAGAAATCCAAAAATTACTTTTTTTTACTTCAGTGCACATATATTTACAATTTTAGATTTCTAGACAAAAAGGTTGCGTCAAGTCGTTAAGAAATACAAGTTTTCCACGCTTCTCGTGAAAACTCACAGAATTATCTTAACATTGAATTAGAATATACACAGATAAAAAAAAATTGTAAATATAAACAAACTTTTTGTAAATACAAACAATTTTTTTTTTTCAAATTGCTCCAATACTTGATGTTGTATAATTTTTTTTTATTTAAAATCGTTTTTATTATTTATGAAATCATATTTTTTTATAAATAAGTAAAAAATAATATTTTGATTTGTTAAGATGCATGGGTTGACACCTTTTGTTGACACATTTTTTGAAAAAAAGTTTGAAGATTTGTCATATCAAGAAAAAATTTATTGATTATAATAAAAATGTTCTTGAAATAAAAATTTAATTTTAACAACTTCTTTTATCACTTAAAATTGTTAATATTTTTATCTGTGTACTTAAGGTAACGCAAATTTAACATTGTTATAACAGTAATAGCCTACCACGTCCACAGCAATACCGATTTGCAAATTTTAAAACTACGATTCCAGCAGTGACATGTGTCTTCTAATATCACAGAATATATTTCAAAATTTTGCCCACTCAATTTTGCTAACGTATGGGCTAGAAAATACGGAATTGCATAAATGAGGTTATTAAAAATAAGCAGGGTTATTTAAAACAATAACATTATCAAGTTGGTTATTAAAAAATATATGCATGTTCATTATTGATCAATTAGCATTAAAAATGTCACTCAACAAATTAGATCGACGCAAACTAATTTGTAAATATTGTAAAAAAATTTAATTTTAAAAAAAATTTTAGGACAGCGGACTTAAAACACTTTTACCTACAAGACAATAAAAGTAATCAAGTATAATATAAGTGTATAAAGGAAACCTGGTATGGGCATGAAAAGTCGACTGCAAGATTAAACACTTGACACTGAAGCCCTGTGTAGTAACTCAAAATCGTTCCGCTGGGGCGGAGTAGCAATAAATAAAAACGTATACTATAAAAAATGTATTCTAGAACTTAAAAACATCATCAAAATAATAAAATAGTTTTCTGGCCAGACCTCGCGTAGTCCCGCTACGCCAAAGTCACGGAAACCAAAGTCGAAAATCTAATATGTGCCGAAAGAAACAAACCCACTAAAGACCCATGGAAACTGTTTTGAAAAACTTAAAGAGAAAATTATATAGAAAGAGATACCCTGCAAAAAATTTAGATTAACTGATTAAAAAAGTGACAAATGGCTAAAAACCAGGATACAAAAGGAATTTAGAGGTCAATTAAAGAAAAAAATTCGCAGACAATGCGCTATATGGTCAATATTTATTTGTAATTTAGTATATTCCTGTATATAATACATAAATTTAAATTTAAATTAAAATAAAAATGCTTTGTTTTCTAACTTTTTGTAATATTTTGTGTTTTTTCCGTACACTCAACAAAACAGTTAGTAAAGTCAGCAAAAAATTTTGCTAAGTCAGCAAAATTTTAGTCAGGAGGGTGTTTGCAAAAAAAAATTGCTAATGTCAGCAAAATAGTTTGCTGAAAATCAGCGAGCTGAGTTTTAGCAACAAAATTACTAGATTCAGCAAAAGTTTTGCTAACACTTAGTGGATTATAAATTTAAAAACCTTTGCTAAAAATTAATTATATTTTTGGTGAATATAATTTACAATACGTTACAAAATATAAAAATGTTCATACTCACACAGTGACGACATGAATTATTGTAATATCTAAAAAACAGTAGAAATAATTATATAAAACATAAATAAAATTATCCTTCAACTACTTACATCAATGGTTGTCTAAACGATGCTATCTTTTAAAGAAACGCAAATGTCGCAGATAAAACAGTACAACACATGATTTTAGGACTCAATTCTAAGAATTGCAGGTGAAAAAAAAAAATCCGAATTTTTATTATCATGCAAAATAAAGTTTATAAAGAAAAAAAAAAAACATATTTGTGTATTTGTAATCCAGTAATTAAGTAAAAAAGTTGAAAAAATGGGCAAAAAGTGCTAAAAATCGTGCTTGAGCTGCAAAATTCGTATGGAAATTAAAATATTACTGTATCCAACTTGACAAAACGAATGATGCAGAAGTTCTTTTTTTGGGGCTACTTTCACATGCAATTCCCAGAATTGAGTTCCAAAACCATGTGATGAAAAGTGTTGTACTGTGTAATTATAGAAACAAAAAGAAGAAGAAAAACAAAACATATACAACCCTTTTTTGGAACACGAAAAATTCACCATAAAAATCCACCTAAGATGCGCGTCTAGTCTCTTTCGCTTTTGTCTGTATACCTGTCTGCATATTTGTTTTCAATTTGACCACACTAGATTATTAATCTCTATAAACATTTAGTTTAGAAATACACATTTAAGCTTTATTATATTTAAATATTGTTATTTGTCTTTTATCTTATTAATAGACAATTACTTTCGAAAGCCGGTTACAGCACAAAATTTAAATTGTTTTAATCCACAATTTTTTTTATATATGAAAAATAGATGCAAAAATCTTCCATGGTTGATTTTATTATATGCGTTACAAGAGTTGCACTTTTTACCCAGCAAAAAATAACCTGGAGTGGGCAAGCAGTAACTACACTTGTATGCTACACCGCCTTGCATACTATAAAGCAATTAGGGAAGGCATTCTGTAGTTCTTCCCAGTAGCACTAATGTTGTTAACATACAAAAAGCGCTTCTTAGTGCCTAAAAAGCATGAATTTATAGCGCTTCGTAATTTAATAATGCCTTCCGGAAGCGCTTCTGGTAAGCTCTATTTTTTGCTGGGTAGTATCATTTTCCTCCTCTCTACTACACCTTGACATGCAGCGATATATACTTCATTTTGCGTATATCTTTCAATCTGGTTGCCGTACACACTATTAGTGTGCTTATCAGCACAATTTTTTCTAGCAAAACAAATTAGTAAAACATTCGTATAATATTAGTAAAACATTATTTCAAAACAGTTAATTGCTGAATAAGTTAACTAACATTTTAGCTGAAAACATAGTTGTAACAAAAAAATGATTTACAAGGCGTTTAACTAACTTTTCTTCTAATTAATTTTTTTGAGTGTATTGTTATATCTAGCAAATACCCGGCGTTTTCTAGTTATTTTAACAAAAGTCCAACATATTTCATAATTAATCCGGTAAAATAGCGAAATGAAACCAGTAATACAAGAAAATTCAAGTCTTTAATGGAATCGAATATTAAAATTTTTATTTCGGTCTTAATGTAACGCTGGGAAAATTTTTAATGACCTAAAAAGAGATTGGCTTACAATTTTCATTTGGAATAAAGCATCCCAGCAAAACCTTGGTAATAGCTTGTTATTAGAGAACATGTTACCTTACTTCGCAACTGTTGGTATTACTGACTGCTCTGTAGTAACACCGAATTCACATGTTTAAATGTTTGTATGGTATAATTAGTTCGTTTCTACAAACAATTTAATATAATTAAATTTTTTCTACAAATTTGATAATTTCAAAATAATATTCGATCTTAAAATTAAAGATTTAAATAAAACAATTTTGATTACTCTATACCTGCAAGTGAGGAGTAACATGTTACCGACGTAAGTACCCAGGCAGAAAAATTCAATCGGCACAGTGTTGGCAAAGCGTCGTCGACGGTTGGTTATGGGATTAACAATCTCTACAGCATTATCCTGTTGTTTATAGCAGTGGACAACCGTTGGTTTGAACGAACTTGCCGCCGTTGGCATAACATTGTTAATTCAAAATGTTGTGCCTTTAAAACAGCTTAAATTAAATAAATTTTAAGAAATATATTTAATAGAACACATTTAAAAAGCAGCAATACAGTTCGGTCTGAGTATTTAACATCATATTAAAATGTGTGAAATATAATAAAATATTTTAAAAAATGCTTCTAATTGGTTGTAATATTGGTAAAAACAATATTGACAAAGAATTTTGCACATACATGCTTTGCAAATAAAATAGTGTTTTCCTAGTGCCATATTAGTTGTACCTTTGGCAATTTTTAACACGGTTGGTTTAAAAAAAAAATGGTTTGCCAGTACAACTAAAACCTCGTTCATGTGAATGGGGTATTAGAGCGCTCCAGGGCCACAGGTAGTCCCGTTCATTAAAAAAAAAATCCATAAGACAATTTTAGCAAACCAGCACATTTATCTGAAGTGCGTGTGCCTCTTCACTTTTAATGGTACATTCTTTGAACTGTGATATCTTGTCAATGCAACGAAAAAAAGGTGTCATTTCTTAACAGCATACGGTCATATCAACTGTTAATTTTGAAGAAAAAAATCCAGATCTACATGTAGAACGACTGCACTAAAAATTAAATATAACTACAGAACAACAAGAAGTAACGACAACAACTACTAATACAAACTACTTGGACGTACAATACAAGAAGAGAGGGCTTAACCCAAAACATACGGCTAAGTACGTTAATCAATGTTTGTAATAAATTATCACAACAATATATAGCTAAAACAACAAACAAACAGACAGACAGACAAACAAAAAACACAATCCAAAACTCTCAAAAAGGATCATCATCATACTTAGAACATTTTGTAAAAATTAAAAACAAAATAAATTCAAACAAAAACAGGGAATATAAATGACATAAAAGACTAAAAAGAAAATGAATTGACCATAGAATCTGTGGCAATAAAAGTCCATACTACTAAACTAAAGCTACAACAACAACATGAACAAGAAAACATAAAAATGTGACTACATGCTGTGACATCATACTAACAGAATAACACCATCTCCAGCACTACTACCACCAGTTGGTAGGTTGGTTGTTACGTGTTTTTTTTTTAGAAACATCGTTGTAGCAACATATCAGCAACAGAATGATAAACTCTGGATTTAGTAAAAGCAGCACCCTTGAAAGCAAAAACAACCCGACGGAAAATATTGATATAATTATTAGGTATTCTTTACAATAATAAACCGCTATTAGGTTCTTCAAATCGTGAATCACTTTTTGTAACGGGCGCAAAAGTTATGGCGGTTTAAATTTTTATAATTTTAAAAATTTTTAAAATAACATTTTCTGATTGAGTTTAAATAAAATTTCTCATATACTTTAATAATTTTGTTTTTTTGGTGTTTTTTTTTTGGAAATTTACTAACGTATTTTGCGCTTTCCAAAAAATCGTTGACAAATTCTGTGGTGTTTCAAGAATTTTAATTTAATACTTAAAATCCCGGCTTACGCGATGTTTTAAAATAATTATTTGATTATTATAATTGAATTTAACATAATCAATTGTATTTTCTACAAGTTAATTCCAACTATGTGCAGTTTTTTTAACTGGCGCTTTATAAAGCTAACTAAAATCAATTTGGTCCATAAAGTTTTTATTTTTCAAAATTTGTTAATGTTCCCCTGGTTTAGTGTTAAAACATTGACAAAACGTACACTCAGGGAACTTCTGCTTTAAAAATATGTAGTTGTTTTCGTTGTAATATAGTTTAATTATTTTTAATGTAAATAAAAGTCATTTGCAAAACAAATTGAATTTCACTAACCTTGTAGTTCATTTAAAAAACAAACCACAGCAAATGACTGTTTTATGATTTCAATTTAATTTTTACAGTAGTTTTTTGTTATTTAAAAAAATAAAAAAAAAATAAATGTATGTTTGTTTATTTTTACTAACATAAAGGGTCCGCCAAAAATGCTTTAAAAAAAACTACTGAATATTTTTTCGTGTAGGCTACTGCATGGCCTGCCGAGACAGCCATTTGAATGAAAATATTTTCCATTATTTACCGGAAGGATTGTAGTTTCAAATAAAAAAAGAAATTTGAGAAAATATTCAGTAGTTTTTTTATGGCATTTTCATAAAAAAAAGTTATTTGGCGGACCCTTTATGTGGATCATTTTTACTACAATTGTGGTTCATTTTTCGAACATTAAAATACAAATGATAATGCTAGTTGAAATTACTGAAATGTAAGTCGTCCTTTCTTTAAGTGAAATTTAATTCGTTTTTAACTACATTTGCAGTGGTCTCTACGAACTTAGTATTCTAAGTCTACAAATAATGTTAATTTTGAAGAGTTTTGCGCAACAGTATTGACGTGCCAGAACAATATTTGTTACGATAAAAGAGTAAAATTTTAACAAATTCGTGATGACGAACAATTATATGCGTTGCCACTATTATTTTTAGTTTTTTAAAATCTGTCAATATAAAAAGCAAAAACAATTAATGCCATTTTTGCACAATTTTAAAAAATGTCTCTACAATTTTTTGCATTTAAATTTTTTAATATGCTCCTCTGATTTAAAGTTGCAAAATAACAAAAAACTCAACTCACGCTGCAAACTGGCCTACTTAAAAGTAGTCAGCAAATGTGCCATGCCAAAAACTACTTTTTTTAACAAAATTCACGCTCAGTACTGTAAACATATAAAAAAATCACTCGATTGTATCCACGATTTCCGATTTCAATGAACCTTATTATAGAAGATGTACATCATATAACTATAATCTCGTCCAAATTTGGGACATCTAATCGCAGCGGATCTTGGAATATTGCATTTCAAAATATGAAAGAAATGTTTAAAAAGTTTGATATATTTTTTGTTAAAAATTTAATTTTTAATATTTAAAAATTTTAAAAAAGTAGTCCTACATAATTCTCCAAATCGTTTTAACTTCTTAAGCTACGAAATGTATTGATACCGCATTTCAAAGCTACTTTAATTGTGGATGTGCTGGTACACACAAATCATTCACTTCTTCTCCGCAAAAGGCACTGTTTTCAGAAACAAAAATTATATGGGATTTATAAATTACTGCTCTTTGTCGTGTACAAATCCCTATGTGGAATTCTTAGTCAAATGAAAAAAGCCAACAAAATACGGATTTATTTTTACCCAAAGCGGAAATGACTAACCGGTAGGTTTTAAAATGTTCTTAAAATTACATTATAATTATGAAACACTAGAATATAAGAATTAAAATATACAACAACAGCGATCGGTTCAGCAATTTAAGAATGGAATGGAATTGGAAAACAAAATTGATGTTATAGCTATGAAAAACAGTGAACACAGAAAAAAATACCAACCTAAAATATCCAATTAAAGATCTGATTTGAATTTAATTTGTTTCTAAACAAATATTTAATTGAATCAATAAATACTTTTATTGACTTTTAAATATATAAATACATATTTTATTTTAGACGCAATTATCACATTATTTTTGCATACACTGTATGCATAAATTTGAAAGTTAACAAACAAAACAAGCACACCCACAAACAGACTCAGCATTGCAAAAAACACGCATACCAACGTATAGATCACACACTTTTTTTGTGAGTATCATATTTGTTTTTTTTTTTTGTAGAAGTTATTTATAACTTTTTTTTCCTTTTTAATTTTAATTAAAGGTGTAATTGATAGTATCATTGCCGTGATAGGTGCAAAATCAATTAAAATATTAATTGATTCAATAAATTTTTTAATTGAAACCCGTTTTTAGTTTTTTTTGTGTATAAGTCAATTTGAAATCATGTCTAATTTTCTAATCCATTGATTTAAATTTTCATTATTATTTGAAATGTAAACCAAAACAGTAGTGTGATTTTCCAAAGAATGTTGTGAAGTTATATGCAATAGTATCAACTGATGTATAACATGATTAATTGAGATGAAACCAGTTTTTGGATCAAATTATATCAGATGAGATCCCATGGATTCCATGGAATAAGATTATGTATACCATTTTTCGGATCATATAAGATATGACGTGGTATACAATTAAGTATATGATAATATATAGTTATATTGGAACTTTTTTTACCGGGAAATAAAAAAATACAGCAACAAAAATAGTTGATGATGACAACCCAGAAAACATAACAAAACAACGAAAAAAAACAAAAACAGAACAGACCAAGGAACAAGGAACAAGATAACACGTTATGTGAATGAATATGTTTTTATTATGGATTTCTTTGTGGAGTTATTATTTTTTTTTTTTATTTCTATCCATAGATTTAAAGTTCCTGTTAGCAGTCGTCCTGTCTACACTTTGTTCTCATACTTTATTATGGTTTCTCAGTTGGAAACAGACATATTTTGTTGAAGAAATATTCACTTAGAAAACTTTATATTTATGGTTCGTATTTATTTTAGAAGCCAAATCTCACGTTTAAGGGTTAAGAGGTGGGGGCAAAGTTAACATAGTTTTGCATGGAAACATGTCTGTATCTAATGAAACTCAGTTTTTTTTAATGCAGTTTTGATGTACTCAAGAAAACGAAAATTTTTATTTTGCTATAATTGCCATTTATTTAAATTTTTTAAAACATTAGTTGAAAATCTCATTCGAAAGAGCCACATAAAAGACGAGCAGTTACGAATGTATGAAAAGTTCAGACACCCCCTCGATTAAATCAATTCGGCATTAATACACATGGTTTTTTAAGCTTAATCCAACTATAATTCTTTAATAAAACTCCAATTTTATTATCACTTAAAAAACTATTTTTAAAAACAAAAATACTTGCAAGTTATCGGACATGTTTCGTATAGCAGTTAATGCGGCTCTATAAGCTCTTTTTGTTTTGGTACCCCATTTGTTCAAAATTTCTCTAAAACAAATCGAAATAAGCCCAAAAAAACTAAAAATTGGGTAATTTTGACTCACACTTTTTAAACCCAAAACATTAGCTTGGGCCGTTAAAAACAATACGTATCCCTTTCTTTATCACATATAAAAATTTCATTAAGATCGAAGAGTGCCCATAGAGAGACTACCCTTGTGGTTCTGTTTTCACTGTGAACATTCCTACAGGGTATATCCTTAATTTTCTAAACAACTTTCAGTTTTATATTTAAAACAAAAGGATCCCGGCGAGTTACAAATCAAAACACATTCACTAACTCTAACGACAGCCAACAAAACTCAGCAACAAGAAATATTTCGTTT
Source organism: Delia radicum (assembly GCA_021234595.1). Taxonomy (NCBI): domain Eukaryota; kingdom Metazoa; phylum Arthropoda; class Insecta; order Diptera; family Anthomyiidae; genus Delia; species Delia radicum. The sequence goes on from CM037851.1 coordinate 82,341,580, forward strand.
TCTCTTGTTTTCAGTTTTAAACCCCATACAAATGTCATGTTCGTTGTTGTAGTACGCCACACAGTGGAATATTTTGGGTAAGATATGATAATAAAGACTGCACTAAATTTATTTTCATAAAATTATAGAAAGTTTCTTGTATTTTACAGTCAGAAAATTCTTCCTATTTATTAATGTGTTGCTTTCTTTGGAAATTGGATAGAGGAGAGATGAAAGGTGGGGAAAATGAATGGCTTCAAACGTGTCTATACTGTAATAGCGAGAGATGATAAGTCTTAGAACAGTTATTGCTCTACATCTATTCGTGAAATGGTGAACTTATTGAAGCTTTCTTAATTCATACACTCAAAAAAATAAGTTAGTAGAAAAGTTAGTAAAACGTCTTATAAATCAGGTATACTATTTTTTAGCAAATTTTTTAGCTAAAATCGTGTTTTCAGCTAAAATTTTTGTTATACTTATTCAGCACTTAACTGTTTTATGCTAATGCTTTACTAATATACTAATGTTTTACTAATTAATTTTGCTTAAAAAAAATGTGCTGATAAGCACATTAATAGTGTGGACGACAACCAGATTGAAAGATATACGCACAATGAAGCAGATGTCGCGGCATGTCAAGATGTAGTAAGAAGAGGAAAATACTAAAAAGTACAACTCTAATAAGACATATAAAAAAATCAACCAAGGAAGACTTTTGTATCTCTTTTTCATACATAAAACAAAATTGAGGATTAAAAAAACTTAAATTTTGCTTTGTCACCGGCTTGTGAAAATAATTGTCTATTAATAAAATAAACGACAAAAGAAAATCAGCTCGCTGATTTTCAGCAAAAGATTTTGCTGACATTAGCAATTTTTTTGCTAGCACCCTCCTGACTAAAATTTTGCTAATTTTTTGCTGACTTTACAAACTTTTTTATTTGAGTGTAGCTCTGATTTATTATTTCGCTGCGGTGGGGTTAAGTGATATTGGAACAAAGAAGATTTGCATTGCGATACGTATGAGGGATAGAAAACTGCAAAATTGATGTCGTCGTGGCAGGGGATCGCACCCGAGACAATCTGTGTAAAAGTCCAACACGCTAACCATTAAACCATATTGAGAAAAACAGTACTATCCCAGTACTATTTCATTGGACCTGGAAATCAATTTAAAATATAATTGTGAGTGTTAGACGCAAAAAACATACATTTTCAAAACTTTTACTCCAATTCCTTGTAAGTTTGTAACGTACATGTTCCATTATTATTATTTCGGTGGCATGAACTTGATGAAACTACCTCAAACTGAATAAAATTATAACATAAATACTGTTATCAACACTTAAAAAAATGCAATGGATAAAAACTGTTAAAGTTCAAAAATCTTGAAATTTTGGTTTCTCTTTTAAACTACCTCAGACAGAGAAAAATTTAGCTATTTGCCAACTGAAATTCGGTTACCACGGCTCAAATTTTGGTTATTATAAATTTCAGTCGGTTGGTAAAATTGAACATCAGTTTTTACAACAAAATTCGGTTAATTCAACTGAACTTTATTTGCAACACCTAAAATATTCAGAAATCTAAAGTAAAGTATGCTGTACTAACTGAAGTTGTTACCATTAAAATACACTTTTCAATTTTGTTGGCACTTTATTTCTCTGCGTGCATACAACATTTCACTTAGCATCGATATAAAAATTACTGTAGTGAATGCATCTTCCAAGTCTAGGGACTCACTTTTGTATTGGTTTGGAACTGAAAGCTAAAAATTGTGAACAAAAATGTAAAATGAATAAAAACAGTTTTGTTAATTTCAAGTAATTTTTTAGTTGTTCACCTTTAAAATGGTCTTCAATTCTTTAGCAGAAGAATTTTCAACATGAAACTCTGGCTGCCATAGTTTTTTAGCATCTTCTACCTAACCCTGTCCATCGTTTCACTCAAATCAATTCAGTTTCAGAAGGTGTCGAAAATTTTTAAATTTCTCATGAACGGAAATAGCTTAAGTATCTGAAATTTTCATTCGATTTACTCAATATTTAGTACATTTTATTTTGATCACATTAAACTTAAATATCCCAAATTTCGTTAAATAACATTTACAAGATATAAGTAATTGCAATCAACACATTATAAAAGAAGTTAGAACCACGGAAAAGTTTATTTTTACTCTCGAAATGGTCTTCTTTGATGCGCTGTTGTATATCCTGTAATAAAACTGGGTGACAACAGAATTATTTTTTTTATACAAAGCTAATTGGTTAAAAGTTGCATATTGATTACCATTCCTTTATTGTTTGAAACCACTGTGCGCTATGTTGTTTGTTGTATGTATTCATGTTGCAAACACAACTAGAAATAAAACAACAGAAACAGTATTCGTAGAAGTGTTGTACAAACAAAATGTATAAATTGTTGTTAGCTGGGTTGTTTATATTGTTGCAACAATTTTTATTTCGTTGCTTTTTTCGTTTTTTTATACAATTATTATGTATTGCAAATTTTACTTTTAGTATATTAACGCGATACTAATACATGTTTAGGGCAGGCAACCAGAAATATGATTTAAAAATCATATGCATTAAAAATCCGAAAGTATGCTCTTAAAATAAAAAAAAATATATTCTTAAAAATTAATTTTTCAGTACAATTGAAGTAAATTTTGTAAACTTTTTTTTGTGACAAATAGAAGATTAATTATACTTTAATCGGTACAGTTAGAATAGGAAACTGAAATTAAGAAAAATTGCTTGAATTTGCGATATCGGTGTTGCAAATCCCAGAAAATATTAAAAACAAATTTTTGGAAATACCATGGTCAGTGATTGCACAGAAATTTTCATATAGACGCAATCGAACACATAAAACCATAACAAATATTACATTATTAAAAAAAAAACAGGGTCACTGACGAATGTTCAATACCAGAAACTGCGCAGTCTGATTCATAAAATTAAAAATTTACAATGTAGTTATGATTTTTAGAAAATACACTCATTCTTCTCTTTTTGTAAAATTTAAAAAAAAAATATGAAAAATATGCCTTTGGCCTTAGAAGTACAAAAATAATCTCAAAAATATTAAAATATGTAAAAATATGCTATTAAGAGCAAAAATATGTTTTAAAAACGTTATCCCCTCCCACTGATAGCTACTTTTAAAAAAAACGGCAAGAATAGCCCTATTTTGAAATAAAAATTAACCCCTTAAACCCTACCCACAAATATGAATGATTCATTAATCTGCTATAGAATCTTCCAAAGAAGCGATTGATACCAAAATCTTGGATAAGCTCCTCCTACTTCCTGAGATATGCCCCTCCCACGGATAGCTACTTTTACAAAAAACGGCAAAAATAGCCCTATTTTGAAATTAAAAATTAACCCCTTAAACCCCACCCACCAAATACGGCATATTTAAGGTTGCTCTTCTCAGGGCTTTAAGGATTTTTTAAGAAATTTTGTTATTTACTTTTGATTTTGTTGAACAAATTATGGGAAAAAGAACTTATTCATAATGAAAATTTAATTGAAATTTTTGTGATGTATTTGATTAAAATTTGGGAAATTGTAAAAATATTTAAAAAAAAAAATTTTTTTGGAAAATTTAAAAAAGAAATATATCGAGGGCCTATATTCAAAACCCTCTATCTTAAAAAACACAACTTTTCAGGAGAGCCAAAAAACTGTTTTTTTCGCGTATTACTTGAGTTATTAAAATTCGGTATTCTACAATATTTTTTAAAGCAACTACTGAATCTCACATATAATTGGTTTTTAAAATGCTGCATTATTGGGGACTTTATCATAGATAGAGGGTTTTGCTTCTCAAAAATATTCAATGTTTATGTATACAAATGATCAGATAGAGGGTTTTGCATTTTAATAAAAATAAATTATTTTGATTTCATTTATGCCATTTGTCAGTTTTTAAGGTGTTTATTTAAGATAACGGCTAGTAATACAACATAAGATAAAAAAATTAATAATAAAAAATATGAAACAAAAAGTTATGTGTTTTTTTTTTGCCTTTTTAAGTTTTTTTTTGGAGTTTATCGTAAAAATAATGGTATTACGCTCTTCAAATCTTGCAAATTCTTCCACTTATTTGGCTGAATTGATAGTGGACCAGAATATAGAGGTTTTGGTTCAATATGTCCTGTGTAAGGTTGTATACGAACAGGTAGATCCATGTAATCTGTTTCAAAATCTAATTTATATGTTATGTTACCATCTGGAAGATATAAAAGAGATCTTAAATAAGACACAGTAGGATCGTTCTATACTCGTCCTGGTCTAATGGAAGAAAAACGCATAAGTTTGTCATCGTTGTAATTATTAAAGAAATCATAATTTAAATATTCTGCGTCAAACGGCTTTTTTACGATCTCATTGTTAATTTTAACAGTCTTTCTGACTTCTCTAGTAATTAAATAAAAATAAAAAAAAATAAAGGGTCCGCCATCTAACGTTTTTTTTCAACTAGTGCTTATTTCGTGAATGGTAATACTTAGCTCATGTCTGATTTGACAGATAATTAGTTTTATCCTTCCGCTGAACGAATATGGTCCGTATGTTCGTTATCTTGTGAAAAAAGTGAAAGAAACTAGCATCCTCATCGATAAACCAAAGCGTGAAAAGCCAAAAACAGTGCGTACACCCGAGAATATTGCTGCTGTAGCAGAAAGTGTGCGTGAAGCGCCATCAACATCAACTCACCATCGTTCTCAACAATTGAACATTTCGGAGACATAATTGAGACGAATTTTGCATAAAGACCTTGGTATGACGCCATACAAAGTCCAATTGGTTCAGGAGTTCAAAAAAAAAGTTATTTGGCGGACCCTTTATAAACTTTTTTTTTTTTTCTTTTTTTAAAGAGAAACAACACTCAGGAAATTCTTCCTATTAATTAATGTGTTGCTTTCTTTGGAAACGGGATAGTGAAGAGATGAAAGGTGGTGAAAGATGAAGGGCTTCAAACATGGCAACACTGCAATTGCGCGAGTAGATAAGTCTTAGAACAGTTGTTGCTCGCCACATGATGTTGATTTGGCGAATTTATTGAAGCTTTTTTTTGTTTCATAGCCCTGATTCATTATTTGACTTCGGTGGGGTTAACTGCTATGGAACACCCAAGGTGGGCGCAGCGATACATATAAGTGATAAAAAACTCATACATATTTTTTTCTAAATTGATGTTGTCGTCACCGGGAATCGAACCCGGGACCATCTGTGTAATAGTCCAACGCTCTAACCATTACACCACAGCGCCCACAATCAATACTCCACACAACGAAATATCGCTGCACGTGTTTCCCAGGGATCAGTGTTGTCACCTACATTATACTCAATATATACATGTGACTTTAAAATACTGAGAGATCAGTCTGCAGCGCTGTATGCAGATGATACCGCCATAATAACAAGAGAAAAAGTCTCAAACGCCTTTGTCAAAAACATGAAAGAAGGTCTTATACATTCTTAAAAATTCTTTTGTAAGTGGAAAATAAAAATAAATGAAACAAAAACACAAGCTATAATTTTTCCTTTTAACAAATCTCCCAAAAGAGTACCTAGTATCCCACTTTCTATTAAAGGAACCAAAGTTCCTATTCTTGATACCATTAAATACTTAGGAATAGTATTGGATAAAAAACTGACATTTAAACATCATATTCTCGAAAAATGCGACAAAGCAATAAGATGTGGAAGAGCTTTATTTAATCTACTAAATAGTAAATCAACCCTAAATTCAAAAAATAAGATCTTACTTTACAAAAAGTGCATACGACCAATTATGGCATATGATTGCCAGGTCTGGCCAAAGAGGTGCCCCAAAACTCATGTCAAAAAGCTACAGCTGATTCAAAATAAGAATTTAAAAATCATATTCAATTTGCACAGACGGTATTCAACTAATCGACTTCACAGGAATTTTAAACAGGATATGATCACAACAGTAATTAATAAATTAACACAAAGATTTGAAGATAAAAACAGATCTTCAAGTTATGGTATAATAAGAAATTAATAGTATTAACATCTTTTACATCTTCAGTAATGAAGATGCTATAAGAGTTAACGTAAGAATTTCTTTAACTTTTCATGAGGTTTTTACTTATCTTTTTTCCTTACACTGTAAATAAATGTATACTGTGTATATTTTTATATTAAAATTAGTTAATATTTGTTGCAATACTTTATTTTTAGTAATATCTCAAACTATGTACATAAGAACATTTTTTATGTATTGTTACAACGATAGAACTAAATAAATAAAAAAAATATATATTTTATAAGTTTCTACATTCAGGGAACTTCTACTTAAAAAATATGTAGTTGTTTAGGTTGTAATGCAGTTTCTTTATATTTAATGTAAATGTCAGTCATTTTTAGAACAAATTGAATTTTTTACTAACCTTGTAGTTCATTTAAAAAAAAAAAACAAACCACATCAAAAGACTGTTTTATGATTTTACATTCATTTTTTACAGTTGTTTTTTGTTATTTAAAAAAATAAACAAAGTAAATGTTTGTTTATTTTTTACTAACATGTTCATGTTTATTACAATTGTGGTTAATTTTTTGAACATAAAAAACAAATGACAATGTTAGTTAAATTTACTGAAATGTAAGTCGTACTTTTTTAAGTGAAATTTCATTTCTTTTTAACTACATTTGCAGTGGTCTTTACCTATATAGAATTCTGTGAAATGATATTTTCTGTATTTCAAATGGATAATCTGAATTTCAGTTGATGCTTTCTGAATTTCAAATGGAAATTATGAAATTTAGATGATGTTTTTCTTATTTCAAATGGGATTTTTAAATTTCAATTGATAAGATCCGTTTCATATTTACAATCCATGTATGAAATTATAAATTGCAGCTCTCTCAAATTTACACTAATCAAGTCAACTTGAACTTTTTAATTGGGTATGAATTGGAAGAATGTCAGTTATCAAAATCTTTATTTAGTTTGAAGCAATTAAGTATTGTTGTTAGCGATATTTAGTATTTTCTGAATTCTTTTATTTATTTGAGTTTCATAATTATAACCCAGGTAAGTTTTATTTTTGGTTTTTTCAAAAGAATCCACCATTTTAAGCGATTTTTTCATAATCAGCTCTTATTAGTAAAACACCAAAAGTGAGTCTTTCTGATTTGGAAAAAGGAGAAATATTGGCTTTTACAAACCAAATATTATTAATTTCCAAAATTTCGCAATTAATTGGCCGAAGTCGAAGAGTATTTTCCAAATTTTTTTAAATGATAAGAAAAATTATGCAATAAAGAAGAAAAGTGGAAGAAAATACAAGTTTTCGTATCATGATACATGCAGACTTTTAAGCGCTGCAAGTAATTCTACCATAAGCTGCATATAACTCAGGGCCCAATTTAAACTTTCGTGAGCAAATCAACAGCTTCGAGAGGTCTAAATGCATAGGCAAATATTGTACTAAGCAAAATGAACATAGTTTAACGTAGAGTGAAACAAGACCACAAATTGGAACATGGTATGCCAAAACTACGATATCCTTTCTTCAAAGATATAGATACTTCCTAACGTCGCACAGTGGCTGAAAATTAGATTTGCAAAAAAAAAAAAAAAATATATATACCTATTTTAGAGTTTTAATACGTTTTATTTTTTAATGATTTTATTGAAGGATAACAATTCGTTACATATATGTAACAAACTCGTATGAAGGAAAAAAATGGGTATTTTCGTTATGAATTTAAAAACCTGATTTTTCGCCATTTTTGAAACAAGTTATGTAGAAAATTTGTTAAAATTTTGTTGTCCGATTTTGTAGCTTCAAAAAGCGTTATAAAATTTTCAGATATCACAGTTTTCAGATATTAGCACTAATAGCGAAAATAACACACCAATCAGACTTGAGCGATGTTAATTATATTTCACAATCATTCACTTCAGAAATTTTTCTATATCATTAATAAATTCACACTTACGCTCACACTTGTGAGCTTAAATTTAAATTTTTAATATCAAACATGGGGATTAGTAACAACATCTCTGTATTTAATTACTTTACAATAACTCAATTACACCCAATTACATGTAATTAGACGTAATAAAGAAATTGGCCTGTAATTAAATACCCAAATATTGGTATTATGACCCATGTCTGGTGTTGGCAAAATGGAAAATTTTCCAAGGAAGCGTTTAAGCCCACAAGTGTGACCGTAGGTACGATATTATTAATGAGATAGAAAAATTACACATGTGAATGATTGTGAAATATAATTGACGTCGCCCAAGTCTGACACCAATGAATATCAAAGTGTAGTTTCTCCAAGAAATTCGAAAGGTTAAACCTCAATGTCGAAGAGAACACACAGCACTTTTAGATGACAAAAAAGTTTTGTGTACAAACCTTAATTAGCGAGTATAGTGAAAAACAGGGTTTTAAAATGTTGGGTTAATATATCTCGAAAACATGATGCGATACACGAATTTTGAGGTCAGATGCGGATTTAGCGCACCTCAAACCTTTAGGCTTAAAAAAATTATTATGTGAAAATTTACGGAACCGTACTATTATATGTCACTCAGAATATTAACAATTTTAAGAACAATATACAATATTTTTGATGGTATCAGCATTTCTGATGCAACGAATTTAACCATGTGAACATCCTAAATTTTAATATTTATAACTCACACACACAGAGAAATAAAGTGCCAACCGAATTGAAAAGTCTATTTTAATGTTAACAACTTACAAATTCAGTTAGTACAACGATATTTACATTCGATTTCTGAATATTTTAGGTGTTGCAACTAAAATTCAGTTGAAATAACCGAACTTTGTTGTGAAAACTAATGTTAAGTTGTGCCAACCGACCAAAATTCGTATTAACCGAATTTGAGTGGTAGTAACCGAATTTCAGTTGGCAAATAGCTAAATTTTCTCTGTGTGCAAGAACTTTTCCATAAAATTTCAACAGTTATTTAAAAATTTAATCGGTAAAGTTATTTTAATTGTATATTCAATTAAATTACCAAAGAAATATATTTTTTACTTTCTGTCCATTTATCAATAAACAAAATAAACAAAAAAACGTACTTTCGGTAATAGTTGAAATCAGTTAAAATTTTTTATTTAAAACAAAAATTTGTTATATTATATTGATTATTGAAATAAACGAAAACAATTTATAGTTTTTATCGATTTTGTCAATTAATTTTTTAACAGCTGAAAATAAACCAAAAAATACAATTGTTTTAAACGAAAAGTAAGAAGTTCTGTTGCTAACAGAAAAAAAAAAAAAAGTTGCTTATAACATTTTCATCATAAAAGTAAATTGCCTAAAACCTTTGGTAGATGAGAATCCTGATGTTGCTAAATCTCCTACATGTTGAAACAAATATGTGCCCTCTGTTAGCAATAAGTGATAACTCTTCAAAATCTGTAAGTCTGTTTTTCGGTAAAAAGAAATTTCAGATATTTCTAATATTTGCGCTTTCAGCGTCAGCGTAATTGCAAAATTTTTTTATATTGCCATATAAATGACAAATAACCTAATAAAATGAGATCAAATCGAGTAGTGTGCTTTCAAAATTAAAGAAAATATGACAATACAAATCTAATCATGTCTATGCGTTAAGATCTTAAAATTTTATATTTTTTGAAGGGCACATCTGATGTTTGTGAAATAATTAGTTGCGGCCCTACGTGATCGGTAGATATTCGTGCTACTATTATTGTGTGTAAGTGTATTAATTTGGTATCCAGAGCCCTTTAAAATTAAGTTATGTAGCTTTTCATAGATTTTTGGAGCTAAAAGTAATATAGAAACAAAGGGATAATCCGATGCTACAGAGAACAATAGTAATGATGATCTCTATCCTATAAACCAGATTTCAACCTAATTTTTTAAACTGCGGATGTGGCAATCAATTATAAGTTAGAGTTTTAGCGTACTGTGGAGCTTAACGTAATGTAAAAACAAAAAATAAAATCCGACATATTTAGCACCTGATTGTTATGATAACATGTACCACTCAATTTTGTGCTGCATTTTTTTTACTTTTTATCTATTTTGAAAATTGATCGATTTAATATTTACATATGTTAATAGTTATGCTAATGTCTATCATTAAAATAAGATCTGACCCCGTGATTGTTTAAACCGCGCATGTGCGAGTCAATTTGCAGTTGAATTTTTCTAAATTTTACCTCAATTTCTGCAAAAACCAGTTGTGTTAGAAAAATTTAAAAACCAAATTCGGACTAAGCACGGAAATGTTATTCGGAAACGTATGGCCGCATCCCGAACAGTTTTGCTGTTTTTTGTTTATAACTAATCCAGAAAAATATTGTATACCACTAATTTGAAATTTTTCATTTTTAAAATCTTAAATCGTATGGTTTCGTAGATTTCCCCATACAGGGTGATTCATTCGTCGAATACGCTGGTGAAATTCGGCGGGTCGTGACTGAATCATCCTGTATATAAAAAATTTAACAATTTCTTCCTTTTTACTACTTTGTTACATTTCTGTAACGAATCGAAATTAAAAAAATTAATGCTTAATGAATTTTAAAATAATTGAATATATTTTTAAAATTAAGAATACAATATAAATTTTATGATACTCAGTTGTTTTTACGCTTTTATTACTTTTAATAACACAAAAAAAAAAAAACTCAACGCATTTACGGAGAATAAAGTGACAATCGAATTGAAAATTGTTTATTAATGGTGACAACTTGTAAATTCAATTTGTACAACGATATGTATATTAGATTTCTGAATATTTTGGGTGTTGCAACCAAAACTCTGTTGAGCTAACCGAACTTTGTTGTGAAAACTAATGTTAATTTGTGTCAGCTGTCTAAAATTTGAAGTAAAGGAATTTTAGTCGTAGTAACCGAATTTCAGTTGGCAAATAGCTAAATATTTCTCTGTGTGAATGAAAACTTGTAAATTTTTGACATAAAAATCATTTATTTCCAAATTTACCGTTTTTTCAGAAAACCTTGCTCTTGTAGTAGTAGTAGTAGTAGTAGTAGTAGTAGTAGTAGTAGTAGTAGTAGTAGTAGTAGTAGTAGTAGTAGTAGTAGTAGTAGTAGTAGTAGTAGTAGTAGTAGTAGTAGTAGTAGTAGTAGTAGTAGTAGTAGTAGTAGTAGTAATTCTTTATTTTCAAAAAAATTTAATACAAAAATTTTTCTTAAAAATTAAAGAAAACATAATTTACATACGGCTTTGACATTGTCGTTAGCCGAAATCCTAGCTATTAAATATTAATAGCGCGTTGGACTGTTACACAGATGGTCCCGGGTTCGATTTCCGTTCACGACAACATCAATTTAGATAAATAATATGTATGAGTTTTCTATCACTTATATGTTTCGCTGCGCCCACCTTCGGTGTTCCCATAGCACTTAACCCCACAGAAGTAAAATAATGAATCAGGGCTATGAAAAAACAGCTTCAATAAATTTGCCTAATTCTACATCAGGTGGCGAGCAACAGCTGTTCTAAGAAATATCATCTCGCGCAATTACAGTGTTGCCACGTTTGAGCCCTTCATCTTTCACCACCTTTCATCTCTTCACTATCCCTTTTCCAAAGAAGGCAACACATAAATTAATAGGAAGAATTTCCTGAGTGTTGCTTCTCTTAAAAAAAAAAAAAAAATAAGTTGTTTCCAAATTATAATTGGGGAATAATTTTTTAATTACATTCATACACAAAATGTCACATATGTTGAAAGTATTAGTTACATATCTGTAACACCATGCAGTAAAGGGTTAATAATTTTATAAAGCTGCAACTTCAGTTGGTAAAATTTCTTACCTTGTTATCGATTTGTTTCTTCAGTTTCTTAAATTTTATTCAAACTTACAAAAGGAACTTAATTAAGTTGAAAATTCTTAAAAAAAAAATATTCTTATCAATTTGTTTGTGTTCACACTTTTTACACAAACCTTGAGCTACAGTTTTATAAAAGGACATTTGTTTTAAAGAAAGTAATTACACATACATATACAATTATTTATTAAAACACACACACTCTTACAATTTTCACACCACCCAAGTAAAAATTATACATAATAATTGTCTTCAACATTGAAAAATATTCTAAGGATATCCTGGTAACTTTTGGCTTGTTGGTTTCCGTTACTAAGGACAACCACATAGATAGATTATTTAAACAGAGTAAATATAAAACATAACAAATTTAAAACTTATGCTAGCAAAAGATGATTAATAACCAAAAAAAAAAAAAAGAAAGGAAAAAAACAAAAAAGAAGTTATGCACTAATAAATATGTATGTAAGCACAGACAAAAAATAAACTGTTAAAAAAAGAAGACTTCCTATTAAATTTTTTAGATTTTTTTTTTTTTTTGCTGTATTTTTAACCACAAACAAAAAACACAGAAAATAAGACAAATGAACTTAGTGCGTGGTCTGTTTTACACTTAATTTAAGCTGAGTGTGCATAATTTTTAAACAGAGACTTGGAGAGAAAAATGGTTAGAAGGGCATACTTTTAAGAATTCTTAAAAATTAACGATTGCATTTAAAAATTAATTAATATTGAAAAAAGCAGACAGTAGTGCGATTCAGTAACTTGTTTTAACGATAATCGAACTGTTTCAAAATGTAAACAACAAAATTAACGATTTTTTTGTATTAACATTTTTAAACGATATTCGCTATTGTTAAAATCAGTTGTTGTTGTTATCTAACCGACAACAATTTTTGTATTGTTTATTCAATCGAGAAAAAGTTAAATTTTTAAATGGAAAAATAGCATTGTCAACTATCGTTAAGGTGTATTTAGTGAATCACTTAATCGTTAGTGCAAACAACAATAGTTGCCGATATATTTTGCGATTGTCAGATCGTTAAGTTCGAGGCCATACTCTATATTAGGATATTGTTCTAACAAATAATCTATAGAGTTTTTGTTTTCAAATTTATTAATTGACCACTTTCAGGAATGTGTTGATAGATCTTTTTCGGGAATTTTCCAGCTTCCCATCACCAGAACACGTTTTGAAAGAAGTGGCAGTCCCATGCAAAACATCAAACATTCATATAACCTAGTTTTGCTACTAAATGAGAAGTAATATAAGTTAATGATTATCACGTGTTCGTTATGTGCAGGCTCTACCTTTGGTAGATATACAATACACGCTTTTTGTTTTTATTCTCCTTTTTATTTTCACACAGCGTCATTTGTATTTGTGCGACCATAACGAAAGTCAGTAAACTACTTTTTTACCATTGAAATCCATGGAGTCCCCATAGTATTTATCAAGCTTTTCCTTGGTTTGATTGACGGTTTTTTTTTAACAAAAAATAATGTTTAATGAGAACTCGAAATTCACTTTTTCCCATTTTTAAAAAATTTACGAGGTTGTATGATTTGAACAGTTGTTAAACGCAAAGTAAATGAAGGAACTCGGTCAAAATGTGATAGTAGTCCATTAACAGGTGGTACTTGATGGGAGCAGTGTTACATTTTATATAACTACGAGGGAAGTTCGAAAAGTCACGGACTTATTGATCCGCTCTAGTAGTATTATTGATTATATTTTTTACTCCTATTCTCAATAAAATGAGACAAACGGACCACAAATTAACTACAAATCATTATTTGCCCGATTTTCCGTTTAATTTTGAAATTGGTCTTTTTTCATTTCTTTCGATACACATCAAAAATGTGGTATAAAAAACATGTACCACAAAAAAAAAAAAAAAAAAATCACAAAAATTATGCTTCGAATGCAATGTCTTTTTTTTTAAATACAATTTGATTTCAAATCCATTAATAATTAACTGCTTCGTAATATTTAGTCATAAAAATATATTTTCTGGAACACGAGTTAAATAAACCCGCAGCTCAGAAAGTCCAAAATGCTTTAAAACATGTTTTCGTTCACTAAAAAAATACTTGTACCTTAAATTCTTATGCTCTACAACATATCCAATGTTCATTAAAGTCTGCGGTACCTTGTCAGGATTTCCCCTTATAAGTGGAAACATTTTAAAAATATAAAACTTTAAAAATCCCTGTTAAAATGCATTCAACTTTTCCACGCCTATGCTTAAATTTTGGTTATTCCTGGTAGTTCTTTAATTTTTTTTCCCCATATTTTTTCTTCATACAAGAAAGTGGTGGAGTAGTCGAAATAAAAAATTGCTGATTTTGTCAACTGTTCGCATTTGATAAAATTATTAGCTTGCAGACTTGTTGTTTTTGTGTTGCTACTACAGCTTCTTTCATATTTATATGCAAATTTATTTTTAATTTTACTTCTTCTTGTTGTTGTTTTTACATTAAAGACATTGAATAAGTAGCTTTATTTAGAGTTCGTTAATTTTTTTGTTTGTTAGTTAATTGTTTTTTATTTTGTGGAAATCCCACAAAACAGAACAATTTCCTGTTTACGTGCTAAAAAAAAAAGAATATTTTTTAATTAGAAATTAAAGAGGGGTTGCATATTTTAGCGGCATTCTTAGAATTCTAACAGTCAATGTAAGTTTTCACTAAATTAATGAATTTACAAAAATTTGCACACTTTTATAAAAAATTGTTTTTTTAAAAACAAATTTCATGATAATTATTGCATTGTTCAACTTTCCATTCCTCATGAATATATGAAATTTACATTGTTCACATAAATAGAAGGTGCTCGGAATTTATGCCAACGGATATAATAGCCAGAATGGAAATTAGGAATATGTCCGAATGGTTTTCGGTCACAGACCCTAAACCAAAAGTTGGTATTATGGCTTATAACGTAACGGGGGTATTACCTTTTTAAAGTTGGTTGATTTTAAACCAAAACAGTCTCGGTCATATTACCAATATTAATAATGGGGCATGTGACCGAAATCTAACGTGTCATAATACCAGTCTTTCTTCACAAAAAATATAAAAACTTTAATACATTGATTAAAAATTTGTTAGAAAAAAGTGTTTAAAAAAAAATTCAAAAACAAGTGTCCACAAAACTCAATTTAATCAAAAAGTAACAAACTTAAAGAATTAAATAATTTTAATTATTTAGGTATTTATTCCACTTTAGTAATTTAATATTTATTACGAATATCTGAAAAACGGATAACTTTAACCAGTGGAGCTTTTGATATATTATGCTCTGTTCCTTAATGGTATCTACCTTCAATTTTTTTTTTCAAATCGTATTATTTTTGCTTACATTGCTTCCAGTATATTATCAAAAATTATGTATTTTGATTTTCGCCTGCTGCGCTGTCAACATGTTATTTAAATTCAAAGTTTTTTAAAAACATATCTCGGAATTAATTTTTTTGATCTTTTGGAATTGAGCTTGTTAAAGGCCACTTTCGAAATTGTTTTGACTATTTTGGTGAAAAAAGTTTCCCTGGATAAAACGGGATCGTATATGATTGTATCTGTGCATATATGGTCTTCTTGCATATAATCATAAGGTCTGAGATCATAAAAATGTTAACACACACAAAGTTACAATAAAAAATACTTTAGTAGAATAGTTAGTAAAACGTCTATTGTACTATTTGTTAGCAAATTTTTTTTATACTTATTCAGCAATTAACTGTTTTGAACTAATGTTTTACTAATGTTTTACTAATACTATACTTATGTTTTACTAATTTATTTTGCTAAAAAAAATTGTGCTGATAAGCACATTAATAGTGTGGACGACAACCAGATTGAAAGATATGCGCAGAATGAAGCAGATGTCGCGGCATGTCAAGATGTAGTTGAGAAGAGGAAAATGATACTAAAAATTACAACTCTAATAAGACATATAAAAAAATCAACCATGGAAGTTTTTGTATCTCTTTTTCATACATAAAACAAAATTGTGCATTAAAACAACTAAAATTTTGTGTTGTCACCGGCTTGTGAAAATAATTGTCTATTAATTAAATAAAAGACAAAATAAAAATATATAAATTTTATGTGTATTTCTAAACTAAATATTTATAGATTAATAATCTAGTGTGGTCAAATTGCAAACAAACATGTAGACAGAGTAAAGCGAAAGACAAAGACACACATCTTAGGTAGATTTTTATGGTTCCTTTTACTTATGGTTCCTTTTACTTCGTTTCGCTTCTATAATTATCTTCGGCAGTTTCGGCCTTTAAAATATATCATCTTTTAGACAACCATTGATGTAAGTAGTTGAAAGAAAATTTTTGTTATGTCATATATATTTATTTCTATATATTTTCGGATATTAAATTAATTCATGTCGTCAATGTGGGAAAATGAAAATTTTTATGTATCGCAATTATTGTAAATTATTTTTAAAAGAATCACAAAAATATGTTTTATGATTTTCAGCAAATAAATTAACGAAATTACAATTTTCTACAAATTTTTTGTGTTTTTTCAGTCTACTAAAATTCAGCAAAAAATTTATTAATTTTTAGCAAGGCTTTTTTATTTCTAATCCATTAAGTGTTAGCAAAACTTTTGCTAAATCTACTAATTTTGTTGCTAAAAATCAGCTCTCTGATTTTCAGCAAAAGATTTTGCTGACATTAGCAATTTTTTTGCAAGCACCCTCCTGACTAAAATTTTGCTGACTCAGCAAATTTTTTTGCTGACTTTACAAACTTTTTTTTGAGTGTACTTAAAAAAACACACCACTGAATTTTAAGACTTCAAACCAAATTTTTATTAAATAAAATTTAATACAAAATCAAACAAAAAAAAAAAACCGCATGGAATTCTAACCACTACGAGCAAAGTTATCCACATTTTCCGGAAACACTCCCATTAAGGCTTTTATGGTAGTTTCTGTCACCTTTTATGAGCAGGTGGTCTATCTGCGTTTGAAATCTTGCATGTCCTGGGAGACGTTTTTGGGTCCTTTAATACTTTTTTAACAAGAGCCCAATATATCTACACTAGCCTGAGCTCCGGGCAGTTTGGTGGATTTGACTCTCTTGGTACAAAAGCCACATTATCATCATTATACCACTCGAGCGCTTTCTTGCTGTAGTGACAAGATGCTAAATCGGGCCAAAAGAAAGTGGATACATTGTGCTGACTCAAGAATGGAAGAAGTCTCTTCTGCAAACACTCCGTGACATAGATTTCGATGTTTATAGAGTCAGGTGTCACAAATGACTGGCTTCTTTGGCCGCAGCTACATATGGCTTGCCATACTAGAAATTTTTTTCCACAACATTTCCTCGAACATCGGAAACATTAAATTCTTGACAAGGGAGCTTCGAAAAATCAGCCAGGACATAAGGTTCGTCGTCCATTACACAACAGTTGTATTTTTGTATAAAATTTGATTTCAATTTTCGAGCTCTGGTTTTGGCCTCCAAATTTTTAAAAGCGTTTCTATCGGGAACTTTTTTCTTTGTATGTCCATGTTTGACTTTGTTGAAAATATTTAATTAATTTTGAACGCACTTTTCTTTCATCGTCCATTGTGTAAAAAATTGAAAATTAAAACTCATGAAGTAAATTAATTAATAAACTGACATATTTTTAAAATGTAAACTGCGAAAAAAAAAATATGAGAACCTTTAAACCAAAGTTATGGGCAAAAATGTGTGTTAACATTTTTATGATCTCACTCCTTATATGGGTAAAAACATAGTTTTGTGTTAGTTAAATAGTTTTTAATTTTGTAATTTTTGACCCGTAGTAAAAAACTGTAGAAAATAGCAAAATTCGCAAGGATTACAAGGATTACAAGGATTCATACTAAATTAAATAAATTCGAGCTAACCCAGCAAAAAATAGAAGCGCTTCCAGAATGCATTATTTAATTTCGAAACGCTTCCAAAAACCTTCAGAAGGCATGATTTTTGTTCGCGATGTCCCACTTGGTATGTCTCTTTTACGAGTGTGAAAAGAGCTTCTTTCATGTGCTCTTAGAAGCAATAAATTCATACCTCCTTAGGCAATAAGAATCGCTTCTGTTGTATGTTGACAACATTAATGCTTCATGGCATTCATGCATTATTGCTTCATTTTAAGCATTATTCACTGTTTCAAAGAAGGCATTTTGGGAAGCACTACACAATGCCTTCCCTAATTGCTATATAGTATGCAAGGCGGTGAAGGGCTATTTTGAAAGCATACAAATGTAGTTACTGCTTACCAAATCCAAGTTATTTTTTGCTGGGAAGTTTTCAAAAACCCTTTGGGTGGTTTGGTATACTGGATGTCTACTTTTATTTGTAATGCAGTTATGTCTTTAGCTGGGGTACGACCCACAAGGAAGCTACACAGTGGTGAACTCGTAGATTTGAATGAAACCTGGATATGTTGTAAAGGAAAAAAAAAAATATAAGAAACATTTTCTAAGGACTGAAAAGTAGGGTAAAAAATGACAATTTTTTTTTTTTTAATATATTTCTTATATAAGTTATTGGAAAATTGTGTATAAAATGAAAGGTATTTTAAAGGCGCATCTACTGGCATATAAAATATATCTGTGCATGAGCTATCGATACATATAATTATTGCTTAAAATGTAAATGAGTTGTTGTGATTCGTGTTTTCGTTCGTGATATCAAAAATATACATCTTACCCTCATGCTTACAAAAAATCACAAAGTAATGTGTCTATAAATAGATTTTCAAAAAATATTAATAATTACTTTACGTTTATAATTCATGCATTATGTAATTGATGATCGGTAAGTCATTATTTTATGTTTTGAAGTAATGTAAAATGTAATAAGGCATCATTACACGGTAATCCATGTGTGTTCAATTATCGGTAACTCATTACTTCTTGTTGGAAAATAATAATACACGTAAAGAGTACACATTACAAGGTAATGCATTACTTTATCGCACCCATTACCAAAGTTTTGCTGGGCTCCTTACCTTAAAAATCAATTAAAACTATTTTGATTCTTTTTTTACATTCGTACCTGATCCAAGCATTCATTTTTTTATGAAATTAAATTTAAACTTTATCATTGTCATCGCTTTTGTCTCATTATTGTTATCATGCCATATATCTTTCATTAGTCTTAACAATTAGGGTTAAAATTTGTGAAAAATAAAAATCTTGTGTATATGTAAACCATACATATACAATTCATAATATCTTTTACATAACTAATTTACATAAATGTACAGAAATATGGTAACCGGTGCTGGGGTATCATAATCATATCTACCACATATACGTACATATAAGTACATTCACTCATTCATTAATTTATTAAATTTCATTTGACTGGCGCTTTGGTGTCCAATTTCATTAGTTTTTGTTTTTATATGAATCCTTTTTTCATGTTTTGCATTTTGTTTGTTTGAGGTCCGAAAAGCTTAACACAACATTGTTGGTTTTATTAAATAAATTTATTCATGTTTTGAAATGAGTCTTCAACAAATCTGTCATTTAAATGTGCTCGTTTGTCACACATTATAAATACTTAAATGTATGGAATGGATTAAAATATTGTTCTTTTCGTTTTCATTTGCATTTAATGTAAAGCATGGCATGGATGATGAAAGGAAGGAAATTGGATACCTTAACATATTATCTGCTCTGTTCTGGTTTGTTTCCATTTACATTGGCATTATGTTTTCTATCTTGTTAATGCAGCATGTGGTGAATATGATGAATGTGTTATGTATAGTTTTTGTATATTAATAAATTTAAGGTCGTTGTTGTTCTTTGTTAAGACAGGTAGTTTGTGCCATTTGGCTGTGAATGTAATGTTAAGACAATTGACTTTACATATGATTATTTAAGATTTAAATAAATTAATTCCTTGACTCATTAGAGCGTTGCTTTCAAACCGGATATTTCTCTTACTGTTTGCATTTGCATAGATCCGTTAATTTTGCATTAAATACAAATTGCAAGAATATTTTTAACTAGAAAATTTCAATTACATCTTATGAACAGCTAAATTCTTAAAAATTAGAACTACGAAAACACCAGTGTGTTATTTATAGAATTAAGGAAGTATTTATAGAATTAAGGAAGTAATTTGAAACATTTGAACTACCTAAAACTTTGGTCGCTTCACTATAAATTTAACTAAAACTTGATTTTTATCAAATAGCGGGGTTTTGTAATAATAAAACGAGAGTGATATATGGGCTTTAGAGCGGAATTTTTTTTTTTAATTTTCGATTTTTATCAATTATTGTTGCTTTTACTGAGAACTAGGTCTTAAAGTTAGGTAGTGCAATGAGAAAAATCGGATAGCTGTGGCGCTCCGCGAACGAAGTTTTCGGTTTTTGAAAATTTTTTTTAAACTGCTCTAATAAAAATATATCATGCGACTAAAGTTTTTCACGGGATTTCCCGACATTTTGGAATGCCGAAATCGCGGGAATTCCCGGGAATTTATTTATTTTTAGTAATGTTATTAATAAACATATTTTTTTTTATAGAGTATAAATTCAAAATTTTTCTTAAACTGCTTTTATAAAAATATATCATGCGACTAGAGTTTTTCACGGGAAAAACTTTTCATTCCGAAACCACGTGAAATACTTCGGGAATTCCCCGAGAATTTATTTTTTTAGTAATAAGTTTTAATAAATTTTGGCATGTTAAGCACATAGTTTAAACATATTGAAATCCTCCTAAACTTTTTTGAGATATTGCGAATTGATTTTTACTAAAAATGGAGTTTATTTCTTCCATTCCACAATTTTTTTTAATAATTATCCTATTATTTTTGTGCTAGAAAAGTTGAAAAACTACTTTTCGTTTGAACATAACTATGTCAATATTGATTGAATGATAACTTGCAAATTTACCTACAAACATCTCGCAGAAACCGAAAATTTATGTAAAAATTTTTATGCTTTTCAATTTTATACACTTGATTATTATTAAATTAATATTTACTTTAACATTCGATTTTCATAAATTAATGTTTTGATTGAACCGCTTGGCACTAGATCCAATAGTGTTTTGGTGCGAAATTAAAAAAAATCTGATTACTGAACCCTTTGCGATCTGCGCACAAAGCTCTGATATAAGACAAAAAATTAATTTAATTTTTAAAAATATATTTTGTGATACATCGTTTCTAATTTCAGAAAAATATCTTGTATGGTATTTGAGTGCAAAATAAAATATGAATCTCAGAATACTAAGATCTTTTTTATAAACTTTCAAGAATAAAGGAAAAAATCGCAATATCTCGAAAACCGTTAGTCCGCCCGAGTTAAAATAATATTATATAATCATGTATAACGCAGAAGCTTTTCTATATAAAGTGAACGGAATTTTTCTAAATATTACTGTAAAGGACGACTTACATTTCAGTAAATTCAACTAACATTGTCAGTTGTGTCTTAGTGTTCAAAAAATGAACCATAAATGTAGTAAAAATGAACCACATATGCAGTAAAAAATAAACAAACATTTGTTTTTATAAATAACAAAAACTACTATAAAAAAGAATGTAAAATTATAAAACAGTCGTTTTAAGTGGTTTGTTTTTTAAATGAACTACAAGGTTGGTAATAAAAGTAAGTTGTTCTACAAACGACTGACATTTACATTAAAAATATAGAAACTATTTTACAATCCAAACAACTACATATTTTTAAAGCAGTGAGTGAAGCAACAGAACTTAATCATTATTTAATAATTTTAATTTTAAGTAATTGAAGTTCATCAACACATCAATTAAGCTTAATTAAGAACTAAAAATATATGAAGTTAACAACAACGCTGCCACACCATCTAATATTGGCGTTTATAATAAATACTGAAAAAAATATTTTCCACTACATAACTTTTAAAACCAACAACCACCAACTTATCTTAAATTTTGTCGATAAAATAAAATATTTGTAGTTAAAATTTAATATTAGTGTTGCCTCCAAAAAAACCAATCACTTTATTCAAAATATTAGTTTTCTTTATATATTTCAAGTTTTTCTATAGTTTTGGTACTTCTTTGCAATTAGCAACCGAATTATGCAAATCTATTTTTAGACATACATATTTAAATTTGAAACAAAAAAAAAATTCCAATTCAAAATTAAAAAAAAAAATCAAATTAGGTTTATGCTAGAGGTAAAATAATTGCGTGACAAGCAGGAGAACGCCGCACAGTGGAAAATCGTAGAGTAAGACCAGCCCATAATTCATTTTTAAAAAGGTTCGAATTACACCATAATTTTTTTTTTATCGAAAAGCTAAGATGTCGAACTTAATAATTTGAGGAAAATATTTGATGTTTGGTCAATAGTAATAGTCGGAAATAAGGACCGAATTCACATCTTTTTACGACAACGATTTATTACTATAAAAATAAAACATTTTTCAGAGCATATTTTTAATATAATTCACATTACAATTAAGGAGTTTTATACCTTATTGGAAAGGTAATTTGATATAGATTTCGATTTTATAAATAGCGGATCAGGTTTTAGTGAAAACATTCAAAATTTTAGCTCCTGAATGATGTAATGTTGTTTTGGCTGCATGTAAAAACTTTGGTAAGGCTTTTAATTAGGAGCTCTGTTTAGCTCTGCGGTCATATGTAAAAAATTTTAAAGCTTAATATATTAATAAAATACTATAAAAATATTAGCTGCATATTCGTGCATAAACAGAAGTTACATTCAATAATGTTAAAAAACTCAGTTATTTAGATAATTGGAGAAATGAGTTTTGTTAAAGTAGCTTTGCATTGTTATCTCATTTTTTTTTGCTAAATTTAAAAATAAATTTAACAAATTGAGCAAAAAATAAAAATTCCGTTATATAAAAAAAGTTGACTAGTAGGCTATTGATGGAAAGTTTAAGAATAGTCACAAATAATATATGTTTTTTGGTTATACTGTGTTTTTTTTTGTGAAGAGATTATTAAAAATCAGTATTACATTAATTAAAAATGAATAATTTTAAGTGTTCAGTGCGTCAAATAATTGATAATTATATTGAAAGTGGGAGAAATGTACAAAGTATTAACGTTTTTATTGAAAAAAATTATCAACTTTCTGAAGAAAATATAAAATATATAGTAAATGATATAAAAAAAACTGTCATACCAAGTTTTAATAATCGGTGGAAGAAATCAAGCAGATCTTCAAAAATATTTTTTGAAAAAAATGTTGAGTGGTTAAATGGGGACTTTTGCAGAACTTTGCCACTAATAGTGAAACCTTCAAAATGTACGGCGAATCGAGGAAGACCCTGTAGCTCTTATGAAACATCATCAAAATCATCAAAGAAACGTAAAAATACTTCTCTATGTAATGATAATGGGTTTCAACATATTTATGGCGCTTATATCCAAGGCTTGCGATCGATGGGAGAATTGGAAGAGGCAAAAATTATTGAACTGCTAAGATCTTCTTCTAAACTTGAAAAGAAGGAGATTCTTAAAAACCTGGAAGATTCCGAAAAGGGTGAATCTTTCGATGAATTAGTGGCGTTAAGTGTATTTATTGACCTTGACCTGACAAAAGCACAATACATATACTTAAGAAATATTATGATGGAAAAAAAATATACTGTTCTTCCTCCATACTATAAAATTCAGGAAGCAAAAAAAAGTTGCTGCCTTTCACCAGCTTTACTACACGTAACAAATACTTATGCTGGAGTTAAGTCTTTACAAGATCTGTTAGATCACACTTCAACCAGGATTTTAATGATTGATGCTGTGGATAATAAAAGCTTAATAAACATAACTCTCTACTGTAAATGGGGTTGTGATGGCTCGTCAGGTCAATCAGAATATAAGCAATCGCTTCCAGAGGAATCTAATCTAATTTCTGATGCAAATCTATTTATAACATCTTTAGTACCAATTAAACTTGTAAGCGAAGAAACAGGTGATATTATTTGGGAAAATCCAGTCTGCTCATCTGTTCGATATTGTCGCCCCATTTCAATAGAACTTTGCAAAGAGACACCCGCAAAAACTAAAGAAGTGGTAGATAATATTGAAACTCAAATAGAGTTATTGTCACCAACTATTATTTCAAAGAACAAAAAAAATGTAGCCGTAAACCATAAACTGTTTCTTACAATGATTGATGGTAAAGTAGCACAAGTTTTAACAAATACTCCATCAAGTGCATCATGTACCATATGCCAAGCGACACCTACTCAAATGAATAATTTAGAGAGAGTAGCTGCAAGACCAGAAGATGAAAATGCGTTTAAGTATGGTTTATCGACCCTCCACGCATGGATAAGATGTATGGAAATGATTTTGCACATTGGTTATAATAGTGAATTCCAAAAATGGTCAGCTTTAACTGAAAATCATAAAGCAATTAAGAAGCTTAAAAAAGCTAATATACAAAAACGTTTTCGTGAAGAGTTGGGATTAATTATTGATAAGCCAAGGCAAGGAAGTGGTAACAGCAATGATGGTAATACCGCTAGAAGATTTTTTTTTTAATTTTTCGCGATCTGCTGATATAACTGGAGTAGATGAAGAATTAATAAAAAGGTTTCACATCATTCTTCAAGCTTTATCGTCTGATTTAATAATAGACCCTGGAAAATTTGGCGAATATGCAATGGAAACAGCAAGATTATATATAAAAAAATACAACTGGTATCATATGCCATCATCTGTCCACAAAATATTGATACATGGGGAAAGCATTATAAAACATTTTGCAGTGTTGCCTATTGGTCAGCTGTCCGAAGACGCACAAGAGTCGCGCAATAAAGACTACAAAAATTATCGTTTACATCACTCTCGAAAATGTTCGCGATCAGCCACTAACGAAGATGTTTTCAACAGACTTCTTTACACCTCTGATCCATATGTAACAAGTATAAGAAAACCATCTGCCAAACTTGCAAAAGATTTGGATGAAGATACGCTTAAACTGATGAAGTAACCACAAAATAGCGATTTTTAAGAAGAAAATGTCACGGTTAAAATATTATTTAAATATTTAAAGTTACACTATACCTAACAGAATGTTTTTTAAGTTTATTTTTTATTGTATTATTTACTTATTGTAAACAATATACATCGAAAATGTAAATTTTATTTTATAAAATCAAAACCCAGTTAAAAATGGGAAAAGTGCAAATTAATAAAATTTTATTAAGTTAGGTGTGGGTTAAAGTGACATCACATATAGATAAATATGTACATGCAATTTTTCAATAAAAAAATATATATAATTTTATTTAATTACACTATTACCATTTTCAGCCGGGTATGTTATTTTTTTTATTTACTACAATATAAATTAGTTAAAGTTACTATTTTGTACCAAATACATGTACAAGACATCTCCATATGCAAAAAATAAACTTCTTACCTTTTTTCTGAAATAAGTTCTGGTTTAATTTGGCTGATATTTTATAGAATAATAGCAAATACATTTAAGATTATTCGTGCAAAATTTCAGAACTCTATCTCTAAGAACAAAAAAGTTACAGATTTTTGGTCCGATAAGGACTAAAATTTTCCACTGTGCGCCGGTTCGAGTCCAGTTTGCGGCATAAGAATTTTTTATTAATAAATTCAATATAATATAAAATTTTTTATATTTTCGGCAACTCTAAGAAAATATTGAGATGGGCAATAGATATTGTTGAAAGAAATTAATTTTTAAACAAATAATTAAATTTGAAAATTAAAAATATTCAAGGTTGAAATTTAAAAAAAAAACATATTTAAATTGGGTTTTGCCTGACAAACGGAAGGTCGCCGGTCCAAGCCCAGGTCGCTGCATGAGAAAATTTTTATTAATATTGTAATGTACCCAATTACGACCTAGTACCTAAAGTAGACCTTTCGAAAAATGCGATTTTTTTCTCTCTAATGTTCGCTACAGCAAGCAAGTTTCACCCTATTCTTAATGCCCTAATATTAAAAAAAAATCACTAAATTCTAATTTTGTTTAGTCATTTAAAAATCACAATCAAAAGATACTCAAATGTCACTTTTTGCCGCTATTTTAATTTATTTCAGGAATGTGTTTATAGATCTATTTCGGTAATTTTCTAGGTTCCCTTCATCAGAACACGTTTTGAAAGAGGTAACAATTACATGCCAAACATCAAACATTCTTATAAACTAGTTTACTCACTACATGAGAAGAAGTTAAAGATTATCACCATTGATCAAAAAATAAATTGAAAACTTGTTTGTTATGTGCAAGGTCCACCTTTGGTGGATATTTAATACACGTTTTTTGTTTTTTTCCTCCTTTTTATTTTTTTTTTTAGTTTATAAACAAAATCAGGGGAGTAAACTTAATTTACCAGAAACTAGAAACAAAAAAATTAGCACGAAATTTGCTAAAATTAGGAAAATTTCTGTAAAAAATTAAATTACACAGAAATTACATAGAAATAACACACAAATGTCCTTATTCAAAAATTATCCAACGAATGTCTAAACAGTTTTTGAATAATTATTTAAATAGTGGCAACACTGGCTATCACTATTTTAAAAAAAGTTTTGACTTAACTGCACACGTTTTTTATGGTATTATTGTGTGTAAAGTTAAAAAGTTAATAATAAACAAGTTAAAAAGAATTTTCCAGTCGCCTTGTTGTAGACGGTAATAATTTTATTCAGAATTTAAATAAAACAAATTTTTTCTATAAACAAATATAATAAATAAAACAAAAAAGTGTGCGCCCCGGTAGGCTAGTTGGTAGCGTGCTGGCTTATCAGTGCGGGGGTCGTGGGTTCGTTTCCCACTAGAGGCACTGGTCTATTTTTGCTATAAAAAAAAAAAAGTAAAAATTTAATTTTTGTAATTTGCCCTAAGGTAGACCTTCCATATATTTCCTTATTTTTTGAGATTTTCCAAGTTTTAGTATTTTTTAATAGTATACGCATAAAGTAGACTGTTGTTGTCTATTTTGAACTATTTTCAACATGTTTCACAACAAAAAAAAAATAATATAGTTTATTTATCGCAATTAAAAAAGTTAGAATTACATATCGTAAACCCTTAAGCTTTAAACGATACAAAAAACTTTGTTATGAACAAATTTTTAATCCTTTTTAAATACAAATTTTTGTGTATTTTACTTAATTTTCTAACAATTTTAAAAGCTTTTAGAGAGTTTTTTAATTTAGGTCCACATTAGAGAACATGTACACCAAATATGGACCTTTTGAGTTGTTTTAAATATTGTTATATAACTTTTTTGAATTAGTTGTTAAAGTATTTTTGATTCCTCAATACGAATCTGAAGTAAAAAAACTAAAGTTAACCCACCCGTCCAAAATATAGGCCTTGTATAGTTCAAAAAAAATTGGTTCAAAACTTTTTCCTATTTTTAATATATACCTAGATTTGCACGTAATATAAGAGTCGAAACCTAAAATGAGCATTTCAAAGCGACCTCTAACTATCGTCGGATTGAGTCAATTTTTGGTATGCACGTAAATTTTGATATAAGGAACAGCAGGCTTGCAGAGAAAGAACCGAAGTTTTCTTTTATTTGTCCACACAAGCGTGGGCCAATTTGCAGTACATTTTTCTACCAAATTTCGCAAAAACTTTCTGAAACAACCTCCGACCTCGGCAAAACTGTTACAAAAACAACAAAGTGTTGAGCCTAAGCAGAGACCTCTCGTTACGTTATCTTTATTAAAACATGGAAAATCTTCTTTGGTTCATTAATTATATCTTACCTTTAACATTTGCATGCATTTTTTTACCTTGTAGAGGATATCAACAATTCGGCACAGCTTAATAAATTACCTTACTTGCTTATTAAAAAGTCACGTTTTTAAAAGTGTTTTTTTTTTTTTTTGCCACGAGTGGTAAGTGAGTGAGTGTGTGTTTTTATTTTTTTCATTTTACAGCTCATAACTTTTAAAATCTTTTTATAAACACTTAATAATTTAAGGACATTTTTCAATCTTTTGATGATGTCAAAGTAACAAAACTTATTAGCTTTAACTTTAATACGACAACAAAATATTGTATGCATAAAACTAAGAAAATTGCATAAACAACAAAAAGCACAAAAAAAGTTTGCCATTCTCCAGTCACTAAATGGAAAAGATGCTCAAAATCTATAGAATGGACAAACATGTTTGCAAGCGGGTGGACTAACGTTTACTTAAGCTTAATAATGTAGGAGAGTTCTACTGTATGGAGGGAGACCAACTGGTGAGGTATTGTTTGGTGAAAAATTATGGAAACATAATGTACGAAAGTCAACCGGCAGTCTCTAACACATGCCAGCCAATATATTTTGTAGCTTATTTAGAGAGGTAATGGGTTGGTTGGCTGTGTAGTACACACAGAAAAGAGTTTTGTAGTTGCAACCGAATTTTTTGCCAACCGAATTTTTGTGGTTCCACGTACTATCACTATTATTATATAAAATTTTTATCCGTGAACTGGGCTCGAACTGGCGACCTCCTGTTTGTCGGACAATTACTTTACCTTTAGCCTAACCCCAAGTTGAAATTGTATTTTTCAATTTCAACCTTAAAGGTTGTTTTGTTTCAAATTTAGATATGTATATATGTATATCTAATAATAGATTTGTGTGTACAACAGATATTCGGTTGCTGATCTCAAGAGTTACCAAAATTATAAAAAATTAACATATTATACAATTTTGATATAATTTTTTTAAAAATAAAAATTATAGGTTTTCAACCTTTAATTGTGCAAAATCATAAGTGAGAAAACTAGTTTATATGAATGTTTGATGTTTTTCATGGCATTGTCAGTTCTTCCAAAACGTCTTCTGATGATGGGAACCTTGCAAATTCTCGAAATAGATCTATCATAGGGAGTGACACTTCTTTCAAAACGTGTTCTGATGATGGGAACCTAGAAAATTCCCGAAATAGATCTATCAACACATTCCTGAAAGCGGTAAATTAATAAATTTGAAAACAAAAATTCTATAATTTCTAATAAAGAAATATACAGCATGGCCTCGAACTTGAATAATTTTCATTTTCATTAACATATTATTTTAAAATTATTTTATTCATAAAAAATTCTTATCCGTGAGCTGGACTCAAACCGGCGACCTTCTGTTTGTCAGGCAATTAATTTACCTCTAGCTTAAACCCAATTTCAATTGGTATTTAAAATTTCTACCTTAAATATTTTTTTTCTTTAGAGTTTAAATATTAATGTCTGAAGATAGATTTGTATGTATAATAGAAATTTGGGTTGCTAATCTTAATATTTTATTAGAGTTACCAAAACTATTAAAAAACTTTATATTATTTTAAAGTTTGTACCGAAAAACTTATATTTTAGATATAGTGATTGTTTTTTTTTTTTTTTTGTAGACGAAACTAATAGACGATTTTAACTGCAAATATTTTTTTCAAGGGATAAAATCTTCAAAAAGTGGTTGGTTTTTGGTATTAAAGGTAATGTAGAAGAAAATATATTTCCAATATTGTTTAGGAAAACCAAGAGTGTGAATGATGTGACTGTGATTTGGTTAATTTTATATATTTTCTGTTTACACTATCGTTTAATTATTCTGATGATAATTTTTAAGTACTTGCAATTAAAATTATGGAATAATGATTAAATTTTGTTGGTAACAATGGAATTGCAACCATTTTATTCTCTGTGTAGTACCAAAACAGCAAAAAAAAAAAAATCATAACTGGCTATAATCATGGTGTGGTCCATGTTGTGTTAACTATTTCCTAAGGTGTCACACACTATGGGTGGTCCAATGCAATTCTGTTTGTATTTTTTTTTATTCTTGTCATGGTGTGTGCAATTTGGCCTCATCTATTTATTTTGTGAATGTAAGTGTGAATACTTAAAATGAAATTGACAATTTATACTTGTTATAAATTCTTGTAACATTAAATAGACATAGATATACTATGGAAAATAAGTATACCGTTTTTCACCAGTTAAAATTTAAGAAAATATTGATGGATTTTGATATAAAAAATGTTAAACTCCTTTGCATACTGGTTTCTGACATCTCTTATCTTTTTTAAAATTTAATTTTAATTTTAACAGACAAGTTTTTAGCATTTATTTTTGACAAAACAACTTTACTTAGCTTTGGCACCAATTATTTTTTTCGAATTTTGGCACTATTTACATTTGTAAATACCTTTATTTTCACATTATTTTGGTTGGAAAGATTTGACAAATGTGCACGGTGCGTCTGAGTCAATTTAAATCCAATTAGGGTGTTACTCCAATCTGAAAACGGATTATAGATCTAGATGGTAAAAAAAATATTTTCTAATGAAAACTAAAAAAATCAAGGTGGCGTTTTGAAAAATTTAAAATTACCGAAAAACAAAACAAAAACTCTATATTTTGTCAATTATATGGTGTAAGAAACAAGGCATGAGATTAAAAATCTATCTGTTTTAGAGACATAAATCTAGGTGGACCTTTTTCTTCGCGGCCAATAAAAATTTTAAAAATTTGGACAGTCTGTAGTTTACAGGCACCTCACCGGTTTTTATAAAAAATTTAACGACGATTCAGAAACATGATCTGAACTGAGAATGTTATTTTTTGTCAGACACACCAATTTGGAGGAGACAAATATCTTCTTATTATATTCTACATTGAGTGGTACCTGTATGTTTGGTTTGAAAATTTTGTATTGATCTTCTAAAATTGTCAGGTTTGAGACCATAATTAAATTTTTTTAAACATTATTTTTTAAATTTAAAGTGAAATAACACGGTCCTATCGAGGGAAAACTAAAATATATACATATCGTAGGAATGTAGATTTTATTAGCTTTCCAGTGAGATATAATTTGTCCTGAACATGTAAGTAATTTTTGATGCAAATTAAACATAAACAATTTTACTCTTAAGCCTTGTCGTCATCAAAGGGGGCGTGTATGACAAAAAGAAATAAAATTCTCGAATCCGCTCACATATCTGAGTCGTTCCTAAATGTTTTATCAACATCGGTAGTGTTCTCCTAAACTAAAAGCAGGCCACGTTTTCAAAATTTTGATTGGCCGCGAAAAAAAGCTCAACCTAGATTTATTTTCGTTTTCTTTGGAATATAGTTTGCAAACCATCTAGAAACATAATTCGTTTACAAATTGGAATAATATGCAAATATTATTTAAATCAACTTGGTCGCACCGTGAATAGCGTTGCAATCAAGCCAACCATTTTTTGCAAAATTACTAAAAACGCCAGAGAATGCTGCATATTGGTTGAGGTTCATAGAACGGGCGGCTAAAAATAGAAGAAGTTGTCGAAGGACAATGAAACTTGGCACATAGGCATTTTCTGTTTGAATCAAGAAAAGGTGGAAAAATCAAAATGATCCGCCCACTTTTACGTCCATAAAAAGTGAAAATTAAATTTTGACCTACGGCATTGTTTTTTGGCACATAGCATTTCTAAACACTCAGAATCATTTGTGTGAAATTTGATAAATATCCGCCCACTTTTACGCCCACTTCCCATACAACTTGTATTGAAAAAGAGGCATACTCCCTTGATTTTTAATGCACAAAAAATAAATATTATAATTGTAGAATGGGCTCCTGAAAATATATACCTGATCCGCCCACTTTTACGCCCACCTAACATAGGAAAAAACAAATAGAAAAAACATGAATAAGTAATTTAGGCATAGTCTTTTAATAATTTTTTTTAACATCATTATCGTACTCCAATTTTTTGATTTGCAGCTTTGAGCGAAATCTATTTATAAATGGGTCTGAAGATAATAAAAGATTATGCATTACGTCTTCATTAGTGGCTACACGTCAAATTCTTCGCGAATGATGTAATCTATAGGCTCTATAGTCTTTATTCCTCGCTTCCTGAGCTTCCTCAGACAGCATACCTGATACAAATAATCAATTCAAATGTAAAAAATAAAAATGAAATCATTGAATAAAGGCCTTTAGATAGAGACATACCTATTGGCAGAATAGCTTCTGCTATAATTGTGCTACCATGCACCAGAATCTTATGTACAGTTACAGGCATGTAGTACCCAGCCATAGAGATCAACAAACAACTTATCAGTATCCATGCAATATATATGAAATTTGTTAGTGTCGATCGCTGCATTATAATTTATTGCGGCCAAAATAATTTTAAATGTATGTATTAACTCTTCTTTTATGCCAATTACGTCTGCAGTTTTGGCTGGATTTTCAAAAAACCTTCTTGCCGTATTGCCATCGTTTGTTGTGCCCATGCCTTGTTTCACTGCGTGCACATTTATGCCCAGTGTCAACTTTAATCTCTTCTGAATTTCAGCTTTATTTGGCGAAATTTAAATTTTTGTGTAACTGTCTGTTCTCCATTTTTGGAACTTAGACTGTAAGAAATGACGGTAAGAAATGGCAACAACAACAAGCATGAACGAAAATTCATGTTTTGTTACTTTATCACTTTATAGTTTTTACTGTTTTTTTTTTTGAAAAGGAGCAGGTAGGTGCAGTTGAATTTTTTTGTTAATTTTACCTGAGACTTTAAGCTGTAATTACCATCTTTCGTTAAACAGCGCTCCACAGCGCTAAAAAGATGCAGTCCACTGAAGTTGATGAACTTTGAAATTTTGATGTTGTTTATATTTTGTTCTCCGAAATTTTTTATATGGCACTTTTTCCAACTTTTTTTAATGCAAATCTCATCAATGATAATTGTCATTTATGAGAATATACAACAAAGTCAAATGATAAGTTTACTGTGATTGTACCAAAAAATTGAATATACAGAAAATTTGCATGCCATTTTAAACAAGCGAACATATATGAATTTCGACCGTGTCTGTCCAAACAAATAATAATTATATAAGCCAAATATAACGGAATCATAATATTCAGATATCTGACAACAAAATACCAAAAAATTATCCAAATCGGCGAACATGAAAAAAA
This sequence comes from Delia radicum, assembly GCA_021234595.1. Classification (NCBI taxonomy): domain Eukaryota; kingdom Metazoa; phylum Arthropoda; class Insecta; order Diptera; family Anthomyiidae; genus Delia; species Delia radicum. The sequence continues at coordinate 82,374,367 of CM037851.1, forward strand.
TTAATTTCGGACACTCTTCAATATATGTGTGCCGCAACAATAATAAAAAAAATTAAACTTTTCTTATAATCTATTCCAAGTATAATATATTCCGGTCAACAATTTGGCAATCGAAGCATTTTACACAAAATTAACAGAAACTGCAAAAAAAATGTAGAATCTTAAATACAAAACTTACCTCTTCTCGAGAAGAGATCCTTATAGTTTATACATGAATCACATTGGACATTTCCAGGACAAGCACTTGGCGTTTAAATATTGTAAAGAATCCTCCCAAATTTTCCCCAATTTCATTCCAAACATATACAAAAATTTTTATTTACAAATGTAAATAGTGCCAGATAGAAAAAACAAACTTTAAAATCGCTAGAGATAACGGTGAACTTAATTTTTTTTGAAGACTTTTTTATTTATATTACAAATTTGTCACTGAGTACAAAATTTACCGTAATCGGACCACAAATGTTATGTTTTTTTTTTTTTTAATTGAAAAATTTACATATATAAATTCCCTATGAAGAATGGAACCGGTTCTGCGTGTGCCACAAGATCGGCCCCTTCGTGCCAGAGACCGGTCCTCTGCTAAACCCTACCCTATGTAAACAACTGGAAACTTTAACATTGGCTTGTCATAGGAGGGGGTCATTTGTCCTGCTTTAAACCACATAGTGTCATGCCATAGGACTAACCAAAGATAGGCATACCACAAGACTGTCGCAAAAGGACCCTGTCGTATATAATAAACGAAAACTAAACAGCTTCTAATGGGTAAAATTCTTGGAAATTGGCTTTTTCTTGTTAATAAACATTCTGGTTAAGTGGTATATCCTCCCTTTACCAGTCACATGATTGGTAATTTTAGGACAATTGACACTGCTTAACCCACTTCAGTATTAAATTATACCATTCCTGTGATAAGTCCTTATTTAACCAGTCACTTTTAGGTCAATTGACTCTGCATTCCCCATAGGGTAGTGCCAAAGCTAGAGATAAGACGATTTAAGTCCTTTTGTCGAAAGTCCTCAGCTAAAATATATGATTTTACTTTTAAATTACTTTACTTCATTGCTTATTTCATTATGATAGGAACTATCGAGCTAAAATATTTTTTTTTTTGATTTTTTATTATATTTCGAAACATTTTACGTTTTATTCCTTGAGCTTAGTGTATACATAAACTAACTTCTCGAAATTTAGCATTTGTTTGTGCAAATAACTAAGGATAGTTACAATAATGGATTGGACGGCTGTTGATTCTTATTTGTGAAATGTGCAATATGAAATAAAACAAAAATTGGCATGTGGTGTAAAATATTTATAATTGAAAACTTGTATGAAAAAATTAACAAAATGCTTTTGCAATTTTACTTTGGCCAAGAGCGCTTCTACAATTAAATATTATTTAAGTTTTTATATAAAATATTTATAAACAAGCAAACGTGAGATTCGGCCGCTAAAAAAAATACATGTCTTTTACCTGTTTCAACTTTTTCACATATCTGAAATTAATTAAGATCGGAGGAAATAGGAAATTCTATTTTAAGACTTCTTCTAATCGGATTATTATAAAAGTTGGCGAAATGAATATGAAGTTAAGGCATTTTCTTTTATCATTGAAATAATAGTGCTTTAACCACATTTATTTTATGTTGTGTCATATATCCTTTTTGTCTCCGTTTTAAATCCTTTGAATTTAATTTTATCAAAAACACTCTATTTCCTATTTTGAGAGTGTATTTTAGTAAATTCGCCCTACGATAAAATGCATAACAGTGATTTTATCTACACTTCATTAAATGTAATCGGTCATAAAAATATTACCATAAATTTTGAAAATATTTAAAAGAGTTTATATCATTTTATATCAAAAGTGTAAAGTAATCCTCCTATCAGAAAATGCTATACATAATAAATACATAATAAAAAAAAAACATCGGAAGGTTATTTTTGCGCCACCTTATATTTTTAAATGTTTTATTTAATGTCGGCAATTATGTATGGAATACAATATCAAATAAATGTCCGCATCTGTTAGCCTCAGAAATGCGAACTCTTTTGAACACATTTTTCATTACATTCTCACACATTTCACGCGGTATTTCATTAATTTCATCACGAATATTTTGTTTGAGTTGCTCAAGCGTTTCCGGTTTGTTTGCACAAACTTTGCTTTTCAGAAATCCCCACAAAAAGAAGTCCGGAGCAGTCAAATCAGGCGACCGTGGAGGATAATCAACAAAATCATTTCTTGAAATAACTTGTTGTGGAAAGAGTTCTCGCAGTAATTCCATTGTAATCCTGGCTATATGCGATGTGGTACCGTCTTGTTGATACCACACGTTAGCCACGTTAGCATGCAGTTGTGGCGTTAAAAAGTGTTCAATCATATCACGATATCGCTCCCCATTCACGGTTACCGTTACGTCGAATTGAGGTTGATGGATTGTTTTGAACACTTTCTTGAGCAGCAGTAAGGTTTTCAGCCGATCTTGCAGTACGTTGTGGTCGATGCTTGGGCCTATCACCTACAGACTCTCTTTCTTCGAAATCATTAACTACACGATAAATAGTGCGTTTTGTTGGCACGTTGTTCCTCCCAAAAATTTCACGTAACTTTCTCATCGTCACAGTAATCGATGATTGATTTTGATAACATGTTTTAACGATTAAAACACATTGGTTTATCGAATATTTTTCCATAATAAATTTTGCCACGTGTCTACTTCACGACTGCAAAATATGAGCTGTCAAGACTAATGTTTACCAAAATGGCGGCAAAACAAAGTAGTATACGTTTCCGGCGGATACCCTGTATATACATTTCCAACCTTTTAACTAGAAAATAGTTATTTGGACCAAATCCTTGAACATAGTTTTAAATCCTAGAATATATTGTTATTTGTATTCTAATAAATTTACGGTAAATATAACAAACGATGGGATATTACAGTTTTTGTTTGCTATTTTTAGTCTACAAATATTCAGTAAAAGGTTTAGCTAAATTTAGCAGAGTAAATTGCTATTTTCAATTAACTAAAATTCAACACGAATATAAAGAAAATTTTGTAAAGTGAACAGATTTATTTTTGCAGTTCTTATTTGATTAATATTTAGCAAACAAATATGCTAATTTTAGCAATTTTTTCTGCAACGTCTTTTTTAACTAATTTTTATTAGGTATTTTTTTTTTTTCTATTTTTACAGGTTTATTTCTATGACTGCAGGTTTTATTTTTCAACGGATTTTTGTGTTATTTGGTACATGCGACTTCTACATCCAAAAGAGTTTTATAGGTACTACATGACAGTTGTTTGTGCAGTAATGAGTAGTAGGTGTTTTTAACTGCAATTACAGTTGTTATTCTATAAAATAATACAAACAACAAATATGGCAGTTATTGAAAAAAAAAGAACTGAAGAAAACTACTGTTGTTTGAAGCTGTTATTTTGGTTTTTTAATAAACAACTAGCAAAACAGTAATTTAGCGGTAAACAGTTAATTTTTGTTAGTTATTTAAAAAAAGATTAATTCGAGTTTTTAAAAATATATATTTTTCTTTAAAATACCACAAACTACCCATATTTTGATATGGATGTTAAATAAATTCGTCCCAGCATCCGCGGTGAGAATAGAAATTTCGTGATGGCTTACGAGTTGGGATCTTCTGACTTCATACTTTATGCACAACATAAATTTTATATTATATTGAGTATAGATGGCGAAATTGTAGCTTAATTAAATTTACCTAATTACCAACATGTTAAAATTTTGGAGACCCAAAAATTGCGTATTCTAATCTATTTTGAAATCACAGATCAATTCTGCATGACAAATTTTATATAGCTCTTGAAATTATTTTCTATTTCCGAGTAAAAAGGTTCATATACAATCATATCTTATTTAATACAAAGTTATATAAAAACATATAGCTTTTTGTTTGTTTTTCGAAATTTTTTAACATGTTCCCATATCTAAATATATGTTAATTAATATCGTAATATATATTGAAAAAATATGTCATATAAAACTACATATATTATATATTAATTAGCATGATGGCATATATAATTTGATATGTCTTAATATAATGTTACGTATAATAATATATGGTACGTAAAAAAAAATTTTTTAGAGAAATTTTATTCCAGTATATACAAACTTTGCATAAAACGAATTTAATGTTTTGATCCCTTGGAGGTCATCTTAATAGGGTCAACCTGTATTTGGTTTTTGTAATGTTTTAATAAGGGACCGTAACGGTTATAAGTGATATCAAAAAAGTTCCTTTATAACAGTTATTTTGTGGCTTAAAAAGAAAAAAACATCCAAAACAGTTATTTTTCAACGTAAACATAAAAGATTGGATGAAACTCTTAAGAGTAGAGTTTTATTTCGACTTTATTAAAAAAAAACTCTTTTGAAGAGCTTTATTTTTTCCGTCTAAAATAAAACTCATTTGAGAAGTTTTATTTTAAAACTCATTTGAGGAGTTATATTTTTTCCGTCAGAGAATAAAACTCATTTTATGTAAATTGACACTCAAAGCTTGCCGCTTGCCAGATCATTACAATTTGTTAGGCAATCGTTATTAAAATGAAAACATGTGGGTTTTTAATTTGTTATTGTTTGATTCCTATTATTAAATGGTTGTTGTTTTATTTCTTAAATATGTAGATAGGGAACAAGAAAGCAAAGGAAGCGATAATGAAAAAAAGCTTTCGATGAAATCGACAGTTTTTCTCCAATGTTCGTTAAATTAAATAAATAAATTACGGCACACATTATAGCAAATAAAGTCAATAAAAAAAGAAGAAAATAGACAAAAGAGGTTTTATTTTAGACGGAAAAAATAAAACTCCTTAAAGAGTTTCAAAATAAAACTCCTCAAAAGAGTTTTATTTCAGACGGAAAAATAAAACTCCTCAAAAGAGTTTTATTTAATGAAGGCGAAATAAAACTCTCTTCTTAAGAGTTTCATCCGATCTTTTATTTTTTCGTTGAAAAATAACTCTTAACTGTGGAGTTGAGATCGTTTTCTTCTGAAAGTGCACTTCAATAAGAATCGATTTGTATATAATAGTATACGTTTCCGTTGACTCTAACATAGAGAGTTTTTTGAGCTAAAGTTTTCGGGATAACTGTTATTTTCGGTCTCTGGTTTTAATATAAAAAAAACTAATTTGTGTTTGCTTTTTTACTTTTGCATTTGTTTTTAAATATATTTAAAAAAAAATGTTTTGGGTGGTCCGTGAAAAACTAGAAGCGCTTCAAGAGGTCCGTGAAGCAAAAGTTGGTGGGAACCGGTGTTTTATTGTGTATGAAATAATTTAATAAAATAATGCTCCGTTTTACTCTTGAATTTTTTTGAGTTAAAACAAATATCAGCCATACGTTCGTTCTGCCTTAAATTTAATAAATTTAAGTTAAGAAAATATCACTCATACGCTGCCATTTACTTTTGATGTTAAATATCACTCATACGTTATGGTGGTTAAACATTATTAATTAGTTTTTTAAGGCACGTAACACGGTTCTTTTTTCATTTTGCTGACTTTTTGGCGTTTCATCCAAAGGAACTATATAAAAAAACGTGTTATTGATCGAAAGAGTTGTTTCAGGGCCATTCACTTTTGCATGCCAAAATTTTCGGACTTCTTGTCAACTCTGTCTAAAACAGTTGTCATTGTCAATTAAGACTTAAAATAAAAAAAAAAAAAAAATTCAATTTACACAGGGTTGCAAAAGTGTTTGAAAATTTTGAATGGCATTAGTGAATGGTCCACTAACCATTACTTTTCATCAATACCACAATTTAAATGTAGTTACATTGGATGAAATGCGAAAAAAAACAACAAAACTACAAAAGAACATTGTTTGGTGCCATTAAAAAAAACTTGTCTTAATCATTGTAAATCGATTAGGAAAAAAACTCTAAACCAAGCAAAAAGATTTTATATACCATTTTTTATATCAATACAACTTTATCTCGTAATGTATTGCTTTGAATGACACAATATATAAAAATATACAGTTAGTGTTTTTCGATCAAATTTTAAATGAAACAAGAGGTGCCCGGAATTTACCCCAATTCACATAATCCCCAGAATGAAAATATTCAGATTGTATTGAAGGTTTTCAGCAAAATCTGCTAGGAGAACAATGTCGTCTGCATATGCTAGCATTGCCAGTTTAGTGTGCTTCATTTTCCTATTTCCTACGAAGTATGGGCTCATGTTTTCCTTATAGTCCTTAATAATGTCGTCCATTAATATGATAAAAAGGTATGGACAGAAAATACATCCTTGTCTTACACCTCACCTTACAGTGGGCCATATCACAAAATTTTTGGAAATAATTCGACCATATCTAAATGTACTTTTAATTATGTTACCATATTTAATCAGATTTTTTACAAGGAATTTAAATTCTAAGATCAGTTTTAATCCAGTTTCATACACAATTTGAACTTGTATTGTTATTCGAAATCGATTACAACCTATTTTCAATTGGAAACTCTTGCTTCAAATTGAAAAATGCAACACTACCCAGGTTTTTATAAAATTGAAAGTGCCGTCGTTTTAGCAACAATTTCCATATGAAAAACATATGTTAAATTAAGCCTTTGCACATTTTTCTTATTTGAAAAATAAATGTTTGTTCTCATTTATATTTATTTATGTTCTCATTTATTATGAGAAATTAAATTTAACAGTCAGAACAGAATTGATAAGAAATTCGATTGCCCCAACCGGTTTGTAAACCAATCGGGTTGCTCCAGCGGAAATAATAATGAATTCGGTTGTTGCAGCCGAATTGATGAAAAATTAGGTTACTGAAATCCTAAAATTCTGTTGTGACATTAAAACTCGATTGCTATAAGAAAATTCTGTTACCACAACCGAATCTGAATCTTTTAAAAAAATTTTGTTATTTTCAAATTCTCCACAATAAAAATATTGTTATAGTCAAATACATACACTAATCAAAATAGACCGTACAAATAAGAAAATAGTTGAATTTGCACCAGCAAAATTTTCAATGAAGTTGAAAATTATTAGTTACGGAGTAACGATTTTTGGTCCATTTCGCTTTTTCTCGCTTAGTTTCCAAGATATAGCCTACTTTGCGCTATATATAAAAATTATTAGAAAATAGCGCCATCTACATGTGAGACTATAGCGGAGACACAAACATTTTTTTTTTAAACAATTGTGATTAACAGGCAAATTTGTAAATTTGGGTATCACTACTATATATTGGCTTGAAAAATTAGTTCAACTACAGATGAAATTTGTTCTTGTGGTGAATAAATTAATAACTGACTTAAATGCATCTGCTAGAATACTAAAGAGGTAAAGACCACCGCAAATGTACTTAAAGCAAATGAAATTTCACTTGAAGAAAGGACGACTTATATTTCAGTAAATTCAACTTACATTGTCATTTGTTTTTTACTGTTCAAAAAATCAACCGAAATTGCAGTAACAATGAACAACATATGTAGTAAAAAATAATCAAACGTTTATTTGTTTTATTTTTTTAAATAAAAAAAAAACTTCTGTATAAAATGAATGTGAAATTATAATACAGTAATTTGATGTGGTTTGCTTTTTTAAATGAACATATGTAGTCAAAAATTAAAATTGTTCTACAAATGACTGTTTTTTCACTTTAAAATAAAGATACTGTATTACTACTCAAACAGCTACAAATGTTTACAGCAGAAGTTTCCTGAGTGTAAGCAACAAAAAAATTAGTTCAACATAATTTAGTTGTAACTTTTTTATGAGTGTAGCATTTGGCAAACTTAGCTAAATAATAATAAATGATATAAGCGCATAACGTCAACGTCAACTTCGCCAATTTTTTTGGAAAAATTCAAAAAGTTGTCTCATTTTTTGTCTCTTGCAGGAGAAAAATACTTTAAGTTTGGCATTACTGCAATATACTTTTTTTTTGGTAGCGTGGTAGTTATCTTTGACAGCCACATCATTTCAAGATTCAATAAGAGACGAAATCTCTAAAATTGGAAATGCAATTACTCGACTATGAAGTCGATTTATTTGTAAATAAAAGTTGTATCGTTCAATTAAGAAAAATGTGTAATAAAACGATTTATTTTACTAACCATTGTATAAAAGTAATATTGAGCACTTTAAAATAACACGACGTACACTCATAGAAATATAACATATAAAAATAGCAGAAAAAGTTACTAAAAATTAGTTAATGCTCTTGTAGAAAAAAATTGCTAAATTTAGCGGATTTTTTTGCTAAATACTAATAAAATAAGAACAGCAAAAATAAATCTGTTAACTTTATAAAATTTTAGTTATATTCGATATTAATTTTAGTTAATAAAAATATAAGTTTACTCTGTAAAATTAGCAAAAACTTTTACTAAATATTTGTAGACTGAAAATTGCAAACAAAAACTGTAATATTAACAAAATGTTTGGCTCCATGAAATAAACCCAACAGGAAATAACTCCCCAAAATAGAAATGAAATAAATCCCCAAAAATGTATATAGAAGACAACAACAACGACATTTTGGGGAGTTATTTCCACTTTTGGGGATTTATTTTCTTCTTTTATTTGGGGATTTATTTCGTAATGAAATAAGTCCCCAAAATTTCAAAATGAAATAATTCCCCAGTAGTTATTTTTGGGGAGTTATTTCGTTTTCTATAAAATTAAAACAATTGACTTGGTGAAAGAAAATATTCTTCAACCGCAAAGACAATATTTAATGGATTCCACATTTAAAATTGTTCCGCAAGGATGTTTTAAGCAGCTATTAGTAATTTATATTGAATACTTTGAAGTGGTAAAGTAAAATAATTATTCTGTAAATAAAATTAAAATGTTCGATAAAAAACAAATAAAATATATAGTGCACTGCTGCATTATATAAAGAACAATATTTTCGATTTGGACTCAGCTGTGTTTGTAACCGACTACGAACACGGAATGAGAAAAGCAATTAATTTGGTTTTTCCCCGAGCAAAAACTGTGGGATGCTGGTGAGTGTAAACTAATAGGAATATCTTTATAATTTTTGATTTCTCAAGTATTTATTTTAGTCCAACAATCCTATAGGCACCCAAAAATATTTTGGTGTAGAAAAAAATTTTTCTCTGTGTAGATCGGTTGACAATGAAAAATTCGCACGAAATTGTTGGACTTAAAGAAATTTGAGTTATTTTCAAAAAAAAAATCTATAGGCACCAAAAAGGTTATTGATGTGGAAAAAAATGTTCTCTATATAGATTGTTGGAGTAGAAAATTAATTTGTGAAATTAATGTTTTGGTTGTGTAATAAAAAAAATTTCGAATCCCTATATTTTTAGATTTTATTTCTGCCAGGCTGTAAGGCGAAATGCCTGTAAGCCCTTATTGTCGCAATACAGTTGAAGACTATATTCAGGTTTATATTTAAAAATATCTGTTTTGGAAGTACAAAAATTATGAGAATTAAAAATATATGAACTTATTTCGTTTCAAATTGGGAATTTATTTCATTATGAAATAAATCCCCAACAAATGGGGGGTTATTTCATTCCCGATTGGGGATTTATTTAATTTCGTTGGGGTTTTATTTCATTTTTAAAATTGGGGTATTATTTAATAAGGAAATAAATCCCCATTTTTGTGGAGTTTTTTCATTTTTGTTTTGGGGGGTTATTTCCTGGGGGATTATTTCATAGAGCCAAAATGCTTGCTATATTTATTACAAATTTAGTAGAATGCAAATAACAGTTTATTTTGCCCAAATTAACAGAAAATTTAGCTTAAAAATTGTAGATTGCTGATTTCATAAAAGCAAAGTTTTATTCGCTTAAAAAAAAAACTAAAAAAACTTTAAAAATTTCACATTTTTAAATGATGTTTTCGTCTACTAATATTTAGTAAATGTTTTTGCTGATTTTAGCAGCTTATTTTGTTACTTTCAATTTATTAAAATTTAGCTCAAATATAACTAAATATTTTCTACGGCTGGACTTCAAAAAAGAATATCAACAAAATTAACGTCTCGATTAATAATTGCTTTAGATCCGCCTCTGGACGGCTTCGCACAACTCCTCTGGAAAATTTAAGATCAGAGGCAAATTTTGTAGATTTTGAAATATTATTGGAAACAACCGCTGTTAATATGTCGTCAAGGTCAATTACCATATCTTCAGATGGACTACACGAAGTTTTTTGGAAGAATCTCAATTCATATTACTCAGAATCTCAATTCTTATTACTCACCATCGGCTACCAACAAAGTAATCTCTATTTTGAAAAAATCTAATGTATCTATGCCACAAAAACCCGCTACACCGATGTGGTCTAATACTTTGGCTAAGGCTGATGATAGTTTGAGTTGTTTAGTCAAAAATACCACGGATCCCTCATGCTTCAAAAGAATGTTTTCCCAAAAAATGTCTTCTTTCTCTCCTAATATGGTTTACTACACAGATGGTTCTTTTCAAAATGGATTGACATCTTACTCAATAGTAAGACAACTTTCGAGTTCACAATTTGAAACCATAAGGGAATCTAGGTTACCGGACCACACTGGTATTTTTACGGCAGAAATTGCTGCTATTGGCCTTGCCGTCGAGCATGGCGGAAGAACGTTAATCTGCACTGATAGTTTAGGAGCAACTAAAGCCTTAATCAAAAATCACAGTGGCATCTATGATGATATATTGAAACTGCAAAATGAAACACAAGAAATTTTAATACTATGGATTCCTTCCCACATTGGAATTTCAGGAAATGAAAGTGCAGACTGTGGTGCCAAAAATGCTTTAAATTTACCTCATATTACGGAAACACTATACTTCCCAAAAGCCATAAGTAATCCTTTTAAAATTTCTCAACAACAACAGAATCCAGTTACCACCAGACTTAAATACAACAAATATTTAACCAGATCACAATGTATCATGCTGGACCGCCTAAGAGTGGGAAAATGTAATTTTAATTCAAAGCATTACTATGAAAAAACTGATCCCCCTTAATGCCTCAATTGCGATGTAATCCTTACTATTTACCACATGCTAACAATCTGCCCGTCTTCTAAAATAGACGACCCCTGGAGGAAATTCTGGATTGTACAAAGTGTAACAACATACAAAAAATCTGGAGATGTCTACAACAATACGGCATTCAAGATGTTTAGGAACATTTTGTTAAAATCTTTTCAACATTTTTTATTTTTCATGCTTCAAAATTAATTCTTTGCTTTAAACTTTATTTTTTATTATAAATTTTTGACTAAAATACTAATTCATTCACTTTATAAAAAATATTTATTTCATGTTCATGTCAATAAATTACATTTCAATACGAGCGCTTATGGTCTAGCTACCGGCGCACTATGCTTTGTCCCATAGACAAAAATCAAAAAAAAAATTTTGTCTCAAATTGTTTTTAAATACAGATTTTTTGAAAGATAATAAGGTATCTCAAATAAATGTTAACAAAAAAAATTTTTCTGATTGCTTTTGCCACCACGAGAGGGCGTTAAAAGCAGATAATTTCTTCCAAAAATTACTTAACAGAAAAATGAGTTTTAGTTGTTTCACAAAAATAATTCTGAAAAATTCATTTTTTTTAAAAGTCGCTCGAAATTTGGTTTTCAAGTACTTTGATATATTTGCAGTTAAATTAAAATTTATAATTTAGTATTTTTTTACAAAATAACTTTTTTTATTGCTCTGAAAAACACATTTTTTTTGTTGAAAATCCAAAAATTACTTAAGTTTGATGGAGTATAAAAAAAAATTATATAAAATTAGATATTTTTTTTTTTCTGTTTTTGTAAGTTTATACTCTTAGCTAAGAGGGTATTCAAAAATTAGTGCCTATTTTTTACCACAACTTAAAAAAAAATGCGTTTTTTGAAATGCCTAATTTTATGATTTTTACTCAAATATCAGGCATTTAAGAGTGTTTAATATCATTGCGCAACACAATTTTATATTTTACATGTTAAAAAATAAAAAAATTTAATTATATCATTAGTAGACCAAAACCACTGAAGTATTTTCAAAATTTAGCTCGAGTTTTTTTTTATGGCCCACTGAAGTTTTTAAATTTTTTTTAAAGGCGTTTTGAGTAAGTCAAAAAAAATGTATTAAATCTAATACAAGGCTAATAGATGATTTTAATAAAATTTGATGACGGTTCTTTTCATAGAACTAATTAACCCTCTATCTGCCATTTTTAGGGGTCATTTCAGCCCCTCCTCATGGAACACCACTAACACGTTTAACATTTAAGATAAACTCGGACACCCAAAATTTGTTGCACAGTGTATGCAACTGTAGCTTCATGTTATGTAAAATATCTCATTAATAATTAGTTAGATCCAATTAAACTATAAATTAGATTCTGTTTCATATTTAAATTACTATTTTAAAGTGTAAGTTGCGATTGACTTCGATTTTAAAGTTTTTTTTGTTTCATATTTTTGTTTTGCTTTATCATATTATTTGCCGTTATTTATATTTTTCAAATTAGAGATGATAGCGTGACACATTTGTTTTGAAGTTACAATACACGCGTGTGATAGTAACTATATTCCAGCAGCGCTAATACGACCATATATTAAATTTTCGGAAATGCGAGAGAAATTTTTATTTTCTATAAAAGTTTCAATTGTATAAAAACCGTAAGTGTTACAAATTTAATTGCCTTTAACATAAGTGATCGTGAGTTCTAGTGGATGAAAATACTAACGGGTCCATCTCTATTTGTAATGTAAACAAGGTTTAAAAAATAAATTTATAAATTAATGTAACTAATCTGTGGTGATGGCAAATATTTAAAAAAAATCCGATATAATTGATTGTTGGATAGCAGCATCCTCAAACAATAAAATATCAGAGGTGTATAAATATGTAAAACATAAGATAGGCGATTCATATTTTAACAAAAAAAACTTAATACAAAGTATTCAGTTTTTTAATAGTAAAGTGAATAAGTTATGGAGAGAAAGCAGATATAATTTTAATTTTTTTATCAAAATATATCGCACTTAATCAACAGGAGGGTATTAACTCAAAATGTTCAGTAGAAGCAAAACAATTTTAAATTTAATATTAAAGGCACATGAAAAAGAATTTTTAAACCAACCATTTCATTATCAAAAAGTAGGCAAAATAGCACGATATTTTTACAGCGGATATGAATACTACTCGTCAATTTTTTTCGAAAAGTGGAAAAATAAAAATTTTGATGGAAGTGCGATATGATTTTTTCATAATTTTTTAATGACGTTTACATTGCTAGTTTTCCTCTTTAATTTTTTCATTTATGTTATCTTTCAAATATCCTTATAGTTTTATTTTTGCAAGAGCATTTTAACCGGTTTATCCTATTTTTCAATAAATGATGTTTTTGTATTTTCCACATTGATAATCCGATTCTACCCAAATTTGGCACAAATGTATATCTTGCAAATATCAATTTACATACCAAAATTTATTACGATCAGACAATTTTTTTAGCAATGGTAGCGTTTTTAAGAAAAAGGATATATAGCAGGACCTTTAGTCCTTAGTCCGATTTAAATAAAAATTTACACACACGTTGCTAGTTGCATGTGTATCAGCATGACCACTCTTTGTAATTTTGTGGGCATTATTGAAGCTAAAATTATATTTTTCAATTTCAGGACACATGGGAGGTAGGCGTGTCCTAGGGCCGATTTTTCCAAAAATTCTTATTTTTCTTAACTAAGCTATTTTATGCTAGTGTACCAAATTTCAAAAATATCTGACTACTCCTTCTATTTTTGTCCCTTCGTTATATGGGAACGAAGCACAGTGCGGCGCCTTTTGTATATATTTTATAAATTAATTTGTAAAATATATTGTTAATAAATAAATAAATAGCTAAATATTTGTTAATTCAACAGATTTATTTTAGCTATACTTATACTACTAATATTTAGTTAAAAAAAATCTGCTAACATTTTTAACTAATTTTTAGTAACTTTTTTTTTGCTATTTTTGCAGGTTTATATCTATGAGTGTATACGCCATGAATGTATGCCAGTGTCCCTGGATGAAGAAAGTGTTGATTTTAAACAATTTTCAGTAAAAGTGCCATTTATTAGTTCCCACAATTTTTTATAATTATTATTTTATTAAAAAAAAGCATCCACTACAAAAACAATGTTGTTTTTTGTTGCCACATATTGGCTAATTTATTGCTAACGTAATTGAAAATTTTGAAAAATTACTTTTTATTAATAGTAACGAGTGTACATCGTTGAAGGTCGTCATTTTAGTAAATTGTAATTGACAATAATAAATATTATATTTTATTAATTGAAAAATGTAAATATATTTATAAAATTCGCTAGTTTTTGCTTAAACACATGCACATAATTTAAATACTTTAATACATACGAATTTAAATCAACCAAAAATTCTTTAAATTTGTAAACTAAGATGTCTACTCCTCTATTCATACAGACATACAACATAAATATGTACTTAGTTTTGCATGAAATTCATTTGCATAGCATTTTTATGCCAATTGAGTTTTCAAACAACTGCCATGTGCCACCCAATCTCCAAAAATGGCCAGTTAAATGTTATATCAACTGCCACATTAAACTTCATGACATGGGGAGTTGAGCTGTGCCGTTTATTTTTTTTATTTTTAACTTTTCTTGTTCATTGTTGGCATTGTTAAATATTGGTCATGCTGTCTGAAGGCATGATATGTATGTTTGTATATTTATTTCATAGTGATTAACATATTATGCTAAATACTGAAAAAAAGTATAAGACAAATCTTAATAAAATTACATATATCAAATGTTTAAAAATGTCACTATGTATGTATTTACAGATGTTTTTTTACGAAAGTGGATCTTATCTTCGTAAGGAGCTCTAACTGGTTCAACGGTGGAGTCTGATCGGTAATTCGTCAGTCTCGTGGCATCACAACGGACCTCAGAATCTAAGTGTGCTGGTGCTCACGGAGCCGGCTACCACTCCGACCTAACCTAACCTACGAAAGCGTTATTTTAAAAATTAGTTGGGACTTTAATTTCCGGAACTTAGAACACCAACAATATTATAAGCAACACTTACAACACCATAAACAACAATATTTCAACAAATTAAAAAATTAAGGAGAGGTAAACTTAAGCAAATCTGCTATTATGGTCTTTAGAAGAGGTGGTAAATTGTCCAGTAGAGAAAAATGGATTTGCAAAGGCGGGGAAATAAGTATTGTACCGGAATACTGTTACTTGGGGGTAATTCTCATTCCCCAATTTAGCTTCAGGAAGCACCTAGCAAAAAGAAACCTTTCAGCGCAAAATACTATTATGGCCACCTGGAACTCATTCTATATCAAGAATGACATTTCATTGTCAGCGAAATGAAAGCTGTTTCTTGCGGTATGTACAGCGATTCAGAGTTATGCTGCACAAATTTTGGGCTATTCTCTTGTTGAGGAAGTTGATAAACTTCAATTATTTTTTATAAAAAGGCTATTGAAACTACCCGTCAACTCTACTACATATGGTATAATGTTGGAAATAGAAGTGGAAAATGGCCACATACATACTTTACAATTTCATCTTGAATACATCATGAAAATTCTTTTCGTATATGAAGAAGAAAGACTCCCATATATACTGTCACGCAAAGTTTTGTCAAAAAATGTCTTTTGGGTAAAGAAATCTGAATGAACTATTAAATTGTTATGGCTTTTCCTGGAATTCAGCAAATCTTAATAAAGAAATTTGGTATGAGTTATTTAAAAGTCTGGTCGAACATACAAAAATAAGCAATCACCAAAAAATGTAGGTACGATTGGTAGTGATACTAGAAGAATTTATAAATGGCTAGATCATAACTGTAGAAGCAAATATTTTAAAGAAGACTTTAGTAGATCGAAAATAATGTGGATTTTTTAAGCAAGATGTGGATTATTGTACCTCAACTATTCAAATGTCAGCACTACAAGACTATGCACAATATGTAATTTGAATGAAGATGAAAATACTCAACACTTTTTTGGAAGATGTCCAACCTATGCATCATATAGTAGAAGATATTTTGGAAAACCTTTTTTGAATGAAAACGAGATAATAAATGTGTTAAATGGTATAAATGATGAAAACTGGGATAATCTAGTTAACTACATCATCGGTGCCCTTTCTTATATGTCTCTAATCCTAAATGAATATGCTTAAAATTTATTATATTTTAACTAATATTTTTATTTTTTCACCTAAATTGTTTGTGGTAAATTTTAGAAAAATTTACTGAAAAATGTTAAGAGTTATCAACCAAACCTCCGACTGACGACTTATTCTCATTGTCGTATGTTCAAAAATTTCAAATATATTATAGCATTAAGTTTAACTATGTAAAAATTTGTTTTGAAATAAAGAACGTTTATCTATCTATCTATTAAAAATAAAAAATATTTTTGCTTTAAAAATACACAACATTAGATAAAATTCTAAAAATTATAATTTATAATTTGAACCACCATGCCAACCCTGCAATGATAATAATCCATGCGTAAAAATACGAAAAAATGTCAAAATAACAAAAACTTTCAATTGTGAAAGGCGTGGTAGAGAAGAATGAGTGTATTTTATAAAAATCATAACTACATTGTAAATTTTAAATTTTCTGAATCAGACTGCGCAGTTTCTGGTATTGAATCTTCGTCAGTGACACTGTTTTTTGAATAATGTAATATTTGTTATGTTTTTATTTGTTCGATTGCGTCTATATGACAATTTCTGTGCAATCACTGAGCGTGGTTTAGATAAACTGATTTCTAATGCCATATGCACTCGCACTACACGTTAGACAGAGCGCTTTAGCCCATTGATTTATCGTCAGGTCGAGTTTTGTTGTGATTAAAACTAGTTTTATTCAATACACATTGTTTTTGTTCTTGCATACATAATCTCAGAAGTACAACTAAAACAACACAACAGTTCTATTTTTAGAAACTTACCTCACTCTAATGTCCACTGTTTTCCCATATGTTTTAAATGATGCCATATCTATGATATATTCTTTGTATATTCGGTAGATGGCGCTTACGTAGTTAGGAAGAATTGCCAGAGAGCAAAGTTTGATTTTTGTTTGAGTTTGAAATTTAACGTCTTTTTCAGACAATTGCAATTAATACTATAATTAAAATGCAATTTTATTTAATTTAATTGTGAAAGGCGTGGTAGAGAAAAAAATCATAACTACATTGCAAATTTACAATTTTTTCTGAATCAGACTGCGCAGTTTCTGGTATCGAACCTTCGTCAGTAACCCTCTTTTTTGAATTTTTTGAATAATGTAATATTTGTTATGTTTTTATTTGTTCGATTGCGTCTATATGAAATTTTCTATGCAATCACTGACCGTGGTATAGATAAACTGATTTCTAATGCCACATGCACTCGCACTACACGTTAGACAGAGCGCTTTAGCCCTCTGAGCTATCGTCAGGTCGAGTTTTGTTGTGATTACATTTTGAAGCTTTCGCGCTTCCAAACCGCAAAGTTTGATTTTTGTTTGAGTTTGAAACTTTCGTAAAATACACGAAAATTTGTTTATTTTACAAAAAAAAAAATTTTGTTGTTTTGACATTTTTTTTCGTATTTTTAGCATGGATTATTATGAGTGTGGTGGCCATTTCATAATATTCCCTTTTTTTTAAAGGCTAAAGTGGATGCCATCATCGGACAACCATGTTCAATTTACATTAAATTGTTATACCAAAAATTGTTTTTCTTAAAAAAAAAAAAAAAATAATCAAACGTTTTAAAATTTCTCTACACCATGGACTTAAATTTTTAATTCTCTACAACACAAAAAAAAAAACAATTAAAAATCGGTGCATGGTGTTAAGACTGTACAGTAGGCTGCTTCTTATTTTTAAAAATGTCGAATTTGTTTCGGTACAACTGCGGGTTAGATTAAGATTCATGAAAAAACTAACTTTCCATTTTTTTCTAAAATTTTTGAAAAAAATTAGGAAAATTTTGCCGATTATCAAAAAGTAAGTAATGACACAAAATGGTTTATTTTAAAAAATTCCAAAAAAATTAATATTAAATGTGTTTTGTATTATAATTAACCTCGATAACTCAGACAAAAAAATATTTTGTTTTTTAAGGTTGTTAACCCTTAACCGCACTATGCCAAAAATAAGTCTAACATTTTGCATTATTGTCAAAGCTCCAACTATGAATAAAAATAAAAAAAAAAAAAATAAAAATTGCAAATTGCAAATATTAAAACCAATTTGGTGTCTTTATTTTAAACACATCATGAGAATTAAAACAAAATAATACTGAAGGGAGTCCTCGGTTCACTTTGGGTGTGAACCAATTTAATTTTAGCAGATTTGGAGGAAATTCAATATTTTAGATAAAAAAAAAATATTTAAAAAAAACATTTAAACATTGTAAATTATTTGATTAATTCTAAAATAAAAAATATTTGGCGCATCGTTAACTCTTGTTTCCCATGGATCAAAACTGTTGCATAAAATAAAATTGATGGCTAAAACTGAGTACATACTTTCAAATAAAGAAAATAAAAAAATAACTAATTTTGTACACATAAGGCAAAAAACGGACATTTTTATAATATTATCCACTTTTTTGTCTGTTTGAATCCTAATACTTGCCCAAAATTGCTCATCATCAATATCAGCTCATGTAAAAAAATCGTTTTCGATTTCTTTTCTAGGGACTTTTTCGGGCTTCGGTCAGCAAAGGGTTAATGAATTTTAATACAAATGATTTATTACTTTAAAAATTGTACTTAATTAAGAACTGAACTTATTTTCCGTTGGTTAAATTAAAGAAAATTCAGTTATAACAATCAATTGTATTTTGCGGGACAATTTGGACTTTCGGTTAACATGGGTTAACGATGCGCCAAATAATTAATATTACGGAACTAAGTAATTTTAATCTAACTGAACAATTTACACTATAAAATTAGTTTCTTTCACCCAAAATATATTTTTTAATTTTTTTTATTATCAAAAATACTGGCATTGCTCCAAATCCGTTAAAAATAAATCGTCCCCCTCGAAAAGTCGATTGAGGGATCCCTTCAGAATTATTTATTTTTTAATTTTAATGATGTGTTTAAAGAAATGAGACCACACTATATCACAAAATAATTCGGCCATTTCTTACTTGGTAGTCCTGTGCAATGAAGATTTATATAATCTGTTACTAGAGACTGACAAAACACATGTTTAGTTGTGTTGGTTATCTCTAACAGTTCCCGAGATTTTCCCATTTGAAAATGTGAAATGTGACCAGCGGGTCGAAATTGAGGCAAATTTCCTTTATAAAATATTGGTTATTTAACTAAATAAATTCTTGATTAAATAAATTGAATGCAATATCTAGTTCCGCTTAAAAACTGCATTCGTTTAACGCATTAAAGGCTGACCTTAGACTTCGTGGTTCGATTTTGATGAAATTTCACATATATGATATCTAGGACATTTATATTGACATGACTTTTTGTTTTTATTATGTTTACCTGTCAAACCTTGGCCCAAAGGCTATTAGCATTTTTCTACCCACTTCGCTATTAAGGGGCTCTAAGATACATGCTTTTTTTTACAGGTGAAACAAGAAAAAATATTGAAAAGCGCATTTATGTACGTGTTGTGCGTTTATTTCACTATGTACGTTGAATCGGTACTATTAAAAACAAATTGGGATGTCCAAGTTTTTGAGTAAAGGTATCTGTGAGTGTTTATTGACAATTCTGTTTTACTATATGCGTGGATTTTCGTTTTTTAATAGTTTACAAGTAAAAGAGTTGCAATTTGGCAACCATCATTTGCTATTATGCAGAGAAAAAAGAAATTTTTTATTATGCAGAGAAAAAAGAAAAGACAAGCGAGATTGATTTCGTTCATTTAATTTTTTCTGGTGTATACTACACATCAAACAAAAGCACGCATGTGCACATAAAATTTGTAAATATTAAAAAAATATAAATAAAATAATAAATAAATTAAATAATCTTTGATAAATTTGAAAATTGAAGATGGAGGCAAAAATAAAATACGCTTTGGTGCTGCTCTACAAAACAATATTTCAATAAATTTAGAATGCAGGCAAAAACAAAAATATAAACTTCGCCTTGGTCCGACTGTACAAAACAATAAATACCAGTATCAGGCAGTTGTTTTTAAAATATAAAGGCTTCTTATAATATTGATAGTATTTAGAGATATTTAGAGATATTTTGAATATTTTTTTTGCGTTTTAGAATTATTTTGTTTGACATATGTTAAATTGTCAGCATAATAAATTAACTAAAGTAATAATTTTATACTAAGTTTTTCGGTTTTTTTTTTTCAATCTACTAAACTCCAGCAAAAACATTTGTTAATTTCAACATTTTATTTTGCATTGAACTAATTGTCAGCAAAAAAAATTTGTTGAACTTACTATTTTTTTTGCTAAAAAATAATAAATGGTGATACATTAGTATATGGAAATCCATTAAGCAGAACTATGATTGTTTTAGTTCGGCTAACATTCGTACCATTTCGTCGATGTGCACCTTATTTTGACCGATATTGTATATTGAACTACATAATATTGAAATGATTTTCCATAACTCAGCTAATGTGAAAGCTTTTATGCTGATCTTTGGCACACCAACATGTGTGTAAGATTTTGTATAAATTTGATCAACCAATATCCCACTGTGCATTGACCACTTATTTAAATACTATTCCAAATCAGTGGGTTAAGGAGCTATGAACAAAATCTTGTTATGAAAATCAGCACCCGAAAATCGGCATTTGTAATAGAACTAGCTTTCGTATCGAAAGAAATTTGGTGATTAGAAGAAGTGGCGTATTTTAGCTTTCGATCAGTAATGTATACAAATTTTGTGGGAATTAAAATGAGATAAAAAGAAATAATTTTTTATATCAATAAAAATCAAAAGTTTTTTTTAAGTTATATGGAAATTGTCACTCGTTTTTTAGGAAAAGTTTCTAATATCACAGTATTCTTTGAGCGATGAACCAAATTTTAGCCAAACTAAACACATTTTATAGCTTTAAAGTTTATTTCTGCCCCATAAGTGATTATAATCGAATTAAAAAAAAATATCGCTCCTAGCTCAAAACAACAAATTTTCCTTACCATTCTCTTTCTATACAAAATTTTTGCCAAAAGTATGATTGATAATGAAGCTATTACTCACTTTTGTTGTGATCTTCTTAAAATTCCAGTTTATTAACAGTAATTATTTATATTTAAAAAAAAAAAACTCCTTTTTTCATATTCTCCAGTCTACCAGTCACCTTTTTTAAGCCATTCTTCGCTGTTTGTGTATATATATATATTTTTTAATTTCTGACATAGTTTATGACCAATCAGGCAATAAATTGGCATTTAATTTAATACAAATTGAATTACGATTTACGAATTTATGTAGAACCCCCACAGCGTAAATTTTCAATCAAAATCGCTATCCGCGAAATTGTTATGAATTCTTCTTCATTGTTGGCCAAACAAACGTTGTTTATGATGGTAATGAAGAAGAAACGATAAGCAAAAGAAATGAAATTTTTTGTTATAGGTATAAAGGTAACAGAGTGATAATGTATGTGCCAAAAAAAAAGGCACTTTCTTATAAAAGATGAGGAAGTAGAAAATGCCACACTGTGTATATAGATTATCAAATTGATTCCAATTAACACTTGCACCGCAGGAAACAAAAAATTAAATCAAGCAAAGTGAAATAAAGTATTTTAGCATATGGAAAGAGGGAGAGAGGGAGTTCAAAGGCAGCACAAAAATAAAATTTATATTATTGATAATACATACAGTATTACATTAAAATTAATTTTATTGCGCTAACATCCTTCAAAAACAACATAGATGACATTTTAACACTTTATGAGATCAAATGTGATCTTGCTTATCATGTGGTTGTCATAGTGTTAAGCATTGTATCATAGTGTTATCGTTATTAAAATATATATGATAGTAACAAATAATTAAGTTTGTTATAATTTTTATTAAAAATAAAAATTATGTTTTTTCGACCTTTAATTGTGCAATGAAAATGAAAATTATTCAAGTTCGAGGCCATACTCTATATTTCTTCATTAGGATATTGTCCTAACAAATAATCTATAGAGTTTTTTTGTTTTCAAATTTATTATTTGGCCCTTTCAGGAATGTGTTGATAGATCTATTTCGGGAATTTTCTAGGTTCCCATCATCAGAACACGTTTTGAAAGCGGTAACAATCCCATGTCAAACATCAAACATACATATGAACTAGTTTACTCACTACATGAGAACTAATATACATATGAGTTTGAAGTTAAAGATTATAACCATTGATCAAAAAATAAATTGAAAACTTGTTTGATGTGTAAGATCCACCTCTGGTGGATATTCAATACACGTTTTTTTGTTTCTCTCTTCTTTTTATATTTTGTTTACATTGTAAGCAAAACAGGGGAAGTAAACTTGGCTGTACTCTGCCTTTTTTACAAGTTTGTTATAATTTTTATTAAAAATAAAAATTATGTTTTTTCGACCTTTAATTGTGCAATGAAAATGAAAATTATTCAAGTTCGAGGCCATACTCTATATTTCTTCATTAGGATATTGTCCTAACAAATAATCTATAGAGTTTTTTTGTTTTCAAATTTATTATTTGACCCTTTCAGGAATGTGTTGATAGATCTATTTCGGGAATTTTCTAGGTTCCCATCATCAGAACACGTTTTGAAAGCGGTAACAATCCCATGTCAAACATCAAACATACATATGAACTAGTTTACTCACTACATGAGAACTAATATACATATGAGTTTGAAGTTAAAGATTATAACCATTGATCAAAAAATAAATTGAAAACTTGTTTGATGTGTAAGATCCACCTCTGGTGGATATTCAATACACGTTTTTTTGTTTCTCTCTTCTTTTTATATTTTGTTTACATTGTAAGCAAAACAGGGGAAGTAAACTTGGCGGTACTCTGCCTTTTTTACAAGTTTGTTATAATTTTTATTAAAAATAAAAATTATGTTTTTTCGACCTTTAATTGTGCAATGAAAATGAAAATTATTCAAGTTCGAGGCCATACTCTATATTTCTTCATTAGGATATTGTCCTAACAAATAATCTATAGAGTTTTTTTGTTTTCAAATTTATTATTTGACCCTTTCAGGAATGTGTTGATAGATCTATTTCGGGAATTTTCTAGGTTCCCATCATCAGAACACGTTTTTCATTGCACAATTAAAGGTCGAAAAAACATAATTTTTATTTTTAATAAAAATTATAACAAACTTGTAAAAAAGGCAGAGTACCGCCAAGTTTACTTCCCCTGTTTTGCTTACAATGTAAACAAAATATAAAAAGAAGAGAGAAACAAAAAAACGTGTATTGAATATCCACCAGAGGTGGATCTTACACATCAAACAAGTTTTCAATTTATTTTTTGATCAATGGTTATAATCTTTAACTTCAAACTCATATGTATATTAGTTCTCATGTAGTGAGTAAACTAGTTCATATGTATGTTTGATGTTTGACATGGGATTGTTACCGCTTTCAAAACGTGTTCTGATGATGGGAACCTAGAAAATTCCCGAAATAGATCTATCAACACATTCCTGAAAGGGTCAAATAATAAATTTGAAAACAAAAAAACTCTATAGATTATTTGTTAGGACAATATCCTAATGAAGAAATATAGAGTATGGCCTCGAACTTGAATAATTTTCATTTTCATTGTAACAAATAATGTTATGATTTCTGCGACTGCTTTTATGACAATTAAGGAACATATTATGATCATTAGAACTACACTTATAGAATAGGAAAAAGTATAGGAAAAAGCTATTAAAAGTACGTTAAAAATGACGTTGCAGAATAAATTGCTTAAAACTATTAGCAGATTTATTTGCTAAATTAGTAAAATAAGAAAAGCAAAAATAAAATTGTAAGCAAGTTTGATATAATATTTATTAAAAATAAAAATTATATTTTTTTGACCTTTAATTGTGAAATGATAATGATAATTACTTAAGTTCGAGGCCATACTCTATATTTCTTTATTAGGATATTGTCCTAAGTATAACATGTTGAGATATATAATATGGTAGAGCATTTGACTGACAACGTGGAGTTCCGGGTTTGAATCCAGTAAAAAAATGTTAAATAAAAAAAATATTGAAAATGAAAATTATTCAAGTTCGAGGCCATACTCTACATTTCTTTATTAGGATATTGTTCTTAAAAATAATCTATAGAGTTTTTGTTTTCAAATTTATTAATTGACTTCACTTTCAGGAATGTGTTGATAGATCATTTTCGAGAATTTTCTGGGTTCACGTCATCAGAACACGTTTTGAAAGAAGTGACAATCCAATGCAAATCATCAAACATTTATATAACCTATTTTTCCCACTAAGTGCAAACTAACATATGAGTTCGAAGTTAAAGATTATCACCATTGATCAACAATAAATTGAAAACTTGTTTGTTATATGCAAGCTCTACCTTTGGTAGATATACAATACACGATTTTTTGTTTTTATTATCCTTTTCATTTTAACATTTGTTTTGTTTCATTTAAAAACAAGATGTAAATGGGACGTAAACTTATTCTCAACATTACTGTAACGCAAATAATAAGGAATTACTAGTAACTAATTAATATTCAAATGGTGTACTAACACCAAATAATGCGTTATTTTGGTTATTTTAAATATAAAATAATGACCTATATGATTTTCGAAAATATATTTTTTAGACTCAATATTTTTTCAAATCTAGTAAGTACATATATAACTACTTTTTTTTTTGTAAGCTGGAAAGTAATGACATTTTTTACCAGCATGTCATTTATGATTTTTGTCTATCAACTATAATATGTCGATATAGCCCATATGAAAGAACCCATATGGTAGAGCGCGATATAGCCCATATGGTAGAGCGCACTCGAGCGCTTGACTGACAATATACGTTCGAGTCCCGGTTGTGCAAAAATTTTATTGAAAAAAATTTTTCAATAAAAAAAATATATTTTTATTAAATTTAAGTTTTTGAAAATTTATTTCTTGACTAACTATTTTTGTCCATACTAGTAAGCATATATATATATATATATATATATATAATTCTGTAATTCCTAGTTGGAACAAAGGGCCAGAAAGTAAGCATAGTAGTATTAAGCATATAGGTACCTCATATTTTTTGATTTTTCGTACGGTGTTTAGTTATATTACAATGTTTTCCTCAAATTGCATTACCTTTATATGGGGTTGTCGCGCAAAATAATGACCTACCATTACTAAACACCTTACAAAAAATAAACAAAATATGTGTTTACCCCTATGATTAGCAGTATGGACAAAAAATCCTAAGTCTAAAAAAAATTTTAAATAACACTAAATTTAATATAAAAATGTTTTTTGTATTTAACATTTTTTACGGAATTCGAACCCGGACCTCCAGGAGTCAGTCAAACGCTATAGAGAAAAACATAAATAATTGGACTGTGTAGGCATGGTTAATTATTTAGAAAGTTTGTTATTATTTATATAATATATTATAAATTAGTTGAATTTATAAAATGATAATAATTTAACTACATTTATAGATTTTTAAGTTTTATTTCTGAAATTTAGAACAAAATTTATGTTACACAAAAATATAGAGGGTTTTCTATCTATCCAGAAAGTCGCAGCATGTAACTTTGTGATTATTTATATATTATAATTTAATTTAATTTGTAAAATGATAGAAATTTAACTATATTTATAGATTTTTAAGTTTTATTTTCTGAAATTTAGAACAAAAGATATTTTATACAGAAATATAAAGAAGTTTTTCTATCTATCCATGAAGTTGCAGCATGTAACTTTGCTTCGTTTTGAAGAAAAATTTCTTTGCGTATTTTCCATACATAACAAACATTGGTTTGTTAGAACTACAATGCGTATGACGAATCATATCCCTATGGGGAATGAGGAGTCAATTGACCTTAAAGTGATTTGTTAAAGAAGGACTTATCACAGAGCTGGTATAACTTAATACTGAAGTGGGTTAAGCAGTGTCAATTGTCCTAAAATTACCAATCCTGTAACTGGTAAAGGGAGGACATACCACTTAACCAGAATGCATATTAAGAAGAAAAAGCTAGTTGGCCAGAATTATACCCATTGGAAGCTGTTCAATTTTCGTTTATTTTATACGACATGGCCCATCTGCGATAGTCTTGTGGTATGCCCATCTTTGGTTAGTCATGTGGCATGCCACTATGTGGTTTAAAGCAGGACAAATGACCCCCTACTATGACAAGCCAATGTTAAAGTTGCCAGTTGTTTACATAGGGTAGGGTTTAGCAGAGGACCGGTCTCTGGCACGAAGGAATCGATCCTGTGACACACGCATAACCGGTCCCATTCCCCATTGGGATTATATGTGTTATATATTTTGTTATACGCATAGTTCTAACTATCAAATATTTGAATATATGAGATAATATAACATTCAACGAATATTTTCTCCGAAATGATGCAGATTTATTAAAAAGTTATAATTTCTGCACCGTTAAAAAAAAATTTCTGAATTTTTTTCATAAACAAATTTAAAATAAAATTTGGCTAATGGATAAATTTATAAATTAAGAGCAAGTTTAAAATTTATTTCAGGTCAAAAATGACAATAAATACTGCAAGTCTGTCATTGAAACAATATACTGTTTTTAGCTGAACAGTTCGCTTGGAAAGTCAAATATGTTGTAGTCACTCTGATGATGCTTTTCTGTGCGATTGGGAATATACCACAGTGAGAAATAGAATCAAGGGCCCCATTTTAGTTGAAAAGATGAATAAAATGATGACTAGTTAATGCAAGTAGAAGATCATCTTCTTCATATTACTATGTATAAAAGTATAAAGAATAGGAAATGCAAAATGTTTGTTCTTTTATTTGTCATGTGGTTTATTTTTTATACCAAGGAGTTAAAAAAATATTTGTTATCATTTTGGACATTCTCAAGGTGCTTTAAAATTTATTAGCCTATGTTCTGTCAAAGCCACTTCCAAACGATTTAACGTTTGGATATTTCTGCCTTTGATTTTAAAAAAATATTAACTTGTGACTCAACATTATCTCAACACAGATTAAAAGATGCGACATTATAGTTTCTTTTAATGTTGTTACTTCACCACAACGAGGTTTATACGCATGCGCTGTGGTGTTACGCTGTAAGGCATTAAAACTACTTTACCATAAATGTTTTGTCGTTTTGTTTATTCTCGTCGCAATGAATTCGTTTTGTAGGTTAGTGCAGAATGTGTTAAATGATAAATAATCCATAATTTCGTTTGGCATTCAATTTTAATTTGTGTGACACATAAATTACGTATTAACGCTTTAAGCGTTGTTTAGCCCAATCCTTGAATTTTGTAATACGACTGATTTGAAATGCTATGATGGAAGTTTTTGTATTAAAATGGATGTTGAATATTAATAAGTTTCTATTTTGGTGTTCTTTGTTACAAAAAAAAAATCCATATGCGTATGGAGAAATCAATTGGATTTCACAATAATTCACATGTGAACATTTTATATATCATTAATTATTTCAGCCACTTTCTGAAGTCGGAACCACTATGAAATCGGGAAATACACTACCAGAACCAGCAGACTTTCCTGTTTTAAGATGGCGAATAGCACAATATATTTCTTTAGCGTTGAAAGGACCCGAGTAGCTAGGATTAGCTTAGCATATATTCTTTAATGCTTTGAGTTTATTCTTAGTAGTGATGACCTCATGATTATCAGCCAACATCACAGATGTATTCTATATATTCAGAGCAATGTTATAATAATAAGGCTCTGTGTTTGTCGGCTTGAGTTTGAAAAGTTTGTGTTTTCGACAGTTTGCTGTCATTTGTCTGTGCATGCCTTGTCAAGGGAATTGAGCAATTCATCCGCAATTGTTAGGTCTATGGAATTCTGGTATTCAGCATAGAGAGCATCGCTTTCCTCAGACCAACTTCGAATATATTGTTTACGGAAACCTCTTAAAATGTGTTTCTTTGCAGTTGAAATAATTATATAGTATAGTTTTTTGGTGTTGGACTGACCCATCTAATATTAGCATCAATAGCACGTGCAAACGTTCCACCTTGTCTTAGGCACAGATGGGACCAGCGGGATTTGTGTGGCAGTCTCTTGGAATACAGAATGACACAGAATTCATTTAAGCTGACGAAACTGAGGTCTGTGTTATATGGCCAGCATAAATATAAGTCACGCATTGTTAACTTCAGTGCAGTTGTTTGGCATTACCCCACAGGGTGATTTTTTAAGAGCTTTCGAATTTAATCAAATCCGAAAGCTCTTAAAAAACACATAAATGTATGAAATATTTATTTCAGTCAATAGAACGATCTATATAATTCAATGGTTAAACATGATTTTATGTAAATGTTGACCGGAGCCCAATTTTGGTATACTCTCTCCAACGTTTTGGCCGGTATCTTACGAATAAGTTCTTCAATATTGGCTTCCAGTGCGTCCATCGTTGCGGGCTTGTCCCTATAGACGTGAGCCTTAACATAGGCCCACAAAAAATAGTCTAAAGGTGTTAAATTGCACGATCTAGGCGGCCAATTGAGCGGCCACATACGTGAAATAAACTGTTCACCGAACTCGCCTCTCAATTGGGCCATTATTTCGCGTGCTGTGTGGCAAGTTGTCAAACTGGCAAACTGACCATAAATTGGAAGAAGTGCACAATGGACTTTCTTAACCGAGCATGAATTTTAATAATAAAATTAAATAATCTGCAAGCGGTGTTCGATTGTAAGTCGATGCATGGTTAAATTATAGACCAAACTGAACATGTTTAACAGTAACATGTTACACGAAAACAGTTGATTTGCCAAAAACAGTGTTGCCAAAAAGAAAGTTGCTGAAAATCACCCTTTATATATATTATAATCTGAGCTGGTACTAATTAGCTTTACGATTTCTTGCCATGTCTTGCATATACTTCGATCATACCTCGCGCATTTAATTCTTTCTTCGAAGCAATGTGAGTTTCTTGGTTAGCTGCAATATCAATATCATGGTCATTTAAAATTCGAGTTAGATAGTCGGATTTTGCTCTACTCATTCCTTCAATGGCTAACTGTAGTTTAATGTTCTTACTAGAAGGTCCGATCTTCTTGTCAGGAAGGTCTTAGAAGAGCTATTTGCATTCATTAAGTTGCAGACTGCGTACGTCTTTGTTTTAGTTGAAAGTTGTATTAATTTGTTTTCCAGAATATCAGATATAAGTTCTGATAGTTTGGCATTAAGCTTTATCCAGGATGCACCACGAGCAGGGATCTATCCTTACACCCCATATTTATTCACTTTCTGAACAAAACTTCATTATTCTAGTAAAAAATTGCAATGAAGTGAAATCGTTGTAGTTGTAATTCAGCTGACTTAAATTTAAATTTGTCTTAATTCCAAATAAATTATCCTTTTGAACTATTTTAACATTTTTGTTTGCCATATTCTCACGATATTTCTAGTTTCACATATGTAGCTATAAGTTTGCCATAACTCTATCATCAATGCCGAAATATGCTGGAACATGTACAAAATGATTCGATCATAAGTATTAAATAATATATATTGTACAACCATCATATACAAAGTTTGTAAAAAAACCACAAAAAAATAGTTTACAATATTCTTGCGATCAGCACTATGGAGCAATTATAGGAACAGTTTTTTTCATCATCTTACTCTCCTGCAAAATTGCCAATAATGAGACATGAACAAAGTAAAGCTTTAGCCCAAACCATAATGGATTGCAGAAGATTGGTATCAATTGCAGGTCAATACCTCTGTAGACAAATGTAAGTAAGAAGCAAAAACGCCTTTCAACGTACAGAGAGAAAAACCGACAGAAAAAAAAAAAAAAAAAGAAATACTTTATATAACTAATAACACTCTAAAAGCACAGCAGCAACAACACAGTAAAATAATCATAAACAGCAACAACAGCAACAACAGCAACAACAACAATAATATGAATAAAGGTATAATTTAGCTGACTGGTGGTATGATATAGTGTACGAGGGATTCCCTAGTTTGCTTATGGGGCCCTTAATTGCAATCAGACAGACAATATGAAGACAAGTCTTAAACAAAACAACAGCTAAACTTAGATGTATGCTTAATAAAAGTGTTGCCATATTTCACTGAAATTTTAAAAATAAACTACAATAAACAACACCAATACTTGGAAACAACAGCGGCACTATGGGACAAAAATTAAAGCCCTGTCAGAAAATTACTAACGGTCCGCCACTGACAAAGCACTAAAAAATAACTGAAATGTGATCGAACTGGATATATTTCTCGACGTTGAAAAGGGGAATAAGCATCCCCTTGGCGGGGCATCCTTTCCATGGCCCTTCCTAATGCTGTATGAAGGGCCATGGAAAGGAAAAGTTTCCCCTTTGGCTATCTGACCAAATCGCTTAAGCTTGGAATTTGAAATTTGGTATGTGGATTCTTGTTGCAGGCAGACTACTCTAAGACGGGATTTTTGGAAACTTCTACGGTGGGGATATGAAGGTGAAAAGTCTGATGTAATCCTATAGCAGACTTGGGCGACGTCAATTACATTTAAAAATCGTTCACTTATGAAAATTTTCTATATCATTAATAATATCAGACCTACACTCACACTTGTGAGCTTAATCGCTTCATTGGAAAATTAGTAAAATCTTTAATACAAAACATGGGGATTAGTAACAACATCTGGGTATTTAATTACAGGGCAACTACTCAATCACACCCAATTTCATGTAATTGAACATAAAAAAGTAACTGGCCTGTAATTAAATACACAGATATTGGAATTATGTCCCATGTCTGGTATTGACAAAATTTAAAAGCGTGGGCTTAACACAAGTGTGAGCGTAGGTCTGAAATTATTAATGATATAGAAAAATTTCACTAGAGAACGATTTCGAAATGTAATTGACGTCGCCCAAGTCTGTCCTATAGGAAGGGCCATGGAAAGGAAAAGTGTCCCCTTTCGTGACCTGACCAAATCGCTTAAGGGTGAAATTTGAAATTTGGTATGTGGATTCTTAATCCTAGGCAGACTACTCTAAGACGGGATTTTTAGAAACTCCTACGGTGAGGATATGAAGGTGAAAAGTCACCTTATTTGCGGTCTACCAAAAATCCTTGGCCAAAAAACATGAATTGTTAAGTATATATTCCTTTCAATATGGTCAAACTCACTTATATGATACTTTTTCTATTTCGGCCACGAGCGTGCTAAAAATAGGGCATACAAAGGGAAAACCTCCTGCCAAGACTAGATTTTAGGGAGAGGATGAGATAGGAACTACTGTCCCTAGGGCGGTCTGTACAGCAAAACCAAATAAAAAATAAGTGGGTTAATAACACCGAGTAAACACTCCCATTTATGAAAAACCTTTGGGGAGGGAGAAAGGGAACTGGCAAAACCAATTAAGCGATGAACTGGAAATTTGATTTGTTAGTTCTGCTTAAGCGAGGAACCCAAAATTTGAGTTGTAAGTTAATAAGCCCGCTAAGATAGGACATTTACATGGGGCAAAAAGACAAAAAGTGTTCCATCGGAGGTCTTTCCAATCCCACTTGGCTAGAAATTTCAAAAAAAATGTCGGCACCGTGAGACTTAATATTTAAAAAATCTTTTTTTGTATGAAATGAAAAACATTTTGTGTGCACTCACAAGAACTTTTCCATAAAAGTTCAACAGTTATTTAAAAGTGTAATGGGTATTGTTGTTTCAATGGAATATACATATAAATTACCAAAGAAATATATTGTTTATTCAATAAAAAAAACAAACAAATAAACGAACATTCGGTAATAGTTAAAATATTCAGTTAAAATTTTCTATTTTAAACAAAAAATTCTTATATTATATTAAGTATTGAAATAAACGAAAACAATCTATTGTTTTTATCGATTTTGTCAATTAATTTTTAAACAATTGAAAATAAATTGTTTTAAACGAAATGTAAGTAGTCCTGTTTTTAACTGATTTTCAGTTAATTTAATGTGTATATTCTGTAGTCTTTACGGAAAAAAAATTGTGAGTGTAAGCATATAGGTAACCACATATTTTTTAATTTTTCATTACGTATTTAGTACTTATATATCATAACATTGCTAGACATAGCCACATAAAAGTAATGAGATTTGTAATCACAATTGTAAGTAATTGCCATTACCAAACATGTACTTATAATTTAACTTATATGGCAATGCTTTTCTACACTGGGAAGTTGCATTATTTTTTACTTAAATATAAATCTTTTGTAAAGTTAACTGCTAACTTTTTTGCTGCCTCAGCATATGCGCCAAAACCAGTTAACTGGTTAATCATCCACTCCAAACCACTGGAACTAGGAACTTTATATTTGGAATGCTGTCATCCGCTACTACTGCCCTTTTGAAAAATTTACAGAGGAGTACAAAATAGGAAGTTACCCTATTAACGTATTACCAAATCCAATTGATTTAAAGTTAAATCATGTGTTTTTTGAGGTGTGGGCTTATCCACTTAACATATACTTGTTGAATTTTTGATAAAATCTTTGTTAAAATGGAGTTTAAAACAAAAAAGGTAAAAATAAAGCTAAATGATCCATACTAAGCCTTAAAAGTAGAAATCTGAAACTTGAAATTGAAACATCTATTACAAGAGCTTAAGCAAATTTATTTAAAGAGACAATTGCATAGAAAAAGAACTCAGTTATCTTCGAAGTATCGGGGTTATAAGATAATTTTTTATTGAGCAATTCCATATGAAAGCGATCACCTTTTGTACGACCCCTCTCCGATTTTAAAATAAATAGTCTCAATCGATTGCCCAGCAAATCGATTTTCAATTAAAGCCTGATTCAATACCTTTCCAACGAGCTATCACTCGTTGCGATCGCTTTAGTGGTTTTTTTTTTTAAAACAACTTTCAATGAGGTCCCTTATGAAGAATTCTTCAATTTTGTTACATGACAGTGGTGCACACCACCACTAAACCAGTCACTATAAAAAAAAAAAAAATATGTAGGTACATTATTTTTTGCTGGGCAATCGATTGAGACTATCTATTTTAAAATCGGAGAGGGGTCGTCCAAAAATTTGACAATTTTGATCATTTTCATATGGAATTGCTCTATTATTTAATAGGATTTGGAAAACGCTAGAAATTTCACTATGTCTGTTAATTACTTTATAAAATAAAAATATAAAAAAGAGAAGATATTTATAAAATTCAGAACTACTTCTGACTATTTAGGAAATTAGATTACTCAATTTATTTAAAAATAAAAAAAAATAGTTTTCTCTTAAGTTAAAATGTTTTTCTACTGAATTTTGGAGCAAATATTCGTTGAATATTACACACTGGTACAAGAAAACACTATTTGTCAGAACTTGAAATGGAGCTAGTGGGGGTTGTAGGCCTAGGTGAGGACATACAAAAACGGTTTTCAAAAATTTTGAAACACCCTCAAAATTTTGTTTTAGGGTAGGTCGTAGCACATTAGTACCTCTAACTCACACATTATTTGACCGATTTCAAAATTTTAAACAGTTTTGAAAAGAAGAATTAAGCTTTCATGAAATTTATTCATAATATATGTATTCCAAGGAATTAGGTAAGTGTTTATCAAAAGTTTCTCATTTTTTTTTTATTTTTTTTCCTAATTTTTCAATTTCAACAAGAGTTATTTTAATTTTTTTCTATGAAAGCCTATCTTTTTTGAACTGTATTTTAAAGACAATTTTATATAGAAAAAAACGAGATATAATTTGTTAAAATCCGTTTATATTTGCAAAAGTTACTAAGCTTTTTCTAAAGTAAAAATTTTGTTATTGCAGACTTTTCTCTTGGTAAACCACTTGACTTACAAACGTTAATTAAAAACTGTACAAATAGCTTAACCTAAGTTAACATGTATGGTTAAAAATGATTATGAATGGTGTTAATGAAAAGTTGAATAACTTTTACAATTTTCATCCGATTTGAAAATTGAAAGCCATGTTTTGTTAAGAACTAAATTTTCTTTATACGTTGGTATAAATTTTTATAAGCTTTCATATTAAAATTAGCAAAAACTTTATAATTTTAGTTTTTTTTTTGTAGATATTCTTACCAAAAACAATACTAATAACTTACAACTGTATCAAAAAATGTTCGTAATTTTAAAGCGTAATCAGTTTTCTTTCCAAACCCGTTAAAAAAATTTAAATCGAACAAAAACTGACTGAGTTACATGTCGATAAGTTGACGAACATCACTGAAAACGTTTTTTTTAGAATAACTTCTGAATTTGAGGGTGTTTCTGAAATTTTTTGGCACAATTTGTAACGTACTCAACAAGACCAAGTTTTTCCAAGTTTTTTTTCACTGTAGCACCGTGTTATGTATCGTAATCATTCAATTCAAATTCAAATATTTTTTTAGTAGTAATGTACGTTTACTTATTATCAACAGATACGAATATTAAACATAATACGTATACATTAGGGTGATAACTTTTTGCATTTATTGCAAATATCAAATCTCCCCAGACATAATTGTGTAGGGCATGGACAAATATTAAGAACTGCGTTTTTAGTTTTTCGCTATCGTTAAAAAAGGTTCCGCACCAAACGCGTTAAAGTTTTGAATCAAACAAAGTTAAAAAAAAACTTTTTTTGATGCCTCAACGTCTGACCATCACATCTATATAATTAAGGCATGCTGATATCAATAGTAAAGTCCGTTTTTGAGTCAATGGAATAGTTTTCTTCCAAATTTGCTTACTTACATATGTAAAAACCATATTTTAAAAAAATTGTTATTAAAAAAAATTAAAAAAAAAAACATATTAAAGGCATTTTAGAAATCGCTGTCGGTGCGCAAGGTTTTTTTACCAAATTGAACTGAAATAGTTTTTTTTATCATTAATACAATATTTGCCATTAGAAAACCCCTGGGGAGAATGTTGTCCAAAAAAAGTTATCACCCTAGTATACATACATACCCTAAAAAATATATCTGAATTTTGATTTTCAAATACTGACTGGGCGAAATTAGTATTCTACTGATTATATATCATGAAAATAAAATTAAAATCGTTTTTTTTTTTTATAATTAAGCAGATAATAGGTCCATAGTGCACAACTTGCAACAACAAAAGTTACAAAGCATAAACAAATCACTATTTTAAAATGACAAATTAGTCTGCCAAAACTGAAAGATCTCTTTGTTTAGCTTTAGGGTGGTGGTGATGATGGTAGTCAGTTGTTTTAGTAGTTGCTACAGATGATGGCTGGTATGCAATGTATGGTAGAAACAAAACTACGATGGTAACGTTGTGGCAACATTATTATTGCATGCAGCAAGTGTTTATTGATCGATCACGCTGCAACAAAATTTGCCTGTTTTATTTTATTTTTTGATAAATATATTTTCATACAACATATTCAAGGCAAGAACTTTTTTTTTTGTGATGAGTGGGGCAGGGCAACCAAAATACAACTCTAAAAGCAACGTTTTGAGCGCTTAAATAAAGATCGAAAAACAGTAAAATAAAACAAAGTAAATAAACCGTTAAATCTAAAAGGATAAGCTGTCAAATTTCATAAATTTCATTTAAGTCGTTACTAACGGGCGTTTTTTATACAGGAATAGAACTTTAAGTTGGCAACACTTCTTTAACTGGCGGTCATTTTGTCAGCTGTCAAGTGATTTATGTTTTGTTTGGTTTGGCATTTCAACATGAATAGACTGACGCCTGACCAACGCTTCCAAATTGTGCAATTTTTTTTGAAAATCATTGTTCTGTTCGAAGTACGTATCGTACACTACGTTCATTTTAAGGTCAACATAATCGTCGGTTAATCAGTTAAATGGATACGTCAATAAACAAAACTGCCGTATTTGGAGTGATGATCATCCTCAAGTGTATGTTGAGACACCGTTACATCCAGAAAACTGACTGTTTGGTGTGATTTATGGGCTGGTGGAATCATTGGTCCGTACTTCTTTAGAAACGATGCTGGTCAAAACGTCACAGTCAATGGTGACCGCTATATAGCCATGATTACTGACTTTTTCGTTCACCAATTGAACAACCATGATGTGCAGGAGCTGCGGTTTCAAAAAGACAGCGCAATATGTCACACAGCTAGT
Source organism: Delia radicum (assembly GCA_021234595.1). NCBI lineage: Eukaryota > Metazoa > Arthropoda > Insecta > Diptera > Anthomyiidae > Delia > Delia radicum. Next base: position 82,410,638 of record CM037851.1, read on the forward strand.
AACACAATTGATTTATTGAAAGAAACGTTTGCTTACCGCATAGTTTCACGTTTCGCACCCGTGAATTGGCCTCCAAAATCATGCGATTTAACGCCGCTGGGCTATTTTCTGTAGGGTTGCTAGTCTACGCCGATAAGCCCGAAGCGATTGACCACGTGAAGGACAACATTTGCCGCGTCATTGCCAATATACGGCCACAAATGCTGGAAAAGGTCTTCGAAAATGTGACCAACAGATTACACTACTTCAGAGCCAGCCGTGGCGGTCATATGCCAGAAGTCATATTTAAATTACACTGCCAGAAGATTATCTTTCGATTAAAGTAAATTTCATGTCAATCTAAATAATTCATCTTTGTTTTATTCCATTTCAAAGTTATAAACGTCTATAAAAACACCCTTTATATTTTTTTCAAAATTTTAAAAAAACAGTTTTTTGTCAAGCGGATGTTTAAACCGAAGATTTAAAAAAAAATGCATTTTACCTACACAAAATAATTTTTTTGCGTATTTCATTTAAAGCACAATAACGGTATCAATGAAAATTTATTGTTTTTGCTTAATTAATTTTTAACACGATAACGGTATTAGTGAGGTATCAATGGATCACGTATCTTAAAAACATATGGACGATTAAGTACGACTACTTTTGTTAAATTTTCGATTTTTTGTCATATTTTAAAACCCGATAGTTGTACGATGACATACTTATATGACACTTACCTTTAATGCCAAGTTTGGTTAAAATTGAAGGTGGTAGAGGTCGAAAATTGAAGATTTTTTTAATGGTTTTATATTGAATGAGTCAACTGTATTATTTTTTTTTTAAGATATAAATTAAAGTATTTATATGACAAGTTCCCACAGGTTTATTGAAATATTTTTTGATAAACCAAAATCATGTAACATTAGTTTCAAAAAAGCTAAACAAAGCTTTATTTTAAAAAAAAAAAGCTAAAATCAATCTAATATTTACAAAATAAGTTAAAACAAGCAAATATCAAAAAATTGGTTAAAAAACCCCTAACAAATAAAGCTTAAAGTTTTAATAATTTCATGATCAGAACTTGTATTTAGTTTAAAGAGTTCCATCCCTTGAAACAAAAAATAAGCTCCAGCTTATTTTTGGTTGCCCTAGTACTGAGGGTGAGCCAGATGTTGATGATGCTGCGGCTGCTGGTAATGATGATCATTCATTGTTTACCTCAATAAAATGAAATTATTTTCTTATATTTTAAATCCTCAACAAATCCCAGAAAATAAAGAAGTGTCTGAAAATGAAGAGTACAACCTGTAATAAAAATATTATAAAAATATCTGTACAAAAACCATAAAAAATACAACACAATAAAACGAAATTATTTGTGGTTTTGTACATTTAGTATTTGGTGAAGGTGTTGATTTGATTACGAAAATGTTTTCCAGTTGTTTGTCGTTTATTGTTGTTGTTCTTGTTGCTTTTAAGTATATTCTCATTCAAAAGAAATCGTGATGATACTTTATTCACAAATCTTAATTTTGCTTTTCAGTTGGGTTTAAATCTTAATGTGAAATATATATTCTTGTATGTATTTTCTTCTTTAAAGTAGATTTCATCAATGTAGTCAATTCCTAAAAACACAAAAAAAAAAAAAAACAACCTACCAACCTACGTATTTTGCATCATTCAACAGACATCGATTGAAGAGTAACATGTGAAAAATGATTTGACTTTAATGATGGCCACTGAGTGATTGTAGTGTTGTGCTTTTATAGCCCAGCAAGCATGGCATAGCATATCGTCTGGAAGAAATATTTATTGCCGGCAATGAATAGTTTCGTATTGCAGGAGGTTCTACCGCAGGGAACAATCCCGAAAGCGACACATTCAGGCAATACATAAGCAATTCCCATGAAAGAAAAATCCGCGTTATTATTTATCGCCTAACTATAGCCGGGAAGATAAATCGGCGATATTTTAAGACGTTATTTACCGCCAAACTCTTACCGGGAAGATATGTTGGCGATAATTAAAGACGTTATTTATTGCCAAACTATTTATCGCCGGGAAGATAAATCGGCGCTATTGCCAAAATATTTCCTGAAAGTTATTAAGAATATATCTACCCACTATCATACGTTGTTTTATGTTATTAAATTTTACGTTCTATTTTGTTTTTACAGAAACAAAGTAAGGAAAGAATCACGAACTTGGGCGTCAATCTTCACAGATCTTCATTCTTTACGTTTTCTCTTCTCTGACGACTGAATGGTTTGACTTGTTGCTACAAGGAAGAAAAAACGGATTATTATTTATTATTTTTACAGAAATATAAAACTACCAAATAAAACTTACACTAAATACTGGTTTGTTCAAAAGAGGTGATGATGTGCAGTAAGTAGCGCAAAAGTCCTTTATTCAACAAAATAATTGTTTGGCGATTTTTTTTATGCCAAATAATTTTATTTTTGTTTATCTTCCGGAAGTTACTTCGATAATTTTTTTTCATAATGATGATATTGAAGCAATATGTTCTATGCGATATGTCTTTCAAATGTTTGAAGGGTGTAATCATGTTTTACTTTTTTTCGCTCGATGGTTGTATTAAGTTTAGTTTATGGCCTAAAAGCATTGTGGTTTTAGAAGAAAATTTGTGAATATTTTAGGTACCCTACGTGATAATATGTGAAAGCGTTATTTGTGTAGGATAAATATATGTAAGTAGTGCTTTACGAATACTTAAAGCGTTGGACCTATATTTTTGAAATATTAGATCCATTATGTTGTATTAGAAATAAACTAACCATTCATGTCAAAATTGAAATATATATATTGCAGACTTGGGCGACGTCAATTACATTTCACAATCATTAACTTGTGATATTTTTCTATATCATTAATAATATCAGACCTACGCTCACTCTTGTAAACTGTAATGCTTCATTGGAAAATTTGTAAAATTTTTGATGCCAAACATGGGGATTAGTAACAACATCTGGGTATTTAATTACACTTACATATAATTAGACATAAAAAAGTAATTGGCCTTCAATTATTTACTTAAATATTAATATTATGTCCCAAGTCTGGTACTGGCAAAATTGAAAATTTTCCAAGAAATCATTTAAGCCCACAAGTGTGAGCGTAGGACAGAAAAATTTCACAAGTGCTTGATTATAAAATGTAATTGTCGTCGCCCAAGTCTGAAATGTTTTCTTATGACAAACATTTTGAAATCCTTTGAAACAGATTTTATTTCGCAATAAATTTCGCAATTATTATATTTGAGAAACAATTTAACTCATAGGAATCCAACATTTTAGGGCCATTGGTTTGACTTTAATGTGCTCTAAGAAGCAATAAATTCATGCCTTCTTAGGCAATAACAAGGGCATTTCTTTTTTGTGTGTTGACAACATTAACGCTTCATTGTATGCACTCAGTGAAATTCTGCTTTAAAAATATGTAGTTGTTTGGATTGCAATACAGTTTCTTTATTTTTAATGTTAATGTCAGTCATTTGTAGAAGAAACTAAATTTTTAACTAACCTTGTAGTTAATTAAAAAAAAAAAAAAAACAAACCACATAGAATGACTGTTTTATGAGTTTACTTTAATTTTTTAAAGTAGTTTTTTGTTATTTAAAAAAATAAAAAAAATAAATGTTTGTGTATTTTTTACTAGCACGTGATTAATTTTTACTACAATTGTTAGTCATTTTTTGAACATTAAAAAACAAATGACAATATTATTTGAATTTACTGAAATGTAAGTCGTCCTTTCCTTAAGTGAAATTTCATTTGTTTTTAACTACATTTGAAGTAATCTTTACCTACATAGTATTCTAAGTATTTAGATTATTCACTGGTTCTAAGAAAGCATTTAGAGAAGCACAACAGAATGATTTCCCTAATTTTATTATTGTATGCTAGGCTGTTAAACGCTATGAATGTAGTTACTGCTTACCAAATCGACGTATTTTTTTTGCTGGGTATATAGCATAAAAAAAAGTCGGTTTTGATTGACTACCATATATAATCTAATCCACATTATGACATTATATCGCCACTACTTCATGAAGGTGTTAAAATTGTTTAACAATTTTCGCTATTTTGTGCCGACATTTAATGTACCTATAGACATTTTATCCACTTTAGATGAGATATGATTTCAACACCTAGTTAGAGTTAAGTTAAACCATTATCATGATTGATTTTTTGTTGCTGTTTTTTGTTTTGCGATTTATTTCTAGTTTATTGCTCCTACTATGCTAAAATGACGTGGGAATATGTGGTATGTAAAATTGTAGGTGTGATCCATACCAACTTATTGAATTACGTGTTTTTTTCAGTTCAATTATCAAATTTGCACAGTTATTTTAGGTAAAACGTGTAATATGTCAGGAATTTGATGTTGATGTTTTTTCCCCCCATTTAAACGATAGTAAGGAATTGTAAAGTCATGTGGCATGTCTCAAATTACATGTAAATTTCGTATGATTTTAGATTTTGTGTACATATCAACATGATAGAGGAGTAGAGTAATATTTGGATAAAAGATAATTTTGTTTTATTATGGTTGTTTATAACAATTTCGGTAATTTTTATTGTAAAACTAATAGATTTTTATTAAAGGAATGTCAATAAATTTCATTTAGATGGATAGTTCTTCTCAATAATGTTGTGAAAATAAAAAGTCGTCATCACTTTTTACTGTAACCGATCTAACAAAATAATTTGTTAGGAAACATTTTATAAACATTTTTGTTCGAAATCTTGACAGAGAAGTGCGAAAAATGTTTGAACTTTTGAAACAAATTGCTAAATTTTCGAGTGGATATTTGCTAATCTAAATTAAGCATATATCTTGCAAATAGCTTTAGTTCTAATCTTTTACGCGAAATTTCAGACAGATCGGTTGAATGGATCTCCTAGAAAATACAAATTTCGAATGCGACTTAAAAATATAATTGGCAATATCTTGTGAAAAAATTAGAATTTTGCTAAACTGTTCAAATTGTTTTATTTCTTAACTATTCTTAACCAAAAAATAATATTTTTTCGAAAAAATCGCGACTTTTGAAAAATCATGGACCCCTTAGTTGTAATTTTACCTAATAGCCAAAATTTGTAAAAGTGAAAGAGGTTTGTTAAAAAATGTATTCAAACTAAAATATATTTAAATGCTTTTTACATGTGTTCTAAATTGGTTGCCACTGCAAAGTAGGGTGCAAGGAATTCTGCTGTATACCATAGCTTGGGTAACACACAAATTTTGAAAATTTGTATTGATTTTTGTACAACGACTTTCAGAAAACCATAGTGGGCGGTAGTGAAAAAAAATGGTAAAAAATTTCAGTTTAGTTTACTCGACCAATATTTGACACAACATTAAGATTTACCGAAAAGCTAAAGTTTCCTACAGGCAAAGTGACTGGTTCAGGTGACAAGCAGGAAATTCAGATAAGGTAACAGATTTTGTAAAATACTCATTTTAAGCGATGATATACCGTCCCGAATATACGAAAACCTTTCATTTACTATAACGTATATTAAGATATCTCAAAAACCTGATTAGATGTTGTAAAGGTTTAATCTGAGTGTTGAAAATAATTTAAAGGAATTTCAGACGACATAGCAAATCTTGTGGAAAAGTCATAATACGCGATGTTTTAACCTCTAGAATATATTAAAAAAGGCGGTTTAAAAAAAAAATGTCTATTTTGCATTTTACAAATGCCTATATAAATAGTTCTATATGGGCAATTCCTGGGCGACGGATGCGACATTCGCACACTTTTAGTTAGGCAAAAAATAAAGGAATGGAGAGATTCGGTATATATCATCAGTGTATTGAAGTTAGGAAGAGTACTAAATTTGAGGAAAACATTGTACAGAATTAAAAATGCTGTAAAAAATATAAGCAAAACTCTGCGAGAAACGGACGCGACAAATATAGATTTTATTTTTATGCCATTATAGAAGTATACATAAGTCATCGAAATTTGTGAAAAAAAAATTTTTTGTGAATGTGGAAATTACGGTGAAAGGACATTTTTTATGTGTAGATTTATGAAAAATTAAAAGTTTCTTTTATTTTTTTTTAAATTGTTTAAAGTACAAATACGGACGCGACAAGACTGACGCGACAATTTTTTCCAGGAGAACAAAACACACTAAATTTGGTAATAATAATGATTAAACTTTCATTAAAAAACCATAACATAAAGCTAACTTAAAGTAAAGGTAATAATAATAACAAAAATAAAATCGAAATAGAGTTCCATATTCTCTGTTATTTACTTTAGGATATATAATAGTTAATGAAATTGGATTTTCTCAGCTAATTTTAATTATAGATTTAAATAAATAAGAGATCCGAGCAACCTCAATGATTTCGTTGTCTATATACGAAAACCAATTCAGGGGCCGAATTACGGCAATCGTTATGGAGTGAAAACGTTCGAAAACAGTTGTTGTATTCAGTAACTACAAAAATACTAATAATGAAAACACCACATAAAAAATAAATTTATATAAATCGCAAAAAGGTTCAGAAAAAAAATGTTTTTTGCTGTTGTATATTTCGGCCAAGGAATGAGAACAATTAAAAATGCTTTTACATTTACAAAGACATTTAAGCTTTATTATTGAAAACGAATAAAAAGTTCTGAGCACTTTCCATGTTTCACTTATGGTTGACCTTTTTCTGGAATTGCCCATATATGTAAATATATTTCAATTAGAATTAGTAAAGTTGTTTTTTTATAGATTTTAGTTCTTAATATCTCAAGTTAATGATTTCTAAATAGTTCGGAATAATGTTAAATAAATACAAAAAATTTTGATCAAAAATATAAAATTTTTGTGTATGTATATTGGGGTGGGTCGATTTAAAAATCGCCCAAGTGACGAGGAAAATCGTATTCTAGGGATCAAAATAAGAAACTTTGCCAGACGAACCATACCTCTAAAACGAATTCTGATGTCCCGACTTTTGACCCGTAGGGTCAAACTTTGAAAAATCCCACTTTGATATTTCATAACGTAAGAGGAATCTCTCCAAGATTATGGGAGCTACTTCTTCTGCGTGAGACGCGCTAGCAGATTAATGCATAAATCATCATACTAGGTGCCCGTTAAGGGGTTAAAATTGAAGTTGAAAGAGGGCCTTTTTAGCCGGGTTTTTACAGCAAAATGTATAAATCTCGGGATTGAGATATTTCAGAAAGTAGCAGGAATATTTCCAAGATTAGGGTCTCTATTTCTTCTCCAGAAGACGCTCTAGCAAATTATATTCGATTGGGTTGGGTTGGGGTACTCTAAATGGGTCAAAGTGGGATTTTTCAAAATTTGAGCCTACGGGTCAAAAGTCGGGACATCAGAATTCGTATTAGAGGTGTGGTTCGTCCGGCAAAGTTTCTTATTTTGATCCCTAGAATACGATTTTCCTTGCCACTTGACCGATTTTTTGCCTCCCTGCAAATCGACTCGCCCTAATGTATATATTTTTTAAATAGAAAACTTTTACAAAAATCAGCATTGGTGAGAGCATTCTGTTGTGCTTCCCAAAATGCCTTCTTTGAAACAGTGAATAATGTTTACAATGAAACAATAAAGAATGCATACTATAAAGCATTTATGTTGGCAACATACAAAAAAATTATTTAAAAAAATAAATGTTTCTTTATTTTTTACTAACATATCGCACACCAAGTTCAAAAGTGACTCAACTCAAAATTTTAATTTTTCGGGTTTATATGCTTAAACTATGCACAATACACTTGTTTATCTAAAAAAAAAATATCATTGTATTGTGTTGTTCTTAACTGTTGCTAAAAAATTGTTATGTCATTCTTTATGTTTCAATTGGTATAAAGATGCAAATATTTTTTTCGATTTCTGAAAAATGAAAAATTTTGAGTTGAGTCACTTTTGAACTGGGTGTGCGCTATGTTGTAGTTCATTTTTACTACAAGTGTTAGAATTTTTTTGAATAGTAAAAACAAATGACAAATGTTAGTTGAATTTAACGAAATGTTAGTCGTCTTTTCTTCAAGTGATATTTCATTTGTTTTTGACTACAATTGCTGTCTTGTTTACCAATTTCATCATTACAAAGTGAAAAATTAATACATTTTTATTGCAAACTTGATCTTTTTTAAATAGTTAACTACCGTTATTCTTATTTATTAATGTTTGAAATAAAAACATGCCGTTTACTGGGGGGAGGGGATGGTGCCGAACTTAGGCTATTTTACCCTAGTGTTTTTAAACTAGTAGTATTGAAGTATTTTTTTTTTTTTTCAACATATAATTTTGAACCAATTGTGCGATAAGTTCCGCTTTAAGTAGTCACATGATAGATCATTTGAGGGCAATTGACTCCTTATTCTCGTAGGCTTATGTTAAAATTAATACATACATTGTATAAGACGAAACTTTTAGGGCCTAAACAAATTGTATGAAGAATACGGGGAATTTAAAAGTTTTTCCATTAAAATTTTTTAAATAACATCACAAGTTTTAACTAATATTATTATAAAACACTTTGTATATAATTTTCAATAAATATTTGTTTATTTATTTAATCATTTGTATTAATTTTTTTTTTTTTTTAAATACAAATTCATTTAACTGACACATTTCAAATAAGTTATCAAAATAGAAATAAACACCAACTACTGCATTATTTATTTTTATATGTATATTTATATTTATGTACTTTAATTTATATATAATTGTATATTTTAATTACTTAAGAGAGGTAATAACATAATTAACTATTTACTTGTTTGCTTAATGATTATTTATATGCATAAATTTCAGAATAAAAAAAAAAACATTCTATATTTATTTATATGTATTACAAAAACTTATAATTAATATAAAATAATTTATAAATTTATATATGAACAGTAGTTAATATTATAAAGTTGTTGTTGGCAAATATTTGTTATGTCGCGTTTACTACTACGTATTAATACCGAGATTTTGATATTCACCGCTGTGAAAAGAAAAATAATTCCACCTTTCCAACCGAAATTTAATTGTCGTGTAAACATTTCGGTTGCTTCAATTGCATGATTGTTATGGCAATCGAAAAATTTGGTCGCAAATGCAGTAGCCACGATCGATTATGTTTAAGATTTTGATCATTGTTTTTTTAATAGTGGTGAAAGACAAAATCTCGGGATACCGATGCAGATGTAAACGCGTATGAATTAACATATACTTTATTTTTATGATGCGTAATTATGAAAGGGGATTTAAATGAATTTTAAATAAAATTCTTAAAACTCATGTTTCAACAAAAATATCAGAAAAAAAAATGTTTAAAAACAAAGGCTAAGTGTTATAGAAACCAAGTTAGCTCGTATTGTTAATTTATAGCCTTTTGAAGTTGGGCTATTTGGAGGCACATTTTACTGTTATTTTTGTAAATGCAATCCAATGGAGTAAATAAATATATAAATTAAACAATTGGAATTAATATATTTTAGGCCTATGCTTATTTTTTTTACTGTTTTAGTTCGTTTTAGCCCATTTTTAGGTACATTATTTGGTACATTGTTTTTATTTTTTCCAATTCATACTAAAATAGCGGCATCTATCGTCAGCAAGGTGGACTAAGTTTTTAACAAAAAAATGTTCAGAAAAATACAAATAAGAAGCAAAAAAACCTAAAAAAATTATTAGAAAATTCAACAAAGCTCGGGTTTGATAAGCTGTAACTTTTTAACTAGTACAGAAATTCGGATACTACGACTGATATTCGGTTATTACAAATTTCAGACAAATTGGCACAAATTTACAAATTGGCACAAATTTACATAAGTTTTCATAACAAGGTTCGGGTAATTTAAGTGAATTTTAGTTGCCACATCCAAAATATTCAGAAATCTAATGTAAATATAGTTGTATTAACTGAATTTATAAGTTGTTACCATTAATATACACTCCTCAATTCGGTTGGCACTTTATTTCTGCGTGTGTAGGCATTTAAATCTGAAAATGTAAATGATGTTTTTATGTACTAAAATTCCGTAACTGTTATGAACAAAATAAAAATTAAACGTAAAGTTTATGTACACTCAAAATAGTTTGTAGTTTAAATTAATGAAGTTGTAATTTACGATAAATGCTAAATCACTTAAAAGCCGGTCTACTTACTTTTCATTTAAATCAAATGTTTCTTGTTATTTATTTCTAAATATTGTTTAAATAACTAACAAATCCACAAGCACAAATTATTAAATAGTTAAAAATAAATGTTCAAATTTTAATTACAGATCATTAAAAATAAAAGTTCTGTTCAGTTATTTGAAATTATTTCACTTTTTTGTTTTTGTGTCGAATATTTGACTCGGTAATCGTGGATAAATAACACAGGATGACAAAATGTAACTTTTCAAAAATTAATAAAGATCTGACCTGCAATTAAATATATTTCGGACATGCTGATTTTAATAGTGTACTTAATTTCTTGATCAATGGTACAGCTTTCCAAAAAAATGTCATTAAAGTTTGGCGGTTTTGCATTTTGCATTTAAAACTTCTCGAAAGCAATTAAACTTATTAATGGTAAATATTTTGACAAAAAAAAATGTATTTGTATAAAGCGATAAAGTATAAAGGGTGGTTTTTAGCAACTTTCTTTTAGGCAAAACTGTTTCGGCAGCTCAAATGTTTTCGTGTAACATGTTACTGTTAAACATGTTCAGTTTGGTCTATAATTTAACTACGAATCGACTTACAAACGAACTACGCTTGCAGATTATTGAATTTTATTATTAAAATTCAGGCTCAGCTAAGAAAGTGCAAAAGTGCACTTTTCTAATTTATGGTCAGTTTGGGCGACCTTCTGATTCGGCTATTCGGAATCCTGTAACTAAATTTCGCATCAGATTTACATTATTGGACATTAAACCACCAACGCGCATACATAGAGTGCGGACAGAGGAAATTATCGCAGCTGTATCCGCCAGTGTTATTGATGACCGTAAATTACCGATTCGGCGCCGCTCGCAGCAATTGAGCCTTTGTTACTTCACTATGTGGAAAATCTTGCTGAAGGATTTGGGTATAAATCCTTTTAAAATATAGCTGGTGCAAGAATTGAAGCCACACGACCTACCACAATGGCTAACGTTTGGTGAATGTGCGCTGGCAAAGTTGGATGAAAATACACTTTTTTTATCGGTAAATCAGCGACGAAGCTCATTTCTGGTTGAATGGATACGTGAACAACAAAATTGCCGTATTTGGTGTGAAGATCAGCCAGAAGCATTGCAGGAACTGCCAATGCATCCCGAAAAATAAACTGTTTGGTCTGGATTATGGGCCGGTGGCATCATTGGAACGAACTTTTACAAAGACGACGAAGGCGCTACCGTGCGATGATTACAAATTTGTTTTTTTGCAAGAGCTAGACGGAGCCACATGCCACACGGCACGTGAAACAATGGCACAATTGAGAATTCAGTTCGGTGAACAGTATATTTCTCGTTATGGGCCGGTCAATTGGCCGCCTATATCGTGCGATTTAACGTCTTAAGACTATTTTTCGTGGGGCTATGTTAATGCTCATGTCTATAGGGACAAGACCGCAACTGTTGACGCACTGGAAACCAATATCGAAGAATTTATTCGTGAGATAACGGCCGATATGTTGGTGAGTGTATGCCAACATTCTACCCAGCGTATGAACCATTTGAGGCGTAGCCGCGGGCAACATTTACATGAAATCATCTATAAGCATTGATCACTCTATCGACTGAAATACAAATTTCATACATTTCTCTAAAGTTTATGTGTTGTTTTTTAAATCAAATCCGAAAGCTTTTAAAAAATCACCCTTTACTATATATTCAAGATTTTGCAAAAATTTTATATGGGAACATAGATTTTCAAGTTGACTACAGAGCCATAGCGCTGGTATTTTATGTGGACACATGTAAAAAATAATGTTGCAAAATTTTAAACCAAAAAGTTTCCTTTTGCAAAAGTTATCGTTATACAATAATTTTTTTTTTCAGGTACATTAAATTAAAAAATTAAAATAAAAACAATCTTAAACTGTAAAAAACATTTTCAAGAGACATCTTAACACTAAGAAATGGGTTTGAAAATTGCATAGTGAATAAAAATGCCACAAATTTGCTACTTTTGGTTAAATGTATAACACCAGGCACACATAGTTCAAAAGTGACTTAACTCAAAACTTTTAATTTTTCAGAAATCGAAAAAAAATATTTGCAACTTTATACCAATTCAAACATAAAGAAAGACATAACAATTTTTTATCAGCAGTTAACAACAACAAAATACACTGATTAAAGTTTAATATAATTTTTATTAAAAATAAAAATTATGTTTTTTCGACCTTTTATTTTGCAATGAAAATGAAAATTATTCAAGTTCGAGGCCATACTCTATATTTCTTTATTAGGATATTGTCCTAACAAATAATCTATAGAGTTTTTGTTTTCAAATTTATTCTTTGGCCCTTTCAGGAATGTGTTGATAGATCTATTTCGGGAATTTTCTAGGTTCCCACCATCAAAACAGGTTTTGCCAAACATCAAACATTCATATAAATTAGTTTACTCACTACATGAGAACTAATATATATTATATGAGCTCGAAGTAAAAAAGATTATCACCATTGATCAAAAAATAAATTGTAGCAGTTGTATATGGGTTCATTTTGCGTTTTATAGATTTAGAATCGATATTAAACATTATGGCTGGACAGATCCGTATGACAACGCCCATTTTTATACCTTGAAATTTAAGAAACTTTTATTTGTACCATATTATTTTGTATATGTGGAACCGTTGATGTAATTTTTTCAAATTTCGTGTTTTCTGAAAGTCTTTAAAAGTATTTTTAAAGGCTATTTAAAAGTTTGAAATTCCTAGAAATTAAATTAAATTCTGCGGAATGAATGGTATTTTTATCTTCGAAATATTAAACTTTTTTCTCATAAAATTAAAAAAAAAACTTTTAATATTATTTTAAACCGTAAGATTCAATCATGAATCTTGTACCTTAGAAATTTGAAATGAAAATATAAACTTACAGTTCAACAATTCATAATAATTGAACGTTTTGAGTATTTAATAGTTCCTGTTAAAAAAAAAAAATATAATCTTAAATTAGTCCACAATGTTTTAATTTAAGTAACGGTTATTTTTATTTGCACTTCATAAGGTTAACAATAATAACTGAAACGCATTTTTTATGTTTTTGTATACTTTTTTTTTCAAAAATAACAATTTTAATTTAATTTAATTTTTCCTTTTGTAACCAAAAAGCCTAGTGGCCAAAACTGATTACTGAGTTTAATCTTAACACAATATATATTATAATATAACATAATAATATTAATATAACATAACAACATAATATAATACATTTTAAATATTTCAAAAAACATATCTTAAAAAATTGCAATTCCTAAGCACGAATATGGGGACCAATAAAAAAAATAAACAAAAAATTAATAAAATTGGTGGTCAACAACGGTTGCTTTTTTAGATTTTTAAATAAGATCCATTACTATTTTCATGAAATATAGTAATGGATCTTTTATTTCGATATGGTATAACACTATTCCATAAACTTATAACTCTTATCAAAAACGATTTTTGCATAACTGTAGTATTAAACACTGGATTTTCAAGCGAAGAAGTACGTGTCGAATTACTAAAAGTAAATTTTCTAGCAAGATATGAAGGAGTATCAAACTAAACTGTTCTATAAAACAGAGTGAGAAGCTTTACACTTACAAAATCATCAAAACTGCATCCTAAAAATTCAAAAACATATCGTAAAAAAAAAATGGTAAAAACCATTTAATACCATCGTGAAATTAATCGATGTTTTCCGATTTTGATAAAATGTTGTGAGTGTATGCGGTAGTGAACGCAAGTATTAAAAAAATTTTTTTTTTTAAAAACTCTGGCAACCCTATAGCTTCAAATAAAAATTTCAGAGTGAAAAAAAAAATCTTTTTTTTTTTGATACTTGCGTTCACTACCGTATACACTCACAACATTTTATCAAAATCGGAAAACATCGATTAATTTCACAGTGGTATTAAATGGAATTTGTTCTCTGCAGACGCTGACGACTATAACAAAACAAAAGAAGAACTAATTTCAAGATATAAAAATGCTACAACTATTACAGGAACTCAAAGCTTTCATTCTTTTATACCTTTAGATGAAACTTCACTAAAAGTTAGCAAATATTCCGAAAGTCAACAGTATGAGCTGCCCAAAATTATATATTAAATCTACAAAAATAAAAATCTGTACAAAAAAATCTGTATAACTTTCAAAGTACAGCTACTTTATTCTTTTTTGTCACACAATGATATCAAAATATAAGGAAGTTAACAAGAGATGCATTTACTTAACAAAATTAAAAAAAAAGAAAAAAACGCCATTTAGTGGTTAGATATGTTATTTATAATAAAGAAGCCTTACTAAAAAATTTTTTTTTTGGAAAAAAAAACATGGCCTTTGAAGTGTTTTCCCAGTTTAAAGTGTTATTTTTGGCAAAAAAAAAATTCAGTGTAATAGTGTAACCTTTCTGATAATACCAAGATCTTTGAAATCGGTTCAGCCATTCCGTAGTAATCACAGCTTGAAAGTACTTATTATCTTCATTTTTCAAAAACTTCGAAACCTTGCTACGCCCACATATTTACAAAAATGCAATTTCTAAGAATGAGCTTGTGTTTGTATAGGTAAAATGTAGCTGTATGCAAAATTTCATCAAAATCTTAGAGGGTCGGGTTCAATGCATATCGGTTTTGATATGAAAATCATCATATATTAATCATATAAGTCCATATTTGTCCATATACCCAACCATATATGTCCATATATTAGCATATTTGTACATATATGAACTTTTTTAACCGTGATATTTAATTTAATATAACTGCACATCGGATACACTCAGAAAACAAAGTTAGAAAAAATTTTCAATTGCACTTTACTATTTTTGTACTAATTTTTAGTACAATTTTCTATTTTAGTAAAATTGTTTGCTATTGTCATATTACAAATTACTGAATTTTGTACAAATTTGTGGAGACGATTATAGCAAAATATTTGAATAATTTTTGAAAACCAGTTGTTAAATTAAGAAAAAAATTTTTGCTAGTCACAAAAAAATATACATTTTTTAAACCGATCAAATTTTTTATTACAGAGTTAAAATTAAAATAATGTTCATCTGTTAGGAAAAATATAATTCCGTGAAGTTCTATTAGATGTACCAAAATTTAGCAAATTTTTAATTGATTTCAGCAAATAAATGATTTTATTACAGAGTTAAAATTAAAAGTTAAACTGGCAATTATGATAATGACTATAGAAATCGTTTGTGGTAAATTTCATTCTAACTCAACACACAGAGTAATTTCTAAACGTGTGAGTTAAATAGAAGATATTTACGATTAAGACTAAATGGCACGAAGAATATTGATGAAGACAGTAGTGGGTCAGAAAATGCATTCCATTCATGCTAGTGTCTAATAACTTTTTCTGTATTTTTTTTTCTAATTGTCAAAGTAATTTATCATATAAAAATTGTAATTTTTCTGTTAACTTAGAGAAAAATTTGTCATGATCTCAAGCCGAACGAATGAATTCTCACAATTATTATTATGTTCATCTGTTAGGAGAAAAATTGTAAAGGATTGAAATACAAAGTCGTTTTATTTCACTATTTTACTTTCTATTCCGTGAAGTTCTATTAGATGTACTAAAATTTAGCAAATTTTTGGCTGATTTTAGCAAATCAAGTTTAAATTGCAGTTTATTGAAATTTTACTAATATTTAGTAGCGGCTACTAATTCTTTCTACTAATTTAAGTTTAATATAGATAAGTAGGCATGTGCTGCTTAATTCAGCAAAAAAATACCGCAATGCTGAATATAGTAAAATTTCCAGTAAAAGCAGCAAAATGTTCAGTAACCATTGAAGATTTTTTTCTTAGTGTACTTAATTTTATACAAAGAAAATGGATTCGCTAAATTGGACTGGAAACAAGGTTATAAAAATAAATATATACAAACCTTGTAAACAAAAATTGTTAAAAATTAATTATTTAAACAAATCTTTTTTATAAACAAAAAATAATTTTTATTAATTAAATATTTATTAATTTATTTTTATATAAAAAATAACTTAATTATAAAAAAAAGATGTTGCACTGGGTTTTTTTAATTTTCGATTTTAATAAAAACAAAATCTAAAAAAAAAAATTTTGAATTTTAATAAATTTAAAAACATCTTTAAGATGATTTGAATAGAAAATTAAAAAGTTCACTTTTGAGATTAAAACTAATAAAAATTTATAATTAAATTGCCACAATAATTGTTTGTTTTCTTTTCTATTATTTTTTCTTATTTAATTTATTAAAATTAAACCTAAAAAATAATTATTTATTTTTGGTATAAATTGTGCAAAAGAAACTTAAAAATCTTAAAAAAAACAATCTCTAGAAATTTCAACTTATACAAAATTTAGTATTAATTAATTAAATATTTCATATACAAATATTAAGTATTATTAAGTGCCTTCACACATATTTTGTTGATATTTTCTATACAAGTTTTATGTTTAAAAAAAAAAATTATATATTTTTTTACAATATTTTATACAATTTTATGTTATATCTACAACAACAATTATTACGTTTTACGTAATGCTATTTTATTTACTCGAAATATTTGCTTTTTTATGTAAAGATATGTTTAGTTGAAGTCATAAAATTAAAAAAAAAAAATTGTATTTTTTGTGAACAACATTTTAAATTTGAGCACAAGTTTGTCAAATTTGAGACATTAACATTAAAATATTTAAATTCTTAAATACAACTCCGTCGGTAAAAAATTACATTTAAGTTTAAAATAACAATTGACAAAGTTGACCGAATACCCGATTGGAAATTTAGACGAACTGCAGACCGATTACTTTATAAGGAGCTAGCTCAAAAGCCTTGTTACCAATAATTTTATATATCGGAATATATTTAGAAGAAAATTTAATTATTTTGTACAAAAAAGTTTGCATTTAATAAATTTTGTTAAACTTCTTCTTAACTTCTTAAACTTTTTTAACTACTCTATTTTAAACCCTAAAAATCTGAAAAGTCCACCTTCAGCTAGTCATCACATACCTTAAGAAATGGGAAGTTAAGGGTAAAACTTCCTCTTTTAGTTCCTCACCTTAAAAATTATCAAAATAACAGCCTTAGTGGATGACTACATTCCAAATTTAAAGTCCCTAGCTCCAGTGGCTTGGGTTCGGTGACTAAGTGGAAGCCTTTGTCCCTAGTTCATACCATGTTTCTGTTGAAAGTTATAAAAAGTATTTTATCAGTGAATTAACTCATGGACATTTAAAAAATAATTTTTTAAGATAAACGGTATATAAACGGTTTTTTAGATAAACGGTAGCCCCGTAATAGTTTCCCAAAACCCGTTTGAGCGAAGACGAAGCTAAACACCATACTAACTTCTAACTGATCTCTAAATTTAAAGTTTCTTATTTTAGTGGTTTGTCCATGACACCAAGTAGCGAATTTTTCACTTCGTACCCCTCTCCAAGGCAATTTCTAGAGCACCTGTCTAACAAACGGTCCACCAAATTTCAATAACCCAGCTTTATCAGATTGTCCAGGCTGAAAATGGCGTGACTTATACACTTCACGCCAATCCCAGAAAGAACTTTAAAAATCATATCTAAGATGATGTCTACTCAGAATAAGGAACTCACCTACCAATTTGCTTGTACCTTGCATTAGCGGTCAGCATGGCCGCGTACGTTAAGTTGGAGACTATCCTCTTAATGTCCCTTTGCGAAAAAATCTCTTCTAAGATAATGTCTACTCGGAATTAGGAACCCACATATCAAATTTCAAGTTCCTCGCTTGAAAGGTTTGTGCCAGGCCTTTTTGAGACTTCCGAGTAAGGATTTTCAAAAATCGCAGTGGATGTTTTCTCTGGACTTTAACCCAACAACAAAATTACTGTTCCTTGCTTAAGCAATTTTTCCGGGCCGCCAAGAGGCAGAATTTTCCCCTTCATGCCCCTCCCCATAGAAATTTCAAAAATTCTTACTAAGCGGATGTATACATAGCAGGAACCCACATACCAAACTTTAAAATCTAAACTTCGGCGGTTTTGCTGCTACCATGTGGGACATGTGTCCCCTTCATACCCATCGCCGTTGAAACTTACAAAACTGTCTTCTAAGATGATGTCTACTCGGAATTAGGAACCAAATTTTAAGTTCCTCTCAAAAATTCCATTTTATCGGTTATCTCCTCAGGACTTTAAACCAATATACCAATTTCCAGTTCCAATCTTAAGCGGTTTGACCGACCCACCAAGGTCAAAACTTTCCCCTTTATACCCCTACATATAAGAATTTCTAAAATTCCGCCTAAGCAGACGTCTACATAGGATAAGGAACGCACATACAAAGTTTCGAGTTAATAGCTTCAGCAGTTTGGCCAGGCAGCTGTTCCCACCCATTTTGAAGCCCTTTTAACTATGTTTCAGAAAAAAATCCAAAGTTAAATTTCAATGAGTTAGGTCTCATTTGAAGGAACAGATATTCAAAAGTTTATTTTTCTAAACAAATGGGTTTAGGCTGGCCGCCAACAACCAAGGGGGAGACTTTTCCCCGTTATGCCTTCTCCCAGTACGAATTTCCAAAAATACCATCTTAGTGGACCTACATACCAAAATAAAACTTCCTAGCTCCAAATGTTTGCTAGACGATGCTGAGTCAGTCAGTGAATGAGTCACAAGGGGTCAATTTCACCCTTCTATGCCAACACAATTTAACGGTGACAGGTCCATTCCATATAAAGTAATCGATATGGTGGCAGTTCATTGGAAATTCCCATAGGATAATAATTAATCCATTTAATTTAACAGTTTTTGATTTATTTGTCACATCAGTAAATTTTGGTGAAATTTTACATTTTTCGAGTTGTATTTCCATTTAAGTTTTGAGTTGAAAGTTTTGAGCTGCAAGATTTGTGGAAAGTTAATAATTAAATGACTTCAATTTTGTTTTTTAAAAATTGTATTCTAAAATAAACTAAATTTAAATAAATTAAGTAAAAAAAAAATATAATAAAATTATTTACAAAATAATTAAACAATAACGGAAAAAAATAAAAAATATTTTAACTAAATTTTTATACATTTTTTGCTATTTAAATTGTTTTATGATTTTTTTTTTGTGATTTTTTTGGATTTTTTTTTTAATTTTCTGCTTTTTTAATTTTTTTTTTTTAATAATAAATTACACTACTTGACATCCACTATAAGAGGAACTTCACTGATATCGATTAAATTTGGTGGCGTTTCTGGCTCCACATGATGGTGATGATGATGATGATCATGGTGATTATGACGATGATGATTATAAGGATGACCAGCAGCTCTAACAGCAGCAGCAGCAGTATTAGCATTTGTCGTTGTTAGGGATGAGCCATTACAACTCGTTATTGATTGAGAAGTTATCGATGTTGATGACAAGAATGATGAAGATGATGAAGTTGTTGATGTTGAGGACGAGGCTGATGATAAAGCCGTTGAAACAAGAGAATGTTGATTGTGTTGAACATGATGATGATTGTTTGGTGGTGATGTATCTTCTTTGTATAAATTTGTTAAATCATGCTCATCATTAGTGGTGGCATTATTTGTATTAGCCATTAAAGCTATACGTTGTTGTTGCTGCTGCAAACATTGATTGGCATTTACTGCAGCTGCAGCCATCATCATAGCAGCATCACAATAATTAGTCAACATTGCTGTACTGGCCGAAGCTTGCATTGCAGCAGCCGATGTTGCTGCTGCTGCTGCCGCATATGTTGTAGAATTGGCCATAAATGCGGATTGGGTTAATTGATGATGATATTCATTACCAAAAAATGTTGTACCATAATTAACAGCATTAGCACCACCAACACTACTTGTACCACCCGTATTACTAGGACTTGCTGCACCAGTTTCTATGGCTGATACTATAGATGATGTTGTTGTATCACTTAAACTATGTTGAAAACTTGTTTGACCATTTCCAAAATCATTTGAATTTATATTGGCATTCGCGCCAAAACCACCAATTCCTGCATTATAAGCATATGCATTATGTTGCATTGTTACTGCTGTTGCTGCTGCGGCTGCTGTTAGTGATTGCTGTTGTTGATGTGTTGTTGTCGCAGCTGCGGCTGCAGCTGCTACGGCAGCTGCGGATGATCAAGTTGTTGTCAATTGTCTCCACATTGTATGTCACATCGATGGTAAGTAAGGCCAAGAGAAACTGTTACCGGATAATAACATATCACGTATCAGCGTTTCAATGGGGGTTTTACCGACTAGACGGACAAAAAATAATTGTTCAATGACCTGGAAAGAAAGCAAAAAGAACTATTATATAAGGAAAAGTTTCTATTACACTGTGCAACAAATATGAGTTCACAGATTGTATAATGAATGAGAACAACGGGAATTGGAAAAAGACTATCAGTAGATCAAAACATCCAAAAGGTTTTGAAAACTTAGGTCTGCATTAGGTTTTATGGCCTTGCGAAGTCACACTTTTTTCAAGCTAATTTTTCGATTTATTTTCAGTATATTAATAAAATAAACTTCTCAGACGAACAGCGATTATATTTTAATATATATGATCATTAGGGTGGCAATGAAAAATCTACTTTGGAATTGTGGCCAAACCCGAGAGGATTATTGTGCCAATTGGTCTAAAACTTAAATGGTGAAAATCAAGCCAAATCGAACAACCCTAACTCTTGAGGTCAAAGTTCAAATTTTTTAAAATTCAGAATATTGAACTATAAATGACTTAAAACCATACATTTATTTACAAAGACTGACAAAAAATTGATTTACATGATATTCCAAGTATCCTTAATATTATCCCAATTTTTTTAATTAACCCTTTTGTACTATGGGGGTCAAAATGACCCATCCATTACAAATAAGTTTCAAATCTAAACTTTGCAAAAAAAAAGTTCACAAAGTATATTAAAACCCCTTTTATGCTACGGGGGTACCTACTTTTAAAGCATCGCGACTAAATGTTGCGAATAAATATTCCGGTGAAGAGCCAAAGCCACGTTTTTGCTGGGTGATAACAAAATCAAATTTCTGTGATATTTTTGTACATAACGACGATGAAAAAATGATTTTTTAGTATAATATCCTTGCATTAAGAGAACTTTTGCTGTAAATATTTGTAGTTGTTTGAGTTGTAATACTGTTTCTTTAGTGAAAAAACCGTAATTTAATTTTTGGTTACATTTGTTGATCATTTGAAAAAACAAACCACAGAAAATTACTCTGTTATGACTTCACATTCATTTTTATTTATTTATTTTTAGTCCCACCCCTTAACACTTGAATTATCATACATTATCCGCCGAAGCAATTTTGAAATTTTCATGATTTTCTTGCTCTCTGTCCTAGTAATAGTTATGTAAAAAAAACCCCTCCTTTCACTTCATAACACACTGCAAGAATAATTACCATTTGGCAACCATACAGTTTTGCCGAAAGAATTTTTTTTTTTTAATTTCCGTTATCTGAAACTACATAATAGTAAAAATACCATAATATGGGTCCGTAGAAAACTATTTGTCCGCAATTCTCTTGTCCAACATTGTTCACTTTGCCCTTAAATAAATATGTTTGTTTGTGGATTCCAAATGTCTAAGGGCTAGAAAAAAATTTAATAGCTACTCAATTTTTGTTCCTTCCACCAACTACCAACTACACTCAAATAAAACTTTCTGTAAAATTTACCTAAAACAATATAATTTTAAGGAATAGTTAAATATTTCCACGCCATACACAAAAAAAAATTATACTATTTATGAATATTTTATGAAAAATTTGCCAATGTACTAATTTAGAAACTTTTTCTTAACATTTATGAACAGTTCATAAAAGATACTGGGAAAGTTTGTGTCTTGAAAATTAGGACAAAGTTCTAAAAATATATGTAGAAATACTTAATATTTATGAAAAAGTACTTAAAAAATTTGCTAATGTACAAAATCCTAATATTTAAGAAAAGTTGCGTAAATTGCAATAATACTGGGAATTTTGTATGTACCTTTTCATAAATACTAGGGAAACTAGGAACACTTCATATATAGTAAGTAAAAGTCATAAATAGTATGAACCTTCAAAAATATGAACTTTTCCATACAAAATTATGAAGTTTATTTTTTTTTTTGTGTGCAGCAGACTTTGGAAAAATATTTCTCTAATTATTAGTAAAATTGAAGTAGTAAGAAAAATCAGTAAACTTTACTTAGTTTAAGCAAAACCTCAATGGAAATCGATTTTTTACTAAAAATAACAATTTTTTTTTATTATTTATTATAGATCAACAATAAAAATTCACTATTATTTGACATTTTCATTATCAAAGTGTTCAACTTGAAAAAACTTTGCATTCAATATGAAAAAAATAAATTAACCCATTTCGTAACACTCATCGATACCGTGGAAATTTTTTGACGAAAGTTGTTGTAAAGATGTGATATTGTCTTAATAAGCTTTTTCTAAAGTTTTTGTACACTTATTTAGCACTATAGAGTTGGTATGTGCAATTTTAATTCAAACTTTGACGCTTTGTATGTACTTAACCGGTTAAGATTTTTTGTAAATTAAAATTTTTGTTTGTGCATAAAGCAAATATGTATCAAACCGTAATTCACAATTTGATCTATGGGATTTTCAAGATTTTTGAGAATTTTTTAAAAATATTGTTTTTTTTAGAAAGTTTTTCAAAATTCAAAATATGACAAGAAAATGCTGTAACTATCTGAATATTAAAGTTGTTACAAGATCAGAAATTTCTTGTTTTAATCTTTTAATTTAACATAAAAAGTACATACTGCAGACCAAATTTTTTTCATTCAAAAAAATTTACCATACGTGCTTAACCAAATCAGCATATAACTTTTATAAATTAATAATTTTTCAAAAAAGTTCCGTAAAAAGATATCAAAAATTTTATTTTTTTTTATCTAATTATATGGCAACCCTGGATCAATAGTTTTACATTTTTTGTTTAATTATTTGCGTAGTAAAGATTTCACATTTTCACTTGCTTCTTACTGCGTTATTATATCTCCCTTCAATCCAAACTTATCGGATCTTAAATATAGGTGTTGCTTTAAAGCAACAACAGCGTAAAATGGGTTAGTGAAAATGTTCACTTATTTTGGAAACTCGTGTTAATTTGTAAATGGAGAATAGAAAACATTATGTACTTAAAAATTATACGTTTACTTTCGATCATTTAAGGATTTAATTTTTATATCCCAAATACATAAAATTAAAATCAAAATTTTGTATATAAAATGTTTACTTACTTGTGACGAAACCGTTCTTAATGATGGCAGCCTTAATAATAATTTTCCAAAACGTGTTGGCTGATTGGGATACTGCGTCCTACAATATTCTTCTAAAGCACACTGAGATTTTTCTTGCAGGGATTCTATATGGGTTACATCTGATAAACCGCAGGCATCTAAAATAAAAGAAATTTATAACTAACACAAAAAAAAAATACACAATTTAAATAACATTTAAAACTGATTAGACTTTTATTAGTTTCTTTTATTTTTCATATATTTTAAAATTATTCTTTTGAAAATTTCAATTGTCACTTTCATAAACACTTAAGCAGCGCGCAAGACTGCTATAAACTAGCTCAAGTCAGTTTCAATAAAGAAAAGCAAATAAAAAATTATGTCATTGAAAGACAATTTGAAGAATTTTTTTGTTTTTAATTAAAATTAATCAAATGTGAATAAAACTAAACAATTTCCGGAGAATAGTGCTTTGACAATTTTTGTTTTTAATTTTGTAGTAAGAAATATATTGAAAGGGATTTAATATAATAGTATATATATATTTTTTTTTCTTAAATCTGCAAAATATTAAAAAATTTATTTTTTATTTTGTGCGCCCCGGTATGCTAGTTAGTAGCGTGCTGGCTTATCAGTGCGGGGTTCGATTCCCACCAGAGGCACTGGTCTGTTTTCGCTACAACGCGCCGAGGGCCATAGTAGCTAGTGCTCGGTTAGGGTAATAGTATTAAAAAATTTTAGATTTTTTATAAAAAAAATAATTGTTTCCTCTATAAAATTATATTAATTTCAGTTTAATCATTGTTTAAAATAAACAGCCAATTTGTGTTTTATTTAAAAAAAAAATGTTTGATAACTACTGCTTAAAATGTCTTTATCTTTAAAGTGTCTATCTATCTGTCCATTTTCCTTTAAGTTTTCTTTCAAGACAAAAAGTGCTAAATTTACACTGATATTAAACATATACAGGAATGGAAATAAATATATGGTACAAGGGTTTATTTAGAATATTTTTTTTTTATTCAATTATAGGGAAGTCGTAACTTTCATATAAAATAGTTTCTATAGTAAGCCTTAATTGTATTTTTTTTTTAAATTATTTTTAACATTCTATAGTTTTTGTGCCCATTGGAAGAATATAAAAAAATACTCTATATGAAAAAATTATATGGCACAAAATCTCTTAAATTTAAAACTGACTTAAATTTCGAAACAACTTAAGACAATTTACAGAAAACTAATATAATTATAACTCATTGTAGTGTCTAGAGCTGAATATAAACAAATTTAAGGGCTTTGCGATTTAAAAAATAGTTGTGTTAGGCGTATATTAGTGAATTTTCTAAAAATACTTAATTTTATGAATTTTGACCAGTATTAACCAGTTAGATATTACATATACTAAAATAAGAGACTATCATTAAAAATCTTTTCTAAAATCAGTACGCCTCTTAGTGGGATGAGCTAATGGGAAATTTATAAGAAATCTAAAATTGTGCCCGAGGTAAAAATTTTAATATGGATTCAAATAAAATGATATATCATTTAGGTCTATGATTGTATCATTTAGTGTAAAAATGCTATTTTAAAAGTTTTAGCTCAATCGGACTATGCCTTCCCGACCCAAAATAGCCCTAAAGTTTAGAAACCGGAATACAAGTCGAAAAAGTCACTTTTCTAGTTTTTGCCGAACTTTTTAAATGTCGTCAAAGTATTTACTCAAGAAGGTAAATTAATCAAAATGAAGATACAATTATGTTTTCAAAAAGGAATAAAAACAGAAAATCGGTTAAAACTAGCCCAGTAATAAATAATGCCCCAGACCACTAAGGTGGCAATTATTATTTAACCGAGAAATTCAAGCACACATTTTAAAAATTTTTGAAATTGATTACTGAAATATATTTTTTTACTTAGAAGACTCAAATTTGTGAGATGTGGAAGAAGTTTTTTCTTTTGGATGGCCTGTCCTAATGTGATGTCAAAAACGGACAAAATTTTTGGGGTGTTTTTCAAATCTCCAATTTCAAATTTTAAAAAAATTTCTTTAACAAATTTGGACTTCAGTGACTGGATTAAAACATGTTAGAGATCGAAAATAAAAAATTTTAAAAATATCCCCTGGCACACTTGGGTAGGGCAACGATTTAATGTTTGCGAATTTCAAGGAAATTGTGTTTTTTGGTAATTTTTGGCTTATTTGTTGTCATAAAATATTTAAAATCGAAAATTAGCTACTTTTGTACCATTTGTTGTTTTTTTTTTTATCATCATCACTTAAGGTTGAAAATAAAAAAATTTGGACATCATTAAGACATGTGGACCAGGGGCCCCAAGAGACCCCACACTTATATATTTCAATTTACAAAAAAACGTTGAAGATTTTCTTACTACTTTTGAATTTTAATAAACGTGATGCAAAATATAATAACGCACTATTTAAAGATTCTGTGCCAAAAGTTTTGGACATATTAAACATTAATTAAACCCGTGCCGAGCAGCATTACGGTCAAATAAGTTTCTGCGAGAATTTATATACATTTGAACAAAAAGTATTTAAATTCTTTTTTTTTGACAAACCTGGCTAAAACCAGTACTTTAATCAATTAACATATATTTTGGACTAAATTAACCCTTTGATGCTCTTGGTGTCTTGTTTTAACATAACACAACATATTTTTAAAGTTTCTTCAACTATGGGTCTTTCTGACACCAAGAGCATCTAAGGGTTAATTTAGTCCAAAATATATGTTAAATGAATAACGTACTGGTTTTATCCGAAAAATATGTCATCTACATGTATCTGATTATATCAAATTAGACATAATTTGGTACAGTTTTATACGAGACATTAAATTATATCTAATTAGATATAAATATATCTGATTTTATAAATTTGTTAGCCTATATGATGTATGCTTTTTGTATCTTGAAGTTATGCTTAAAAGTATTTAAGTTTAAAATTGAAAATTCTAAAAAGTAACAATGTTAAAGAGCCAAATTTTTTTAAATGAAACAACGAAATGATTAAAAAATATCAAGAACAAATTTACAGCTTCAAAATTTTATAATTAAGTGGTATTGTCTTATAAAATGGATATTTTTTTTATTTGAAATTATATATAATAAATCACTTGCAAATGATTTCGTTATAAAATTAATATGTTATCACATATCGCTCATTTACTTCAAGACAGTCATAAGTCAAAATTTTTGAGTTAATGATGCAGATTTATAAGTTATATCGTGCTTTATAGTGTGTAAAAAATTCATATTAATAGCATGCATACTTTTCGAGATAGAGGATAATATATTTTAATTTTTCTTTAAAGTGAGTGCAAAGAGTATATACCGTACTTCATAGAGAAACTGTGCTACTCAAGGGTCTCTCCATAATTAGCGAATTCGCACAAAACTAAGAGAAAAATACATTAAAACCCACTATTTATTAAAAACGTGACCAAATAAATAGGGAAAGGGTCGACCAATATGGTGTTTTTTTTGAGTTATGTCCGTCTTGCAGTAAATGAGCGATATGTTATAAAGAATTAACTTGCGTAGAACTTAATTTGATATTGAACAAAATATGTATGGGATTATATATAATACTATATAAAATTATAAGGAAATATTTTAAGTATGCCGTCACATATATTTTAATAAAACTTAGAATTTGAGCATTATTATATGTAGTTATATATAAAGTAAGATTTGGAGACATACTACGAGTAATATCAAGTACCGTATAAAAATTATCTCAATAAAAATTATCAGATGTATTTGTATATAATGATAATATCCGTAATGTGACTTCATTAAAAGTCATATATGACTTAATCATATTATATATGACTAAATATAACTCTTTCTACCCGGGCCCACAAATTTTAAATCCAAGCCGTTTTAAACTTTAAATACAAATAAAAAACGTTAAGTAAAAGTAATCCATTTTCTGCTGAAAGTATCAAATTTTAATATACCTATACACATTTCATACAATAAGAAAATGTAACTTGTTCTGTTCTCTCTTGCTATTTCGTACTAAATATTTCTGAAAATCATTTTATTCTTCATAAATAATGCTTGTTTTAAAAAAATGCATTGATATTTTCTTGATACCCGGTAGTAAATATAAAAATCTTAAAATAACCAAGAACATACGGAATCGTCATTGTGTATGAAAAAACCAAAACTTTGGCAAAAAAAAATTTATTTTTTAATCTGTGTTTAAAATTATATTTTTTAATTATATTTTATATTACAATCTACGATGAAATATGATCAAATTGGATTTTTTATCACAGAATAAGTATATTTTTTTACCACCTGCAGTTCAAGTTTTCATTTATAAGGCTAGTTCAATGTATTTGCTATCGAGTTCGTGTACTAATGTTCTATAAAATAAAATACCATTTAAGAATTTATGTATTGAAATCTTTAACATATTTCAATTTGGAGCATTTTCATCCATTTTCCATCCATCACCTACTACAAAAGTGACTCAACTCAAAATTTTTGATTTTTCAGAAATCGAAAAAAAATATTTGCAACTTTATACAAATTGAAACATAAAGAAAGACATAACTGTTTTTTAGCAACAGTTAACAACAACAAAATACACTGATATTTTTTTTTTTATAGATAAACAAGTGTATTGTGCATAGTTTAAGCATATAAACCCGAAAAATTAAAATGTTGAGTTGAGTCATTTTTGAACTGGGTGTGTGATATTTATTATATCGGTAAACCATTTAGTTTACTTTTAAATAACGTTTTGTCTTAAAAATTTGCTTTAAAAGAAATTCTCTAAAGTTTTTAGGAAATTTCTTGTTCTGTATCTTAATTATTTCATATGTAGATATACGAATTTTACACATATGAAATCTTGGTGACAAAGTGTCGGATAGCCAAGAAAATTGCGTATTTTAATTGAGGGTTTGTCTAATATTATTAAAACATAACTAATTTTTAAGAAAGGCTATTAACTAAAATAATAATATCACCTTATTACTTTGTACCATCTACTTTTTTCCTTACCTGTACTTAAACACGTTATTTTAAATTGTGGCTGTAGCATTTGCATATACAATTATATATTTTTTTGTCTAACCGACGCGACAACTAATAATATTAACCACATATTTATGGTCAATTTAAATAGACATTAATTGATAGTTTTATATATGCACAATTGCCTTTTTGTATAGAAATAAAATATTTAAACATGAATTTCTAACCGCTTTTTTATTGAAATAAAACGACATATTGATGCCATTGCAAAATGAAACATAATTTTGGGGTTTAACTAACACACAAATTTGAATTGAAGTAAAGAGAAAATCAAGAAATATTGGTTAGAAAAGAAATTAAAAAAATATTTTTTTAATGTAAACTATGTGGAAACTTATTAAACTTTAAACATTTTTTTCAAATACAATTTCGAGTTTTTTGTGACTTAACATTAACCTCTTCTTCAAAAAAAAAAAAATAAAATTAAACATTAAACATTAAAAAAAACTAAAATAAAACCAAGAATGGTTACCGTTTAATTTTTTAAACCTACTATAATTGGTAACGAAGTCGAAACTAAAACCGCTTTGAAAATTTTTAATCCTCGATAGTATAAAGGACTGTTGTCCAGAAATGAAAGCCGTGGCAAAACAAATGCGGCTACGCCTTGATGCTAAAACAGTCGGCGGTGGCAGCTTAATCTCCAGTAGCCGCCAAATTATGGTCAGCCGTGGATTGGAGGAAATAAGTGCCGGTGGCGGCTGATAATCGACTGAAGGTTAAATTTCATAAGAATTTTGTATGTTACAGCAGGTATAAGATCAATTTTTTTTTTAAACTGGGGACTCATGCACAGAAAAAAACAAGCAACATTTTTTTTTAGTTGCATACGCTATTGCCAACTTCTGTTCGAGAAAACTAGCTAAATCTGACCCGACAAATCACTAGAAAAAGCAACATTTTTTTTTTAGCTAGAAAAGTGAAAAAATAGCTAAAACTTATTGGAATTATTGAACTATTTGTTATTTTTGTTTGGGTTAAAATCAGTTAGTACACTTAGAATACTATGTAGGTAAAGACCACTGCAAATGTAGTTAAAACCAATTTTTTTGATGTTCACAAAATTAACCACAATTGTTATTTGTTCAAC
The DNA here is from genome assembly GCA_021234595.1 of Delia radicum. Classification (NCBI taxonomy): domain Eukaryota; kingdom Metazoa; phylum Arthropoda; class Insecta; order Diptera; family Anthomyiidae; genus Delia; species Delia radicum. Next base: position 82,440,230 of record CM037851.1, read on the forward strand.
AAATATTTGTCATTTGTTTTTACTATTCAAAAAATTACTAACAATTGTAGTAAAAATTAACCACATATGTTAGTAAAAAATAAACAAACATTTAATTTTTTAACTACCAAAAAACGACTGTAAAAAATTAATGTAAAATCATAAAACGGTCATTTGATGTGGTTTGTTTTTTTAAATGAACTACAAGTTTAATAACAAATTAAATTTGTTCTACAAATGCCTGAAAGAAACTGTTTTACAACCAAAACAACTATAAATTTTTAAAGCAGAAGTTCGCTGAGTGTACAGTATCTTTATTTTTAAATGCAAAAGCAGTCATTTGTAGAAGACATTTTTAAAATAAAAAAGTCAGCAACATTGTTGCTGGGAGGATACTTGCGGTAAAGTTGCTAATATAAACAAAACATGTGCTAAATTCAGCAAACTTTTTGCTAAATATACAAATTTGTTTACTGCTATTAGCAATTTTTCTACAAGGATACTCTCTCAGCAAAAATGTTGATGACCTTGCAGACCTTTTTTGTGTGTACATTTGTAGTTCATTTAAAAAAACAAACCACATAAAATTATTGTACTGCCAATGTGCATTCATTTTATCAGTTTTTTTTTTTCTTTCACAAAACAAAATTAATAAACATTAGTCAATTTTTTACTACATTTGTGGTTAGATTTTACTTCATTTGTGGTTCATTTTATCAACAGTAAAACACAAAGGATAATGTTAGTTGAATTTAATGAAATCTAAGGCGTCCTTTTTTCGATTGAGATATGATTTGTTTTTAACTTTATTTGCAGTGGTCTTTACCTACATAATATTCTTAGTGTAGTATTGTTTATATGACCATCTATGAGCAAATTTAATACTAAAAAAATTTATTTTTAATTCATAGCGAGCGTTCAACCTCTGTATAATTGCAAAAATAAATAAAAAATAAATATTGATTCTAGTATTTCGATCTGGCTAAAGATATCATCAGAACCCTAAGTTTTAGAAAAGCTAGAGCCTCCAGAAGAGGCAGAGCTTTAACAAAAACCATGTTAATCATCAATTTTGCTCCATTCTTGTCTTCTTAGTAATCAAGCGAGGGGCTATTGTCTTTTCCTAACATTTTGTGTGGATATATTGATGAAATTTAAATTTTTTAAATCATATTTTATACATTTTGTCCCTGGACTCTAAACTTTGACTAAAAAGCGGAGTTCGCTAAAGTTTAGCAATTTGGCGTATCTTTTTACAATTGACCTTTTATTTTTTCTCATTGATCAAAGGTTTATTATAAAAATCTATTTTAATATAAATTTTAAAACATTATTCGAGAATCGTTATGATATTATTTTAGCATACAGTTGTTCACATGCTGTAAAATGATAGCCAGCAATTGTCAAAATGACTTCAGCGCAATAAACTTTACGTGAAGAAACTTAATTTTAATGTTATTGCAATATCAAGATATCGTTGACATGAAATGATGTCTGACATCAAATCTCAAATTTAGTTTTCATTTGAATTTAGAAGTCAAAAACTTCTGAAATTTTAGTAAATAAAAACGGGGTAAAGTATTTGTTGTAGACAAAAATAAATATTGTGTTAAATTTTGTTGTTCTTGAGAATAATGTTGACATATTTTAGCAATAAAATGGGCAAGTGTTCTCAACTAGAGTGCAATTAACATAATTTTGAGGTTTCTCTGAAATCGATTGGACAATTGGCGTACTATCGTTCATTGCAATTTATGTGGTTGAAAAGCACACAGGAAAAATTTTTATCAATAAAATGTCAGTAAAACTTTTGTTTGATTTCAAACTCACTTTCAATTAAAAGTTTAATATTATCTATTAAACGTTTAATTGAAAATGAACTTGGAGCACACAAAATTTCCAGCTTTTATAACCTATAATGACCACAAAGTGAAATAAATGTCAAATTTTAAAGAAAAACCAAAAATTTAAAAAACTGCTAATATTTGAAAAATAATTGCCAAAATTAAAAAAATCACCATAATTTAAATAATTTATTAAAACTTAAAACAAATCAACAAAAATTAAAAAACAAAATTAAAAAAACTCCATAATATTTAAAAAGCATGACTAGGACCAAATTCAATTAAACTTTAAATTGTATTTACAAACATTATAATTGAGACTCTATTTTAGTTTTTCCAGTGTTATTTACTAGTATTTTATACATACCAACTAAACCAGATTTTCCGAACACCAAAATATGAGTTTTTGTGTGGAATTAATTGTAAAATTGTAGTATTAATGATATTAATTTTTTTTTTTTAATGAATTGTTCATTTAAATATGAAAAAATTGTTCATTAAAATATGAAAAAAATTAAATGAATAATAACTGTTTTCCACTCATATTCGTTGTAAATCATTTTAAAGGAATTTTTTGTAATTGTGTGTCAAACGGCTTAGCCGACAGCCAATTCAAGCTTGAAAAAAAACCTGTCGGCAGTTAACCGGCTGACGACCGGCTTCTTTCATCATTGATGCTGTCTTTAAATTCCACCTTTAACATTTTTTTGTTTTAACGTTTGAATTTGTGATTATCTACAAAAAAGTTACAAACAACTGTTTTTAGCAATAAATCGGTTTAGGTGGCTTAGCCTCTTTAGAGTTTTTTTATTCATTAACTTTTTTTATTTCACTTATCGATATTTCAAAGTATCTTCTTTTTGCTGAAAAAATTTGAAGAACCTAAAATGACTTTTGCTCTAACAACGTATTGAAAATAGATTGCCAATGTTCAATGTTCAATGTTCGGGTATACCGATTTTCTTCTTTTTTTTGGAAATAAAAAACAATAATTGTTCATTGGGGTTTTTTTCACTAGTATCATTTTAGTGCAGATCAAAAATTAAAAAAAAATGGTTACGTTGGCGACTAAAGAATTTATTTGCCTCGAAAAAAAAAAATTTTTTTGATGTCTGCACCAGATTTTGCCTTCAAAAGAAAACTGAATAATGAAATTGATACCAGGTTTGTTTGAATTGGTTTTAAAAATTTGAAATTATAATTTTACATCGAATTATGATTATTTTTGAAAGGAATATCAATCCTTTAAATTATTTTTTTAATAATTGTTTAAATATTGTTATTTTTAATCATTATTAAAATAGTTTAAAGTCCATAATTAATTGAAATAATTTATGAAACACCATACACTCAAAAAAATAAGTTAGTAGAAAAGTTAGTAAAACATCTTGTAAATCAGGTATACTATTTTTCAGCAAATTTTTTGCTAAAATTATGTTTTAAACTAAAATTTTAGTTACACTTAGTCAGCACTTATATGTTTTGAACTAATGTTTTACTAATATTTTACTAATGTTTTACTAATTTATTTTGCTTAAAAAAAATTGTGCTTATTAACACATCAATAGTGTGAACGACAACCAGATTAAAAGTTATACGCAGAATGAATTAGATGTCAAGATGTAGTAGTGACGAGGAAAATTATACTAAAAAGTACAACTCTAGTAAGACTCATAAAAAAAATCAACCATGGAAGATTTTGTATCTGTTTTTCACACATAAAATAAAATTGTGGATTGAAACAACTTAAATTTTGCGTTTTCACCTGTTTGTGAAAGTAATTGTCTATTAATTAAATAAGAGACAAAATAAAATATTTAAATTTAAAAAAAGATTAAATGTGTATTTGTAGTCTAATTGAGTGGTCAAGATGATAACAAATATGCAACAGGTAGACAGACTAAAGCGAAAGACAAACCAATACATCTTAGGTAAATTTTTATGTTTCCTTTTTCTTATTGCAAAAAAGGGTTGTATATGTTTCATTTTGTTATTTTTTCGTTTCGTTTCTATAATTCTCTGCGCCATTAGCGTTCCTTTAAAATATAGCATCATTGAGACAACCACTGATGTAAGTAGTTGGAAGATAATTTTGTTAATGTTATATGTATATAACTATTTCTATATATTTGCAGATATTACATTAATTTATGTCGTCAATCCGGGCGTATGAAAATTTTTATATTTTGTAACGTATTGTAAATTATTTTAAAAAGAATCACAAAAATATATTTTATGATTTTCTGCGAAATAAATTAACTAAAGTAAAAATTTTTTACAAATTTTTTTGAGTTTTTTTCAGTCTACTAATATTCAGCAAAAATTTTATTAATGTTTAGCAAGGGTTTTTTAATTTCTAATCCAGTAAGTTTTAGCAAAACTTTTGCTGAATCTACTTATTTTGCTGACATTAGCAATTTTTTTGCAAGCATCCTCCTGACTAAAATTTTGCTGGCTCATCAAAATTTTTTGTTGACTTTACTAACTTTTTTATTTGAGTGTATAACAACTGGCATCTAAAAATTATATAGACAAATTTTATATTAAAGAAAATTTAGTTTAAAAAAATGTGAAAATAAAATTTATGATACAAACGATTTGTTAAATTTAATTTAAAACTATTAATATAAAAAAAATTATGCTTTTAATATAAACTAACATACATATTTTAAATTATGTTTAATATGAAAATCTCAGCATGTTCATATATTGATCACAATCAGAGTCTTAAAAGATTTAATTAATAAGGTAAATTAAAGTCATATTTTTTGTCATTAGTATGGTTTATTTAAAAATTGAGTTTAAAAGAGATATTGAATATATTTGATACTATTCTGACATGAATTTGCCAGCCTTGAGTTTATTATAAAAAAAAGAGATTTGTCAGAATATTTTTTGAAAGCAAACAAGAAAATTATATTTTCGGATTTGCGACCTCCGATTTCAATGAAATTCATTATAATTTACGTACTTGAGAAGAACTCGACGAAATATAAATTTCAGAGCCCGAACCGTTTGGGTCTCAGAAATATGATGTCATGATAATTGCAAAGAGTATCGTTAGAAAATATACTATATCTTTTAAACACGATACAAAATCTGCACTAACTGAAAAAAACAATTAAAAGAATTACTACTGATTTTCCATTATATTCAACTCATTTTTATATTTAATTTAAACATTATTTAAATATATGAGTTTTAATCACAACAGAATGTCTTTTAAAATAACATTTAATAGTTAACGGACAAAACGTAAGAATTAAGACTTTTTTCCTTTGTTTTTGAAATTTAAAAGTTGTTTTCGTTTTTTGTGATTAAAAAATACAACACATACAGAAGCCAATGTTTGTATATGTTTGTATGTTGTTACGTTGATATATTTGAATTTCTTGTAAATGCAATTAAAATAATTTTATATTTAAACAAACTATTTTGGTAAAAAATGTTATGGGAATTATTGAACTTTTTTTTTTGAAAGAGAAAAATAAAATTAAAATGAAACTGCCAATATTTAACTACTACCGAAAGAACGTATTTTCTATAGTTTGATTTTTAAACTATTATTAGAAAAGTCGAAAAACTTATTTCTATGGTTTTTAATTGATTCTTCATTTAGGAACAAACTGTACATACAACTTTATAAATAAACTTGAATCGGTAACAGAAAATATATTGTGAGTGTATGTTTAGTTTAAAATGTACTCTTCAAAATGATATGCAAATTACTTTTCCTTGGAATGAGCAAAGGTAATTTTTTAAAATGGGCATTTTTTAAATTCATAAAAAAATATATATTTACTACCTAGCGCTCTTCTACACTCAGGGAACTTCTGCTTTAAAAATATATAGTTGTTTGGGTTGTAATACAGTTTTTTTATTTTTAATGTAAATGTCAGTCATTTGTAGAACAATTCAAATTTTTTACTAAACTTGTAATTCATTTAAAAAACAAACCACTTCAAATGACTGTTTTATAATTTTACATTAATTTTTTACGTAGTTGTTTATATTTAAAAAAATAAGAAAAAAAATAAATAATTGTTTATTTTTTACTAACATATGTGATTCATTTTTACAATAATTGTTAGTCATTCTTTGAACATTAAAAAACAAATTACAATGTTAGTTGAATTTACTGAAATGTAAGTCGTCCTTTCTTTAGAATTGTAAAAAATGTGCAGACATTATCATTTGAACTCACATATATTTTCACCCCCATATATTTTTGCCTAAAAAATTAAGCCGACATAAATTTCCATTAAAGTCGAGTGATTGATTTGAAATGTTTTCAAATATTCACTCATTGAACTTCTATTTAAAAATATGTAGTTGTTTGGGCTGTAATACAGTTTCTTTATTTGTAATGTAAATGTCAGTCATTTGTAGAACAAACTTAGTTTTTTACTAACCTGGTAGTTCATTTAAAAAAACTAACCATATCAAATGGCTGTTTTATGATTTCACATAAATATTTTACAGTCACTTTTACTACAATTTTTAGTAATTTTTTTAACAGTAAAAACAAATGACAAATGTTAGTTTAATTTAATGAAATGTTAGTCGTCCTTTCTTTAAGTGAAATTTCATTTGTTTTTGAGTACATTTGCTGTCGTCTTTACCTAGATAATATCCTTAGTGTTTGATAAAACAAATTGTGTTTGCCAAATTTAATACTTTTTCCTTCGGACAAACAAATTGTTCTGAATCTTTACTAAAATTAATAAAAATAAGATTACTTGAATAAAAATTCGTATATTAGATAATATCTCCGTTTATAAAAACTGTCAAATTTTCAGCATTTACTTTTAAACAAACTTTTCAAAATTGCTTTTGAAATCATTTCTAAGATCTCTTCTTTTTAATTATAGATAAATGCTTATATGTTTGTCACAGTTTCGGAAACAATAGGTTTTGAAAAATTTATAAAATGTTTTAGAATGAACTTCGAAAAAAACGCGATCGCGATACACAATTTATTTCTTTCTCACAAAGAGAAAACACTTTAATATTTGAGATAAAATATTAAAATCATTGGCATCGGGCAGCATTATAAACGGTTTACTAGCTTTAGATTTTTTGTTGTTTTTTGACATATTTCAATAGCTTGAACTTTTTTCTATATGCTATGAAAAATTTGGAGAAAAAAAAACTGAAACAAAAAGTTACAAATTGTTAAACAAACTCCTTGCTCTATATTTTACATGAGCAATATTTACTTTAAATGTTTTTTTTTTAATAAAAAAAAAAAAGATTATTTTGGGTGTATTTTAATTTTTGAATTTTCCCTCGTATTTCGAAATATTTTAAAAAACACACTCATAATAATCCATGCGGAAAAATAAGAAATTATTGTCAAAACTACAAAAACTTTCGTAAAATGTGCAAAATTTTCGTTTATTTTACAAAAAATTTGGGTATTTTGACATTTTTTCGTAACTTTACGCATGTCAGGGCACAAACACGATTTCGTAACTTATTTTTAAAATTAAGTACAAAAAAATTGTAACATTACAAAATGTTTAAAATATGAGAAAATGTACAAAATTAATTAGCTTTTTAATGAAATTTTTACATATTTACCAATGCTTTTTGTGTTTCTACAAAATTTCTTTAAATATACAAATCAAATTTTGCATTCAGCAAAATAAAAATCATGTACTTTCCCAGTGGGGCCAATTTTTTATAAAGTGTGGAGAAAACATTCAAAAAACAAATCTTCTATATTTTGTTTCATATTAAATACAAATTAATTAGACTTAAAAATATACATATAAAAACGGCAAAAACGAATATTTCCCATATTCAAGGCTCGAAGAGCAGCTGGAAGTGCGGTACGTTGACAAATAAGAAGGGCAGATTTTTATTTTACCCTAATTTCAGAAGGGTAGATCTTTATTTGCATAAAAAACTTTAAAAATTTTAAATTTTGTATTCCTAATTGTCTACTAATAAATAAATATAAAGGGTGGTTAAATTGTAAGGGCCGATGTTGAATGTGAACCACACCTAAACGCCAAGTTTTTTTCCGAATTTTATTTGACATTTCTCTATTTCAGACTTACTCAATTTTAACCATGGAGAGATACACAATCCAACAACGTGTTAAAGTTATCCAGACTTATTATGAAAATGGCCGTTCAAATCAAAATGCATATCGTGCACTTCGTGATTTTTTTGGTCAATTTGATCGTCCAAATGTGCGTACAATCGCAAAAATCGTGGAAAAATTCGAGCAAACCGGGTCTGTAGAAGATGTGAGAATACCAGTGCATGCTCGTACAGCTCGTACTGCAGAAAATATTGCTGCTGTTCGCGATAGTGTGGCTGAAGAGCCGTCCACCTCAACTCGTCGTCGTGCCCAACAATTGCACCTCTCACGCTCGTCGTTGATGAACATTATGCATAAAGACTTGCATTTACACGCTTACAAGGTGCAATTGGCTCAAGAACTAAAGCCTCTTGACCATTCCAAACGTCGTGAATGGGCAGAATGGTTGCAAGAAATGGCAAGAAATGGTGGATGATCAATTTTCGAAGAAAATCATCTTCAGTGATGAGGCACATTTTCACCTCAGTGGATTCGTCAATAAACAGAATTGCCGCATTTGGGCGAATGATAATCCAAGAGTGATTGTCGAAAAACCGATGCACCCACAAAGAGTGACTGTTTGGTGCGGTTTATGGGCTGGCGGCATCATCGGACCGTATTCTTTCCAAAATGAGGCCGGTCAGGCAGTTACTGTGAATGGTGTTCGCTATAGTGAGATGATAACGAACTTTTTATGGCCCGAATTGGAAGATATGGATGTGGACGATATGTGGTTTCAGCAGGACGGTGCCACTTGCCACACAGCTAACGAAACAATGGCTCTTTTGCGCAACAAATTCAATGGCCGTGTTATCTCACGTAATGGCGATGTCAATTGACCGCCAAGATCATGTGATTTGACACCGTTGGACTTTTTTCTTTGGGGTTATTTGAAAGAAAAGGTGTACGTCGATAAGCCAGCAATAATTCAAGAGCTAAAGGATGAGATAATTCGGCACATTAACGGCATAGAACCTCCATTATGCCTCAGCGTCATAATGCCACCGTGGTCGCGGCGCCCATTTGGCCGATATTTTGTTCCATACATAATTGAGTAATACCAATATATCATAATAAAATAAAATTACAATAATTTCCTAAATAGTTTGTGTTTTATTCAAAATCAACATCGGCCCTTGAAATTTAACCACCCTTTATAACTAATGCTGATTTTAGCACATTAATTTGTAACTTTCAATTAACTAAAATTTTTTATATTTAGCAGATTCATTTTTTTTTTCTTCTCTTCTTATCTTACTTAAATTTAGGCGAAAAAAAACCTGCTAATTTAAACAGTTTTTACTCCAACGTCAATTTGAAATAATTTTTATTAGTTTTATTAAAAAAGAATGTATCAGTTTTTTTTTTTCTTTTAGTAAACGGGCTCAAATTCCTTTTCAAACCCAAATTATACAACAAAATCAAAAACTTAAACAAACCGCATTGAAATTCAATATGTTAATTTCAATTTCTAATATTTCTTATTTTTTGAATACCCATTTTTTGTATACAAAAAAATTGTTTATACCTTTAAAACTCTGACTTTTCTACCTCTTTTTTTTATCAGAAGGCGTGAAAATTGATCATGTATGTGGTGGTATGTGCGTTGATGAAAAAATTGGATTTTTTTCTATATTTTTAAAAGCAAATACACCATAAATCTTTATGATTGGAAAACTAATTTCATATCGAACAGCGGTATATGATTTCAATTGTGTAATTTATATTGCACTTTAAACTACATAAAGCTTTTATATATTTGTTTAAAAAATAAGTTACAGCTTTTAAAGTTAAGGGGCTATAATATATATTAGCAATTTATAATGTGAGCATTAAAAGTGTTTGATTATAACTGAGAATTCTTAATATTTGGCAATAATGCATTAAATTATGACAATTTTATTAATAACACAGTTCAACAAAATCAGAAAAATTTTATGCGTCGAGGTTGCGACCTATAATTTCTAAAGAACTTTTTTACGCAGCTGACGATTATGGCCTTAGCTTTTAAAAATTAGCTGTAGTTAAAGAAATATTAGCAAAACACTTCTTTTTAGGAAATTTAAATTTTTTCATAAACTTTTTATAAAATAATACAAAATTGAAAATAATAACGCAACTTTTTTGCAACATTCAAATAATATCAACTTTGATATTGTACACTTTTTGAAATGCACGATAATATGCACACTCATAATAATCCATGTTAAAAATACGAAAAAAATGCCAAACTAGCAAAATCTTTTGTAAAATTAACAAATATTCGTTTATTTTACATAATTGTTGGTTATTTTGACATGTATTTGTATTTTCATGCATGCATTATTATCAGTGCATCTACTTAAATTTGAAATTTCTCATTTTTCACGATATCGTTAATAAAATATCTAAAATGAAATGAAGACTCAAGGCTGTGATACATAGCTTTAGTGAACATCACAGGTTACTTAGTTTATTAAAAACTTGCGTACTTTCTCTTTTAGTTTAAGATAAAAATTGATTAATATACAAAAAATGTCTATATTTTTATGCCTTAAAAATATGACGTCGGTGACAAATCTTAATTAATAAAATTCAGATAAAATCATTTAAATATCATTAACTCTTTCGCAGACACTTCGGCATAAGCCGACACTACGAATGGCTTAAATTGGACACGTCGGACATATGCGACGTCAACTGCATTGGTTTTATATGTAGTAGCATATTGTGTGCCACTGCAGAAGCATTCAGATTTAAGTTAGTGCCCCAATTCGATTTTTTGTTTTGATTTTTTTTTGTTTAACTATAACGGAAATTTTCGTAAGTGAAAATCTGAACTCAATTATCTGTTTTATAAGCCAAATAAATGCATGTGTCATTCTGCTAACATTTCCTAATTTTCGTGTGTCCGCGAAAGGGTTAACACATGTTTTCTAAGCAATACTAACCTAGTTTCAGTTAATTGAAGTGTGTTTTCTTAAAAACTGACTGATTTTAAATCTTGCATGTTGAAAAATGTATTTTTTTTATTTTCCTCATATTAAATACATGCAAAATTAATTAAAAAACAAAAGTCGAAAATTTTGAACTTCAGATGGAAATTTCGGAAATTTTTTATATGAAAGCGATGGTTCTTTGGCTGAAATTAATTATGGGGTATCAAAACTACTATCATGGATTTTATAATATTCACAAAAAAGATAAATAAGTAAAGTGTTCACTTAAATTGCAAGGATATCATACATCCTTCACCCGATAGCAATTAATTGATATGGTTTATTAATGTTCAAAGTCCATACTTTAAGGTAAAATTAACAGTTATTCGTACTTTATTCAAGTTTGTGAATTAATGAAAAAAAGTAGATTTTTGGTACAAGATAAATTCGCGAATATTTCGAAAGGTGGAGGTAATATTAAAATTTGGTATTCATATTCGCGATCTGCGTCCTAAAAATCTATGAGAATTGATAAGTGGCATGTCCGATGCATTTTTAATGTGTAATAGTGTTATTTATATTTCTTTTTAAAAAACCTTCATCAAAATGATAAGGTCACTTATAAAGGGTGTCCCAAGAAGAGCGCAATTTTTAAATTTTAAATAAAACACAGATATTTAAAAAAAAATCGTGAAACTTTATTATATCGTAAAGTAGACAGAATGAGGTTATGTATGGAACTATATATCGTGCAGATAGCCGCCGCGGCTTTGCTGGCATGCACGCGATCTTTTAATGAAATTTTCAATGACCGTTTTGCATGAATGCTGCGGTATTTCATTAATGCAGCGTCCAATTTCCTCTTTTAAGGCTTGAGTCGTCGTCGGCTTATTCGCGTAAACCATCGACTTCAAAAAACCCCAAAGAAAAAAATCTAATGGTGTTAAATCGCACGATCTAGGCGGCCAATTCTGATCTCCAAAACGCGAAATAACACGACCGGGAAATGACTGATGCATCAATTGAATTGTTTCTCTGGCTGTATGACATGTGGCGCCGTCTTGTTGGAACCACATGCTCTCCACATTCATTTCTTCAATTCTTCTTCCAAAAACCACACCACACAGTGACACGTTGAGGATGCATTTGCTTCTCGTGAATCACTCGAGGATTTTCCTCACCCCAAATGCGACAATTCTGCCTATTGACGAAGCCATCAAGATGAAAATGGGCCTCGTCACTGAAGATGATTTTATCGGCAAAATCAGCATTTTCATGTTGTCATGTTGGTAAAACAATTTCACAATGAGTATGCGTTGTTCATTCGTGTAGCGCTCCATTTTTACTAACCTCGTACCTTCTACTAGCAAACAATAACAATTGTTCAAATGTCAAACAATGACACTTCGAATGTTGCCAGATTTAAAAATTGCGTTCTTTTTGGGACACACTTTATTTTGTTCTATTTATGCAAAAATACAAAGAGTATTGAATAGTACCGTTAATTAAAAATTTGTTGCTCTAGAGTTATTTATATAACCATCATTTGCTCTCGTTTATTGTTAGTTCGAATCATAAATCAAAATATCAATAAGGTGCATTTTGAAATGCATCAAAATGATAAGGTCTGTGCATATAGTTTCAATAAAACAACATGCCTCGATTTTTTTTTTTTTTAATTTATACATATACCATTTTTATTTATTGTTTTATAAATGTGATTTGGCATAGGATTTATCAAGTTGTCTAGTGTTTCTAGTTTTATATCACGCCAAGAATTCCAAATTGCCACTTTTAGCGCTCCCACCGAATTATACTGCTGGCTTTCAGCATAAACTTGAAGCACAACCAGTCGGCACATGTTCTCCATAACATTAAGATCTGGTGAACGTGCCGGCCATTCCATAACAGATACTCCATGCTCCTCAACCAGGCGTTACTTGATCTATTAACATGAATTGCAGCGTTGACTTGAAAGCACTCGCTGGTACTCCATACTATCCATTCTAGTTGAAGGAAACGCTTAAGAAAGGCTTCCACTAGAGCTAAACGCACCCCAAACAATTAGGGAACAACCGCCGAAATTTCTCTTTTAGAAATACTTGGGTTCCTTCCTCAAATCTCTCCAATGATCTTTTACACCATCTGGACCATAGAGATTATTTTTTTTTTTTCAATAGAAAAAACTATTTTCAAAACAACAAATTTTAAAATTAGTGAAATAGGTACCTAATGACAGTTAGTTTAAAAATACTTGAAATTTGTACCTGATGCCAGTTAGTTGACATGTGTTTTTTCTCAAATTGCATTCAAAAATGTATATTTCTTAAATTTAGCTCTGATAATGTGGGTCCATGCTTTAATGACTCTCAAAACCGTACTTGTCGACGCTTTCAAACTCAATTGCATTTTTATCATACTAGCGCTACGTACAGTATTTGAAGCCATTCTGGAAACTTGAAGAATTTCTCGCTCTGAAAGAACTTTTGATCGACCAGAGCTTTTATTTTTACCATTATGTTCGACATCTTTTATGTAAATTTGCACTACACAAAGCGAACGACCCAATTTTCGAGCAATTTTCGTTTCTCTTAGAAAAATGCATCAATCTGACCCTTTTCAAGTTCAGAGAAAGGTTTTCCCCGTCCCATTTTGTCTCAAATTAAATATTGCATAAAAAAAAAATCACAAATAGAACAAGGCGTTACGATTGCAGATTTATTAGCACTGACCCTACCTATCATTTTGAAGCATTTATAAATGATGATTTTTAATGAACTAACTGTAAATAAATGAGAGCAAGTGATGTTTATATAAACTGGTATTTTTGCATAAACAACACAAAATGCAAGTGACCTTATAATTTTGACTAGCACCTTATATAAATCTGTCTTAATATATAGAATAAATCGTTTGTAATTAATACGTATGAGTTATATTAAAATAATTAAAATATAACTCATACGCACTCAATACCTAAATATTAAGCTAATGAGTAACGCGACCAACTGTTTGTGATCAAAACAAATACAGCTAAAGAAAAAGCGGAATTTTGTCGCAAAAGTTGGATATTTAAATTTGGTCGTCTAAAAATACACTCACAATATTTTTTCCGTAAAGACTACTGAATATACACAAGAGTACCCATGAAATATATGAATATTGCAAAGTTGTTTTTTACTCGCTCCCCGCACATTTTATGATAGGTTGGGTGTAAAAAATAAGATGTGCGAAAAAACTTTTTTCCTTTCGCGCAAACAGGCCATGAGATTTTGACTTTTGACCTCAAAAATGAACTAAAAATGGTTGATATCTTTGTTGTTCTACAAGTTTTTAAATAATCGGGTTTTGTTAAAAAGTGTTATTAGTGTTATTATGCAAAATAAAACAGAAATTATTTTTCTCATACAAACTTTTTACCTACATATGAAAAATCGTGATGTTTTTCGCAGTCAAAAGCAAAATTTTGGATGTTTTTTTTTAAACCCCTCTTATTAATTTTCGTTAGGCGATATTTTTATTTGCTATACATCAGCTAATAGGCTATTGACTGTAGTTTAGGAAAAGTTTTGTTTTTTAAAATATATCATCTATTCCATGACAAAATGACAAAAACCATACAATGGATAAAAAAGATCTACATTTATAGCCTCAGTTTCTGAAAATTCTAAAAAGTCTCAATTATATTTCCATTTTATTTTAGATGAATATCGTCCGTTCTTTGAGAAATAGCCAAAGATTTAACCGAGGATTTTTTAATTTCTATGTTTATCACATATATACTTAAAATGGAGACATGTAAAGTTTTCTATATTTGGTTCCCCGAAATTGCAAACTAAAAGGGTTTTGAAAAATAAAAAAAGTTAGGTAAATGTGTGTAAATACCACGAAGCATAAACATTTTTCAGTACAATTTTTTTTTGCAATTTTATCTTTTAAATGCTAAATAGTTATTTTTCTCAATCTACATACGTTAAGTTATTTAAAAACCGAAATCAATATAGTTAACATAGAGCTGTCAATTTTAATAACTTAAATTTTCAAACTTTCATAACTTGTTTTAATCGGTATCATTTTAAGAACATATTTCAATTTAATAACATATTTCGCATTAGAAAAAAAGTTTGTAATATGGAAAGTGGTTTATCAAAAAGTGTCCATTTAATAGGTAAGTATTTAAAAATCATTTACTTTTGCAAATTTCAATGCTAAATGGTTTATGCTTGTAGGAAGAAAAGAAGTAGATTCGATGGGCGAGTGCTATTAATTAAAATATATGTATGTACTTGGTAGACTTTTCCGCTTATTGCAAGACGAAAAAAAATGTTAAAAACAGTATTATATTATTATATTATGAAGAAATAACAAGTATTGATAAAAAAAATTTTGATGAGTGATCCTTATACAAGGTGGCGCAAAAATAACCTTCCGATGTTTTTTGGCTGTAATTTAAAAAAAAAAATTAAAAACTTTGATTCTTCTTGTGGATTATTTTTATTTGGTATTTTAATTTTTTTTACATCCAGTCGAGAATATGATGTCATGTAAATGGCCGCCGCCACAGTTGATTGTCATTTGAGCCCTTTTTATGGCATTTTCCATCACTTTGAAAAAAACTTCCGGCGATAGGTCCTCACATTCTAGACGGATATTGTCTTTAAGAGCTGCAAGAGTCTGAGGCTTGTTGACATAAACCCGCGACTTCAAAAAGCCCCACAAGAAGAAGTCTGGAGCGGTCAAATCAGGCGATCTTGCTGGCCAGTGCAAATCGCCAAAACGGGAGATTAGGCGCCTGGGAAATGCATCCTTCAGCATATCGGTTGTGGCACGTGCAGTGTGTACCGTTGCACAGTCCTGTTGGAACCACATGTTTTCCAATCCCAATTCATCAAGTTGCGGCAAAAAGAACTCGTTGATCATTGCTCTGTAGCGCTCACCATTCACAGTAACCGTTTGGCCCGCTTCCATGACATCCTCTGCTACAGTAGCAATATTCTCTGCAGAACGGCTACTCCGGGGTCTGCCACGCCTGGCAGCATCTCGTGTTGTGCCAATCTCTTCGATTCGAGCGGCTAAACGTCGCAGTGTTTCACCAGTAGGCGTTGGACGGCCAGGAAATCTGCGACGAAATTCACGTTGTGCCAAACTCACCGACCGATTATTGGTCAAATAAATAGTCAATAATATTCCGCGTCCCGGAGCAGTGTAGCGTAACATTGTTTATTAACGTGTATTTCACATGTGTTTACTACACAAATGTCAAAACAGAACTGACATTAGAGGCCAATCGCAAAATTTATAGCATTTTCTGATAGAAGGATTACTTTTGCGCCACCTTGTACTTGGGGAATAAATGAAAGTTTTATTGCGGCAAAGACAATTGTAAAAACCCAATTAGTTTAAAATGACATAGCGGAACGTGCAATATCACTCATTACGTGATTTAATGCTGTTTTGACGCACCAGGAAGAGCAGAAGCAGTTTATCATCCATACAATGAAAAATCATTATAAAAATGTAATATCAAATAATTTTTCATAAAAGAAATTCATAGAATATTTTAATCAAACTGTGATGAGTGATATACGACTAGTAATAAGTTAAATTATTATAAAATCTTAAATAATATATCAAAATAAATTTATATTTACAGAAAAAAAAATGTTGAAGTCGAGTCGAGCAATTTTTTTGTTATTTTTATTTAAAGGTTACTTTTTCTCATTTTAAATAAAGTTTTAGCAAAACTTCATTTTAAGTAACAAACATTTAAAACAAATTTTGAATGTTGATGGTCATAAGTGAACACTTAGTTAGTGTCTGTATAGCATTCTAGAGAATATAAATAGAAAAAAAGATTTTTTTTTTTTTAATCCATAGTATGGTTTTTGTCAATTTGTCATGGAATAGACGATATATTTTAAAAAAACCAAACTTTTCCTAAAGCTACTGTTAATGGCCTATTAGCTGATGTATAGCAAATAAAAATATCGCCTAACCAAAATTAAAAAGAGCGGTTTAAAAAAAAAAATCCAAAATTTTGATTTTGATCGCGAAAAGCATCACGATTTTTCATATGTAGGTAAAAAGTATGTATGAGAAAAATAATTTTTGTTTTCTTTTCCATAATAACACTACACTGATAGAATTTTCCTTCGTAGTATTAATGAAACGATTTCATTAAAATCGATTCATTGGTTTAATGAAAAATTTCATTAACTGAGTGAAAAATTCATTAATATTGGTATTTTTTCATTACAATTTTTTATGATTTTTTCATAATTTCATAAAAAAAAATCATTAAATCAATTAAAATTTTTCAAATTTTTTTCAATAAAAATTTTGACTTGTAATAAGAAAAAAATATTTTTTTTTTGTACTATCATTTTGAAATGAAAAAAACTGAAAAATTTCTTTTAAACAGAATTAACCAAAAATTTGATATAAATAAATTTTTTTTATTAAGTTTGCCTAGAGCTAACAGTTTTTGACGAATTTGAATAGTTGGTCACTAAATTCTAGGGAACAGGTTCTCTAAGAAAAACGATATAGTTTTGTTCAAAACGAGACCTAAATTGTTATCGTTTTGACGATGTTACACAAAAACGTTATGCTAAACTTTTTTACATGTCATCCTATTGCAAGTAACGAAAATTTGCTGAATCAGACTGAGTTTAATAAAAATCTGCCATCGCTTTTGCAGAACAGCCTGTGATGTTTACTTTCGAACTTTTCGAACTTTTTTTATAAAAGTATTTTATAGATCCTATAAAGACCACCCTTATAAGTAATATCAACGAATAATAATTTCTCAATAACCACCAAATTAATGCTATGCTAAAATAATCATAAAAAGTGCAAATTATTAAATATCAACGAAAATATTTCATACAAACTATGCATTTTATTCATTAAATACATGAAACTTTCATAACGAGTAGGCTAGGATTAATGAAAAAAATTTCATATACTTTATGAAATTTTCGTTATGTCAATGAAACCATTCATTAAAATTAAGTTAATGAAACACCTTTCATTGACTCAATGAACCGTTTCTTTGGGGACTTTTTTATGAAAAAATTCATTGGATTAATGAAGGAATTCATTAATACTACGCACAAATTTCTATCAGTGTAATAACACTTTTTAACAAAAACCGATTATTTAAAAAGCTGTAGAACAACAAAGGTAATCACCATTTTTAGTCCATTTTTGAGGTCAAAAGTCGAAATCTCATGGCCTGTTTGCGCGTTAGAAAAAAAGTTTTTTCGCAGATCTTATTTTTTACACCCAATCTATCATAAAATGAGCGGCGAGCGAGAAAAAACGACTTTGCATCTATGGGTACTCTAATATACACATTAAATTAACTGAAAATTTAATTGACAAAATCCATAAAAACAATAGATTGTTTTCGTTTAT
Source organism: Delia radicum (assembly GCA_021234595.1). Taxonomy (NCBI): domain Eukaryota; kingdom Metazoa; phylum Arthropoda; class Insecta; order Diptera; family Anthomyiidae; genus Delia; species Delia radicum. Next base: position 82,458,481 of record CM037851.1, read on the forward strand.
TTCAATAGTCAACATAATATAAGAACTTTTTGTTAATTTTAACTGAATATTTTCACTACTACCGAAAGTCCGTTTTTTGTTTATTTTGTTTACCAGACAGAAAGTTAAAAAATATATTTCTTTGATAGTTTAACTGTATACAATTTTACCTATGAAATTTTTAAATAACTGTTGCTTTTTTATGGAAAAGTTCTTGTGAGTGTACGAAATTGTTCTCAAATTTGCTATTTTGTAGTTAACATTGCTTGAAACATTTCATATGTAAAATAGCCGTTCCGGGAAATAAAATTCAAATATTACTTCAAAAATTGTGTGAAGTAACTGTTATTTTAAAATTTTGTTATCTTTAAAGAAATGTTTTATATTTTTTCTTTAGAAATTATTTAAAATATATTGAATATTTGAATATTTTGGTAAAGTTTTCCAATTGTTTAAAGGGCTTTTGTAAAATTATCCTGTATTCTGGAAAATACCAAATTTATTTTACTATTTTTTTTTTTTGTAAAAAATTTAATTTTTTAATACTTTTATCCTTAAAAAAAAAATAGCACTTCATAGTACTTTGAATTCCCTTCACTGGGTCTGATAACTTTCTTTCAATAAAAAACTCCTTAATTTCTAAAATATTAAAAAAAATCTATTTAAAATATAAAAAGCGAGATATTGGTTTAAAAAGTGTGAAATAAATTCAATGTGGGAACAGCCTTTTAAAAGTGCAATGTTTGGTCAGATTACTAATGAGCCAAATAAGTCGACATTGTTTAATATTTGTTTTGTTTTGTTTTGTTTTGTTTTGTTTTTTAATATAATTTATATTTTACGCCAACAGAATTTGTTACCGTCAGATACATTTTATAAAATACAAATAACTACTAAAATAATTGTATTAACTCATTAGTAATTGTAATTACACCTATACAATTTAAAATATTTTAAAAGATTTAATAACAGACATTAATAAAAAATCTAAGTTTATAAAAAAAAAAAAAAAAAATAACTTAAAAAACGTATGCATACCTTCATAACTAACTAGTATACCTTTCATTAAAAAGCAATTGCTCATAAATTCAATTGTACTATGACCCTAAAATCACAATAAACGCGATACAACAAACGCTAACTCAAGCATACACGTTGATAAATAAAGAAACGTGTTATTAACAAAACTAATAAAGTTATAAACCGTTTTTTTTTTTATAAAGAAAATGTGTATTTCCCTACAATATAAAAAATAAAATATTCTTTAAAAAGAAATAAAAAATATACAAATGCTATAAATTTTATGGTACAATTTATAAATACTCAAAAATGGTTTAACCTTTTCTACACCATCATATTTTGTCAAGAAATTCATTTTTTATTTTTGGAGATTTTTAAAAACAAAAAAAAAGTTTCTATACATTCATAGTTTTGGAAAAAATATAGTAACATAAGTTTAAGTTTTAAAAGTAGAGTTTTTTTTTTTGGTTTGTTAGTTAATGCTGTTACTGCTGTGGCTTTAGCTGTGGCATCAAACTTTAAATGCATTTACGGTCATTATGCATTTAAGACATGCGGTCACGATCTTTTCAATACCGAAAAAAAATACTGCATTGAACTCTTTGCCAACAACAAACTACAAAAAAAATGAACCTACACATACGTACTGTAAAAAAAAAAAATCCCAAGTTCAAACAAAGAACAGTAAAGGTGGCGCGTTATTAGAAACACTTACAATATGGTTTTTTATTAAAACCGAAAACAAAAATGCAATTTTAAATGATTAAAAATCAATCAATATCTGGGCTATGGACTACATATTGTCACAAAATAAGAAAAAGTCGATTGGTTTCAACCGCGATACATTTTATTTTTTTCTCAAAGCGAACTGTTAATAGAGTTTGTCTTGCTCATTCCAAAGCTCTTTTCCAAGTTTTTTGATCACGTCAAAATTATGAGAAACTCGCGATTAAAAACTCGAAAATAGCGTTCTTAACCATTTTTGATATTGTGTACACACAAAAATTGTGTATTACCTAATTTTATGTGGAAATCTGAGTAAAACAAATTATATATGGTCTTATGTTTTTTCATCTTAACATATATTAAAATATGTGATTATATATGGTGTCATGCATATATATCTTATGTGCACTCAGAGAACTTTAAAAATATGTAGTTGCTTGCATTGTAATACAGTTTCATTATTTTTAATGTAAATGTCAGTCATTTGAAGAACAAATTTATTTTTTTACTTATTTATAAAAAACAAACCACATTAAATGACTGTTTTATGATGTTTAACAATTATATTTTACAGTCATTTTTTGTTATTTAAAAAAATGTTTGTTTATTTTTCATTTCTAATGAAATTGTTAGTAATTTTTTGAACAGTTAAAACAAATGACAGATGTTCGTTGAATTTAATGAAATGTTAGTCGTCCTTCCTGCAAGTGAAGTTTTATTGTTTTTTGACTACAATTTCTGTCGTCTTTATCCTTAGTGTGTTACCATATATAAGGATATATTGTTAACCCTCTAACGGGTAAGGCTGCCTCAAGGCAGTCTTCATAAAATTTACTACAAATGCGTCAAATAAGCATTTTATACTTAAAAAATTAATATGTTGCAATGGAAAATTAAATTTTCTAAATATTTTGCAAAGAAATTTTTCGTGTGCCGTCCACGGTTTGGAAGCGAGAAAGCTTCAAAATCAAAATTTCGTAAAATTTAAAAAAATAATTATTTTTGAAAAAACATTATTTTCAAAAATTTTATTAATTTAAGTTGACTAAAAACTCTTTATAATAAAACATAAGTAAGACTGAAGCTTTATCTTTAATAATAAGTCCTTACTTTGGTCCAAGGAATAACAGGATTTTATCCTCTATTCCTCTAAAGGACACCATCTTAACTTATAACCTAATAGACGGATTTTAATGCAATTTTGCATAAAGAAGACATTAAGTATTAACAGCAAAGCGTTGAAGTTTGAAAAATATAAATTGAAGTGTTGATTCTTTTTCGCCTAATTTCGCTTTTTCCAAAAAGCGAAAATCGCGATATCCTCTTAAATAGGAGCAGAAAAAAAATAGTTTTTGGAGTGTGGTTATATCTTGGTAAGAAAAATAATGTTTGTTGAAAACTTCTCTTTTATATGCTTTAGTTTTCAAAATACAACCTAAAATATTTTGGCTCATATCGCCTAAATTAGACAACGATAAACAATTTCGTTGAAGAACTAATTATTTGTTTTTCGAGTGTAGCACTTGGTATGAATTTCGTTGCAGAACACCGTTTGCCAGTTAGAGGGTTAACAGTTTTATTTTATATGATTGCTTATACTTTTGATACATTTTTACTGTGAAGTCTTATAAGCTTAGACTAAAAATATAAATATATTAGATATTATGATAATGTGTCAGACATGGCGAGAAATCATTAGTTTCGACACAAAACTAAAAAATTAACAAAAAAAAATAAATTATTCGGAAAATTTATAAAAAAAATTGGTTGGATTCAGACAACACCACTCTTTTTACACAATGAAAATATTGTTAAAATTTCTAATGTCTGAGCAATCTACTGTCTATAACAACTGTTTTTTAAAACCTCCTTTATAAGTTCCCCTCAATAGATCTAGGGTTTTTTACTCTATCAGGTATTAGGCATTTCTTTCACTTTGCGGATGACTTGTTAATGCTGCTGCTGAAGCTGCTGACTAACTGCTTGACTAACCATGGTTATAGGAAACCATTCAAAGTAGTACCACCACAGTGTGTATGTCATGAAATTTGATTTTTGTTTTTTTTTTTTTTCATTTACTTCTTCTTTAGAAAAATTTAGTTTTTTTTTATGGAGTTTACCAACACCCTCTCTTTTCTAATATTGATATTGATTTTAGTTTTCTACCATAAAAATCAATACAATTTCTGCATAGAGTAGAGTATCACGGTTTTTTTTGTTAGCAATAACTATCTGCGGCTTTAGCTGTAAACCAGAAAATAAAAATTTTTGAAGTTAGTTCGTTTTTTAGTTGTGTTAGTGTTTTCTCAACAGTACAATATGTATGTTAGTTTTGTGTCTAAAGAACATGATTTTAGTGACCAACTTTGTTGCCTAATAGAAAGTCAATTGACAATTATTGTTAAGTTGAGTGATTTTAGTGATCACAACAGTTTAATTTTTTATCCGTTAGTCAATCGTTAGGCGCTTTACTAACAATCAGAAGTTTATATCGCAGACATACTATTTTGTTACCGTTCATAATCGTGTAGTTTTGTTTATTAATTGTTAATGGTTTTAAAGTTTTAGGCGATTAATATCAATTTTTGTAGATTTAGAAAATTCTCACAAAATATAAGAAAGATCATAAATATTAAGTGAGTTTTTTTTTATAAATTAGAAAATAGTAGATGTAAAATATTTGGAGATTTTTACAATTCTGTTTAGAACTAGAACTAAATCTTATGAAAATGTATGTGACCTAAAACAGAGCTGGTTTTTAATACACCAAAGTAAGGAAATTTCAGTATCAGATATTTTAATAAAATTCAATTAAAAATATAATCATATCTATTAAAAATGCAATTAAATATTATTTGTAATTTATAACAAGCTTGCAAATTCCGTATATTTACAAAAATAAAGCAAATAAAATATATTAGCTAGGTTGATACTAGTATTTAGATCTGGCTAAACATCTCATCATAACACGAAGTTTTAGAGCTAGAACAACTAGAATACGCAAAGCTTTAAGAAAAAACCTTTTATTAACTAATTTTGCTACATTTTTGTCTTCGTAGGAATTACGTGGCTAGGGTCTTTTCCTAACAAGCATCATTACGTTACTTAGCTTTGAAGCTCTGTTGATTAAAAGGGTTCTGTGATTTTAGGACTTAGATTGTTGCTGTGATTTTTTATAAATTTTGATTATTTAAATTTTAATTTGTCTAGTGTTGTTAACTTTTTATAGATAAAAGAAATATTCTTTTTAGTTTAAACGAGCTTAAGATCATTTATTTATTAATTATTTATTTCGAATATTTCGTCTCCACATTGGGTGACTTCTTCAGGGAACAAATATTACAATTTTTTTTTTTTTTGAAGAAGTCACCCAATGTGGAGACGAAATATTGGAAATAAATAATTAATAAATAAATGATCTTAAGCTCGTTTAAACTAAAAAGAATAAAATAAAAGATCATCGGTGCGCCCCGGTAGGCTAGTTGGTAGCGTGCTAGCTTATCTGTGCGGGGGTCGTGGGTTCGATTCCCACCAGAGGCACTGGTCTGTTTTCGCTACAACGCGCTGAAGGCCATAGTAGCTAGTGCTCGGTTAGGGTAATAGTATATAATTTGTAAAAATATGATTATTAATTAATAAAAAAAAGAAAAGATGATCGAAGAAAACCTAACATTGATAAAAGAAATATTCAATCGATGTTATTTATAAAATCAATTTAATAAACATAAACTCCTGATGAAGTTGGAAAAAACAACCAACGAAACGTGGAGTAAAAGATCCAGTAAATTGTTGTTATTTATATCGATTTATTAAAAGACTGACCATCAACAGCCCGTAGAGAAATCTGAAATTCATAAAAAAAAAATAAAATTTTACTCTGACTCATGTTATATTTTTTACATTTTTAATAGATTTTGTGTTATTTTAAACATCGACATTATTTTTATGTTATTTTCAATTTATAACGAGCTTTCATCCTCCGTATATTTACGAAAATAATGCAAATCAAACATATTAGCATATTTCGATCTGGCTAAATATCGCGTCAGAACCCGAATTTTTAGAAAAGCTATAGCCTCCAGAATAGGCAAAGCTTTAACAAAAAATCTATTAGTTATTAATTTTGTTTTTAATTTCAAACAAAAATTTTATTAGGCACTAATAAAACTTTAAAACATCGCTAAAATTAAAAAAAAATATTTAGTTTCAAATAAAATTTTTTATATATATTATAAAAAATAAATAAAATTTTGTTTTTATTTTTACCCAGATTTTTATTGCATACACTAAGGATATTATGTAGGTAAAGACTACAGCATATGTAGTCAAAAACAAAAAAAAAATAGTCACTTGAAGAAAAGACGACTAACATTTCATTAAATTCGACTAACATTTGTCATTTGTTTTTACATTTCTAAAAATTACTAACAATTGTAGTAAAAATGAACCACATATGTTAGTAAGAAATAAATATTTATTTTTTTAACTAACAAAAAAAGACAGTAAAAAATGAATGTAAAATCATAAAGCAGTCATTTGATGTGTATTGTTTTTATATGTGAATAACAAAGTTAGTAAAAAATTAAATTTATTATAGAAATGACTGACTTTTACATTAAAAATAAAGAAACTGTATTACAACACAAACAACTACTAGCAGAAGTTCCCTATTTGTATTATAAAAACTTGAGTTTAAATTGAAAAAAATCGCCAATAATGTGAAAAAATTGTCTAAACTTTAAAAAATCGCCAAAAAAAAAAATATTTGATGAAATAACAAAAATTTAAATTTAAAATCGGAAGAACAGTCAAAATTTAAAAATTCATTAATATTAAAAAAATACTCGAAATTTAAAAAATCGACAAAACTAAAAAAAAAAAAATTGGAAAAAATTGCGAAAACCGAAAAATATGTAAGAATTTTAAGAAGTTATAAATTTGAAAATACAAATTATTAAAAAATCACTGAAATTAAAAAAAAAAATGTAATAATAATAATTGATAAATAACTCAATTTTAATTTTAAATTTTATACCATAGACCATAACACTTCTTTTTTTATTTGTAGGAAATCATATCAAATATTTTTACATTACAAAAATTTTAATGTTTATATAAGAATGCTTTTTGAGGTTATGAACATATTGTGTGCTTCATAAAATTTAAAGCCTTATCGATTTTAGTATTAAGCTCATTAAAATCTTGTATTTGATGTACGTTTTGACAGAATTCAAAACTGAAAAAACTGCCGCTGTATTCGCTAATAACGAAGAAAAAATTAATTTTTTGCACTTTATCAGTTATGTCCATAGTGAAGATTTGCTCTAGATACCTAAATATGTTCTCAAGCCATGTTTTTTATAAAAAAAATTAGAAAAGAAAGATTTCATTTCTAAAATTTTTTAAAAAGTTTTTAAAATTTTTGGGTTTTAAAAATTTTTAAGTGCAGTTTACTAAGACCCTCAGTTCATGCAATACGCTAGCCAATTTCAAACATAATTATGAATGTCAGATGCAAAAAACATACAGTTTCAAAAAATGTATGCGAATTCCTTTTAAGTTTGTGATGTCCGTATCCCGTTATTGGTGCGTTGATATCAACTTGCTATACTTGAAACTTTATAGAATTACACCTGTTTTTAAATACTGTTCTCAAAATTCAGTTCTATTAAACGGCGAAAATCCCTATGGGAAAATCTGCAAAAGTTTTAAATTCGGAAAATGTTTGTTTCACTTGTAAACCACCATACAACATTTCAAAAAACAGCGATGTGGAAAATTATTTTTTAAGGAATAAATATCCTTAATATAAAGGGTGTCCCAAGAAGAACGCAATTTTTAAATCTGGCAACATTCGATGTGTCATTGTTTGACATTTGAACAATTGTTATTGTTTGCTAGTAGAAGGTACGAGGTTAGTAAAAATGGAGCGCTACACGAATGAACAACGCATACTCATTGTGAAATTGTTTTACCAAAATGGTGAAAGTTTTGCGGCTACAGTTCGCAAATTTGCGATCAATTTTAGGTCACAATAATGCTCTAAAAGAGTCAACTGTAAAGAGATTAATGGATAAATTTGCCGAAACTGGGTCTGTTAGTGATGTAAAGACAACAACGCGCCATCGACCAGGTCGATCGACCGAAAATGTCGCAGCTGTACGTGATGATATCGCTCAAAATCCATCCACCTCAATTTGACACCGAGCTCAGCAAATTTGTGTCTCCAAATCCACTTTGCAGCGAATTTTGACGAAAGATTTGCATCTTCATGCATACAAAGTTCAACTGACTCAGGAAATGAAGCCAGCTGACCATGGACAGCGAAGGGAGTTCGTTAATTGGGTATTGGAGAGACAACATGAAAATGCTGATTTTGCCGATAAAATCATCTTCAGTGACGAGGCCCATTTTCATCTTGATGGCTTCGTCAATAGGCAGAATTGTCGCATTTGGGGTGAGGAAAATCCTCGAGAGATTCACGAGAAGCAAATGCATCCTCAACGTGTCACTGTGTGGTTTGGTTTTTGGGCTGGAGGAATCTTTGGACCTTTTTTTTATGAAAATGAGGCAGGTCAAGCGCAAACAGTCAATGGTGTTCGGTATCGTGAAATGATAACCAGTTTTTTCTTGCCTAGAATTGAAGAAATAAATGTGGAGGGCATGTGGTTCCAACAAGACGGCCCACATGTCATACAGCCAGAGAAACAATTCAATTGCTGCATCAGTCATTTCCCGGTCGTGTTATTTCGCGTTTTGGAGATCAGAATTGGCCGCCTAGATCGTGCGATTTAACGCCACTAGATTTTTTTCTTTGGGGTTTTTTGAAGTCGATGGTTTACGCGAATAAGCCGACGACGACTCAAGCCTTAAAAGAGGAAATTGGACGCTGCATTAATGAAATACCGCAGCATTCATGCAAAACGGTCATTGAAAATTTCATTAAAAGATCGCGTGCATGCCAGCAAAGCCGCGGCGGCCATCTGCACGATATATTGTTCCATACATAACCTCATTCTGTCTACTTTACGATATAATAAAGTTTCACGATTTTTTTTTAAATATCTGTGTTTTATTTAAAATTTAAAAATTGCGCTCTTCTTGGGACACCCTTTATAAGTTTAGTGACTCTATTTTGTATTGGTTTGTTTCTAAAAATTAAAAACTGTGAAAAAAAAATGAAATTAATGAAAAAACTCTTGTAAGTTTTAAGTATTTTTTTTTTTTTCCTTTTTCGACATTTAAATGGCCATCAATTCTTTAGGTGAAGACTTTTGAACGTGAAACTTTGCACGTCATATATTTTAAGTGTAGTCTTTCAAATCCTGTTCAAGGTTTCTACCAGTACTAAAAACCTTGAGAAATAAGAGCCATATATAGTCGATTTCAACAGGTGTCGAGAATTTTTGAAGAAGCCCATATTTAGTTTCTTAAAAATGAATTTAATTAATTTAATATTTCGACAGACGTTTTATTTTAAAAAACATTGTCTTTGATTTCGATTTGGCTGATATTTGAACCAAAAAATTCTAAGACCAAATAGTACAAGAACTTGCCTAATATCTTTAGAAAGTCGAACGATGGAGTTATTTAAAAAAAAAAATCTGGAATAAGGAAAAATTTTAATATTTTGCAAATATCATGCAGCAATATCTCGAAATCAGTTACTGCGATTTAAATTTCATGTTCAGCATGCTAGAAATTACATATCAAACTACAAATTTTTGTTTTGGGAATTTAAAAATAAAAATTCCAAAAATTGGAAACTTTCGTCGCTTGTCGACAATCAAATTTTTTATAAAAAAAACTCCGATGTGTATTTCTTAATTTTGCATATATCAAATAAACTAAGTACCAATGTACCAATGGAACTTCTGTTGCCAGCTTAGCATTGAAAATGTGGGTCATTTTATATTATTTGTTTATCTCTATATATATGACACATATTTTGTCTTCCATGCAACTTCCTAAATTACCGCTAACTTCTCCTTTTTTTCTTCTTACAAACACTGACAGCAAATTCTCTTGTTGTTATTCAAAAATTAAAAAAAAAAATAAAAAATTCTGCAACTCAATGTTAAATCGTTTAGACATCGTTACATACACATTTTGCTTAGTATCTTTTAAACAACTGTTTAATGTAATAACGATTTTTTAAAGTTTGTTTGATTTTATTTTGTTAGTTTAAAAACTTAGTCAAATTTAAATAAAATCACACACATTTTTGTGTGTAGTTTAAGACAATTCAAAACCGAATATAACAAATATTTTTTGTTTAAAAATAACGAATTGGTTTCAAAAAAAATGTAAAAATTTTTTTAAAGTCCGGTACAGGGTCAAAAAACATTTTTGTTTTAGAGAGTTTAACACGGGTACACAATTTAGTAAACTTTTTGGGTGTTTCCTGTTTAATAAAGAAGTTTTTGTATAAGTGAGTAAACTCCTCACCATCTTTATATTATCATCAACATTTGCATTATAACTGCTAAAATATTTCTTGTCTTAACCCGGAACTATTCGGAATTTATTTCCCAAAGAAAAAAAAATTATATTGGTATTTAAACAAAATTTTACCTTAACGTTATAAAATCAAACATTAGTATCGAATAAGGTTTTCAATCGGTTAACCGTTAATCGGTTAACCGATTAATTTTGGTCGGTTAACTGTTCAAATAATTTAAAATTGACGATTTTCAAATAACAAATAAACCGATTAATTTGTGTCGATTCAACGATTAACCGAAATTTATCTTTTTTTGTATTTTTATGTATTTTTTATATATGACTATTTTATTTTATATTTTAAATATTTAAAATGAAATTCAGCGATATGAGAATGAAGAAGAAAGTGAAGATGATTGCAGTGATGGTGGTATTGGAGATAAAGATGATGGTGACAATGTAGATTTTGAAGTAGAAAATGATTTTGAACTTAAAGGAGAATTATACAATGCCATTAATTACGTACGTAAGTGCTGTAAACTTTTTAGTCAATCGAATGAAAAACAGCAAAAATTACAGGATTATATAAAGTTGCAAGAAAATAAAGAGATTCGACTTATACATGATGTGATGTTGTCAAATATAATAGACAATTTCCTTCGAATATACAAATGTGTAAACTATGCTCTAGCCGATTTCGATTTGATTCCTTTTTCTAATTTAGAAATACAAGTTTTGGAAAACTTATCTAAAACCTTAAAGCCTTTGGACGTCTCTATAAAAGAGCTAAGTAGGGATTCTGCTTCTCTAATTGAATTTAAAGGAACTATTAAATTTTTACAGTTATATTAGTTTTTTGTTTTTATATACATCGAGATTATTTTTATGTTATTTTCAATTTATAACGAGCTTTCAACCTCCGTATATTTACAAAAATAAAGCAAATCAAACATATTAGCTAGGTTGATACTAGTATTTCGATCTGGCTAAAGATCTCATCAGAACCCGAAGTTTTAGAAAAGCCAGAGCCTATATAATAGGCAGAACTTTAACAAAAAACCTATTAATAATCAATTTTGCTCCATTCTTGTCTTCTTGGTAATCAACCACGTGGTTAGGTCTTTTCCTAACAAGCATCATGGATTTTGGAGAAGGCCAACAATTCTATTGCAAATGATCTAATTGAAAGCTTAAAGTACAGACTAAATGATAGACGAGTTAATGTTTTAAATACTCTTATTTTATTCCTTAACTCAGGAACACTGCCTTCTAGCAATACTTTTTTAAAATATAGTACAAAAACTGAAACTAAGGAGTTTGGAAATCAACTTTTTTCTAGAATGTTTAATGATGAACTTTATCATGACTCTTATGATGACATGATAATAGAAGAAACTTCTCATATTAATACTATTAATAATATTAAAAATAAAAGCAATTCTGAAAAGGACTTTAATGGCATAATTTAGGATTTTATATGTTTAGAAAACACAAAGAAAAGAACTGAGAAGTTGGACATTCTTAATCATGCCCTACTTTCGATTTCCCCAACATCCATAATAGGGTGGGGCGATTAGTATGGAAGGAAAAAAATCTTAACTTGAGCTTCGCGTTTCTGATTCTTGGGATTGTACTGAGCAAAAAAGTCCTCTAGACCATACGTCTACGGCTAAAATCGAGCTTCCAGATTTTGACTTTACGGCAAAAAAGCAATGTTTTGAAATTAAATATTAACCCCTTAAATTCCACCCACAAATATTATTTATGCATTAATCTGCTAGAGAATCTTCCAAAGAAGAGATTGATACCATAATCTTGGATAAGCTCCTCCTACTTCCTGAGATATGTCTATCCCACTCATTGTTACTTTCACAAAATACGGCAAAAAAGTCCTATTTTGAAAATAAAAATTAACCCCGTAAACACCGCCAACAAATATGATTGATGCATTGATCTGCTAGAGAATCTTCCAAATAAGAGATTGATACCATAATCTTGGATAAGCTCCTCCTACTGCCTGAGATATGTGTATCCCACTCATTGTTACTTTCACAAAATACGGCTAAATAGTCAAAATCTGGGAGCTCGATTTTCACCGTAGACATATGGTCAAGTGGACTTTTTTGCTCAGTACTATCCCAAGAATCAGAAACGCGAAGCGCCCATTAAGATGTTCAAATCGCCCCACCCTAATCCACAATCAGCGAAATAGTTTTCTCCAAGTCAAGTTTTATAAAAACTAAAGAAAAGAACCGTTTAAAAGCTAAACATTTGAATTACATACTTTTTTTAAAAGATTATTTCACAATATATCTTTAAAACCTTTAATTAACACATATACGTATACAAAGAAGGATCTCATTTACTTTATTTTTTTATTACTTATAAATTGTTGTGTTTTGTTTTTTTTTTATTAATAAAATATAAAATCAAAACAATAAATAAGTGTTTTTTTATTATTAACCATTCTATTTATTCAAATTTGAATTATTCGGTTAACCGATTAATTCTTAATTAACCGATTATTAACCGATTAAATCTCAATCCCGATTAACTATTTTCACGATTAACCGACTAAAATATAAACCCGATTAATTGAATACTCTAGTATCGAATATATTTTAATTATTGTCAACAAATACATACGAAGGCGTATGATCAATATTTTTAATAATTAATATCACTCATACGTAAGTTTAACAAATTAAATACGATTTTAAACATTCCTCATTTTCTAGTTTATTTGGAAGATTTGGGCACACTGAAAAAAAAATATTTCAACACTTTTTTCAATTAAATCGTATGCTGAAATGTTTAAAAGCTGTCAATTAAAAATTAATTGAATCAATTAAATATTTGCTGAAATTCGGAATTTGTTTAATATTTTTTTTCTACTATCGCTCAAAGGATATTGTTGCTGTTTTTTTGTAATACTTATGTATGTAGTTATTTTTTATACATGTTTATATATTAATAATAAATACTTTAAATCCATTTTAATTAGAGTTCATTAATTCTCATTAATTCTCATTAAGTTCATTACTTTATTAAGTTAAATAATTAAATTTCAGTAGTTTAAATGTGAATATTAGTTTATTCTAAATCATTATCATGAAATTGATAATGTAATTTTTGTTTAATAATAATGTAATAATTTTTTTAAACAAAAAAAATGCTAAAAATAAATTAAAAATTATTAAAAAAAAAAAAAAATAGTTTTTTAACAAAAGGGCTAATTTTTGCAAAAAAAACAAAAAAAAATGGCATACTACCTACGTTTCAATAGAACGAAAAAAAAAATAATTTCTTTGTGAATTTGTTCACATAAGTATAAATGAATCTGCTTACTAAATGAGAATTACATGCCGGTTTATAAAATATAAACTATAAAAAACATTTGGTATGGCAACCACACTTTATACAATTGTTTTTTAGAAGATATACAATATTGCTCAATTTTTAATCAAATGATTATATTAAAGAGCTATAATAATTCAATTAAAGAGCTATCAATTTGTAATTGAATTAGCAATTTTCGTTGTTGACGGAATTTCAGCAATTAAAGTTATTGAATCGGTGGTTATCGTGATTGAAATGGGGTTTTATTTTTTTATGTGCAGGTTTTGTCGTTTACAGTAAAACTTAATATTGAAATATACTCTCTTAATTTAAAGACCATCGTTTTAAATGCAAAGCCTTACTTCTATTGGCCCCCTAAGGGGTTTAAATCTGGATATAATTTGACAAATGTTAGTAAGAAGTAAAAATATTTTTTTTGCAACAGCCAAGGATTTCAAGTAAATAAAACTTTTAAAAATATTTATCATTCCAAAATTTCTTTAGATTACGTTATAATAAAGTAATGCCCTTAATCAAATTTCTCCAACTGCATATTTCTTTCTACTTATATGAGGTTGTCGTCTTGTTTTCTACTGCTTTGTGGTATTTGTTGTAGTTGGTTAATGTTTATTCCTTTACATTACACTCCAACTCTGGCAACAATAATAACAACAACAACAGCACAAACATCATGTAAAGATTTGCTTTGCTGTCCTTTACTTAAGCGACGACGTTTATTGACGTCAAGATTGCACATTATGAACATTAATACAACACTCGTTTATGTCGCTTATTTACAAGCGACTATCTTCGTTTTCATTGTTAGTTTGATGTTAAAGCAGAGCTTTAAAAGAGTTTGTAAAGCAAAATTTCGTAATGAAATTGTTTTTATTAAAAAGGAAAACAACGCACAGTGGGGTATTTGAAAAAATTATTGTTAATAAATATAGAACTTGTAAACTACTGACCCAAATGTTAAGAATTAATTTAAAAATTGTAAAAAAGTGTTAATGTTTTGAAATACTGTGATTTGGTCACCCTGTTTTAGTATATGGTGTACTTACAGCGTGTCAGAGTTTATTACATCGGATATAAAAAATCGTTTGGTGCTTCTAACTTTTGTGAATGTCTACCGATTTAAAAAACAGCCCTGAGTAATATATGTTGTAAGATAAAGACAAAGCATCTTTATAGTGATACGCTATCTCCTCTTCTTTAGAAGTTATCCGAGCTTAAAAATTGGTTTTTTTTTCCACTTCTTTTTTAACTGAAATTAAAAGCAAATTTGGAAGAAAACTATTCCATTGACTCGAAAACGGACTTTACTATTGAAATCAGCATGCCTTAATTATATAGATGTGATGGTCAGACGTTGAGGCATCAAAAAAGTTTATTTTTTTAACTTTGTTTGATTCAAAACTTTAACGCATTTGGTGCGTAACCTTTTTTAACGATAGCGAAAAATTAAAAACGCAGTTCTTAATATTTGTCCATGCCCTACACGATTTTGTCTGGGGAGATTTGATATTTGCAAAAAATGCAAAAAGTTATTACCCTAGTGGTCATATCTTTCCACTGTAAAAAGCTTACATAAATTTCTATACTCTTTCGCCAAAAAAAACAGTTGCAGCCCTCTTTGTGATATAAGAGTAGTATTTAAAAAAAAAAAAACAGTTTTTTGCCTCTACTGAAAATTTGTAAATTTTGAGTTGACTCAGTTTAGAGGTACAAGTGCGATATCTTTAAATATATTTTATTTCATATATAAAAATATTTTAAAAACTAAGGAAATTTTTGCAGGTTATCGTATCATCCATTATCCGATTTGGATGAAGCTTGCACCACAAAATCTTTTGGCCTAGTGGTAGTAGTCGGAGTTATTTTTAAAAAATTTCCAGAAAAATGTTTATTGGGCTGATTAGATACTATTTTGAGTGTCAAATTTTACGAAAAGTCTGTAGATAAGCAATGAATTCACTGTTCGGCCTCAGAAAGTTCGGCCAAATTGAAAATAGTTCGGCGGCCGAACTTTTAACTTTATAGCTAAACTTCGGCTTTTCTCTTAAATTTTATACACAAAATCGAATTAAATCGGCTCAACAATCATGTTTCAAATACCAAAATTTGTCATCATTGCCGCTAGATATCAAAAAACCGACAAAATATATGTTTTTGGCCGAACTGTTCGGTCGGACACTACAAACTAATATTGAAAATATTAAAAAATATTTAAAAAATTGGAAATTTTGATTTTTCTCATATCCGATAATGTGAGAAAAATTATGATTTGGATAGATTTGTATCCTCGATTAAATATCCAAATTTCAATCAATCGAAATCGAAGAATTTCAAATAGCATCTTAAAAAATATTTAAAAAAAAAGAATTTCGCATTTAAAACTCTGAACTGCGGTTAGGTTTTACCTTCTTATGTTAAGAGCTTTTTTTTTGTTAAAATAATGAAAATAATTTCACCAAACTTTTAAGAGGCATAACATTGATGTTTCTGGTTGTTGTTGGAATAGCAAATATGTTGGTTAACATAAAATAGAAGAAATTTAATAGAAATCTGGGTATATGATTTCTTATAAGAAAGTCTAACAAATAGTTTATAACAGGATTTAAATTTGGCTTTCATGAGTTGGTAAAGTATTGATAATAAATTGCTTTGAATTTGTGTTTGAATATTGCAAAAAAAATACTTTTTGTTACTGAAAACTAAAATGGATACACTAAATATTGATTGGAATGGAATGCTGTAAAGATTAAAAGGCTGATGACAGAATGTTTAATATTTTTGAGGAACTAACGAATGTAAATTTTGTCCAACTCTATAAATTTATAAAGTCTAAAACACCATACTTTTTACCACCCGTTGACACATATAAGTAAAGCGTCGCAAGTTGAGAATACGTATTATCATCGAAATTATCTAAAAAAAAACATGCAAAATAGTCCAGTGTCTACACTATGACCTGCAAGTTACTCAAATTATATGAATTCAGTATTGCTAAGTATTTAAAAAACTCATGTAATCAATATTATAATTTATCATTGAGATTTGTCGGTATGTCCTTTGTTATTATAAATATAAACATAATCAGTCCTATATCATTAATGGAAGTGAAAACCCAACTGAAAAAACCAAAGTTAAATAAGTCGCCTGGTGAAAACCGGATTCCCTATGACTTCTAGTTTTAAATGATATGTGTGATGCTCTAAATGGTGGTTAAATGGTAGGAAATATAAATGATCGAGTACTAATGCACGCTGACGTTAAGTCAGAAATAAAGGTATTTAGAAAGGGAGGTAAACTTAGTTCAAGGGAAAGTTGGTGTTTTAATGAAGAAATTGTCAAAGTGGTATTAGAGTGTAAGTACTTAGAAATGCTTCTAACTCCAAAAATGTCTTACTCCAGACATGTGAGTGTCAAAAATGATGCTGCTAAAGTCAGTATTAATATAACATGGAAGAATTTTATAGGAAGATGTGATGTATCCTTAAAAGCTAAGTGGAAAATGTTCCTGGTGGTGTGTAGATCTATACTATATGGTGCACAAGTATGGGCAAATTCATGTTTCATCGATATTGATAAATTGCAAAGATTTTTAACAAAACGTATTTTGAGACTGTCAAATAACACTCCTAACTATGTTATTGCCTTGGAAGCCAATCAATAAGATGGTCACTTTTACTCATACAGCCTACATCTCCAAAATATTTCAAAGACCATATTTGATTACGACAGAAGCAGACTGCCTCACAAATTACACAGGCCAACCTCAATTTGCTTCTTTGAATTTATCAACTGATTCTAGTTAATTTGGGTGTGCTGAATTCAAATCTGTAATCAGTTTGTCTCTATCAGCTCTAGTTTTTCTATAGCAGATTAATGCATCAATCATATTTGTGGGTGGGGTTTAAGGGGTTAATTTTTATAAAAAAAATAGCAAAATAGCACTATTTTGAAATTAAAAATTAACCCCTTAAACCCCACCCACAAATATGATTGATGCATTAATATGCTATAGAATCTTCGAAAGAAGAGATTGATACCACAATCTTGGATAAGCTCCTGCTACTTCCTGAGATATGTCCATCCCACACATTGTTACTTTTACAAAAATACGGCAAAAATAGCACTATTTTGAAATTAAAAATTAACCCCTTAAACCCCACCCACAAATATGATTGATGCATTAATCTGCTATAGAATCTTCCAAAGAAGAGATTATTACCATAATCTTGGATAAGCTCTTCCTACTTCCTGAGATATGTCCATCCCACACATTGTTACTTTTACAAAATACGGCAATTCCTATGGAAAAGTTTTACTTTTTAAATACTTAAAAAAAAGCTATATCATGAAAACTAGAGCTGATAGATAAATTCAAAGAAGCAAAAATCTTTTTTAATTTTGTCGGGCTGTGTTATCGAACATAATAATATC
This sequence comes from Delia radicum, assembly GCA_021234595.1. Lineage (NCBI taxonomy): Eukaryota > Metazoa > Arthropoda > Insecta > Diptera > Anthomyiidae > Delia > Delia radicum. The sequence goes on from CM037851.1 coordinate 82,476,436, forward strand.
AAAAAACATTTTTTGGCACAAGGTTTTTAAACAAAAACTCCAAGACTTTAATATTGAAATGTTTGATACAGAACCGCGGAAAACAATATGGAATAATGCCTGCATAAATATAATGGAGTCCATGAAGCGCAAAACATATCAGGATCATAAAACAAACGCCCTCAGTGGCCAGCAACGAATTTATAAACATCTGGATCATTACAAAGGTCAAACGTATTGCAATGAAAATTACAACCAAGATCAAATCAGTTACATAATGAAAGCGAGAGGAGATATTTTGTGGCTAAATGGTAACCAATACAAAGAAGAGAGTTTTAGACGTTGCTCTTTGTGTAGCATGAACGAAGTTGAAACAACAAATCATTTCATTGGCAGATGTCCCGTTCTTAAATTTATAAGATTGCAATATTTTAAAAGCCTGACATTATCAGAGTCTGAAGTTATTGAAGTACTTAATGGTGGTGAAGATACTTATTGGCTAAGCCTATACAACTATGTGAAAAATGCCCTTAAATATAGAAGCGAATTTAATTTCTAATTTTATCATTGAATTTAATTCCTAAAATTTTTATGAATTTATATATAATAAAATCAAATCAAATCAAAATAATAAATTAAAACCAATTCTCATGCAGACGGTTCTAAACCATGCCGAATTATCTTTATTTTAAATATTAAATAAGTTATTTTAATAAGAAATATCTTATCTATCTTATTTATCTATCATAATCAGTCATAATCAAGGCAAACAAATATATGATCTAAAAAATCGATTTTATGCAAATAAAAATGCCATAAAAAACTGAAAATATGCTCTTAAAATTTAAAAAATATGCTCTTAAAACACTTTTGTTATTAAAAAATTGTATTTGAAGACTTATTTGTCAGTACAGTTGAAATAGCTTTTGTGAATTTTATTTCACTTGCTAACAAAAAGGAAATAGAAGGTAAAATTTACCTAAATTGGCACTATCGTTAAAAAGGAAATTTGAATTTGCAAAATTGGCTTAATTTCCGCAATCGGTTTGCAAACCCCAGAAAAAATAGAAAAAAGTACTTGGCAAAATTTTTTTTTTTTTTTTTGAAATATAAAATTGTTCAATAACGAAAAATTAAAAAAAAAAACCTGAAATATGCTCTAAAAATATGCTTTTGTTCTAAAAAGTACAAAAATATACACACAAATTTGATTTTTTATCAAAAATATGCCCTTATGATCAAAATATGCAAAAATATGGTATTTAGCAGAGCTGTGACTGAATCATTCATTTTTGAATTAATTCGCGAATCATTCATGCACTGAATTAGTAAAATTTTGAATTAATTCTTTTCGCCAAAAAACGAATTGAATGAAATTTGAATCGATTCATATGCATTTGGCTGGAATGAATTGCAATTCATTTTAAATAAAATGAATTTGCCAAAATGAATTGCAATTCATTTTCAATTCAAATGAGTTTGGCGAAATGAATTGCAATTCATTTCCAAATCATTTGACTTGAACTGATTTTGAATTAATTCAAATGAATTAGAAAAATGAATTGCAATTCATTATCAATTCATTTGTATTAAATTGATTTTGAATTAATGAATTTTATGAAACTCTTCATCACATATAAGAAAATTTTATAAATATGATTAATAACACGGTGCAATATTTTTTCTAATTCATTTGAATTAATTCAAAATCAATTCAATACAAATGAATTGAAAATGAATTGAAATTCATTTTTCTAATTCATTTGAATTAATTCAAAATCAATTCAAGTCAAATGAATTGGAAATGAATCGCAATTCATTTCGCCAAACTCATTTGAATTGAAAATGAATTGCAATTCATTTTGCCGAATTCATTTGAATTGGAAATGAATTCCAATTTATTTTTACCAAATTTATTTGAATTAATTCAAATTTCATTTAATTCTTTTTTTTATGTGAAAAGAATTATTCAAAATTCAATTCAAATTCGTAATGAATTGAAATCAAAAATGAATGATTCATTCACAGCTCTGGTATTTAGAGCAAAATATTCTGTAACAAATCGGTGCCAGAACTCGTCAATTGTTAGAATGAGACGCATAGGAAAAAAGATGATACAGCATATTTATGGTTGCCCTGGTCATAATTTGTATTCCCTCCGATTAAAATTTACTGAACACCAGTAAATTGGAAAAAGATGTAATACTAGACAACATTTTTTTTTTTTTTATAAATAATTCCCTGTTTGATATTAATGAAACAATGACATGGAATTTTTTTTCGTAGCTTCAATGAAGAATTACAGTATATTCCCGAATCTTTATTAATATTAGGAAATTTTTCATAATTGTTTTTTCATAAAAAATTCAAAAGTTTCATAAAAAACAATTCATTTGTTTTTATAAATTATAAATTATCTCTTCATAAATTTAATAAAAATGTTCTTTAGAGCTATGAAACTATTTCAAAGGCTTAATTTTTTTATTTCTGCACAGATTTTTTTTTTTCGTTAAGTTTGATTTATTTATTTATTTCCATTCCAGTACAAAAAGAATAAGTCTAATAGTTTTAGTACAGAAACTTATATCTCTAAAATTATTGCAAATTTTGGTAAATGTATTGCATAAGGAATAACAAATTTAGAAATCACTCATAATTAAATATAAGTAAAACAAAAAACAAAAAAAAAAATAAATTAAATCAAAAATTTAAATGAAATTAAAATCGAACATTTCATAATTTCAATCATTTCCAACTTCAACGTGAAGATTTAATTTATTCTCAAGTATTCAACATATTTTATAAAGTGCTTTTTTTATTTCAATGTAGCCTTTTATTAGTTTTGAACTTCTATGAAATTCTTTACGAAATCATATGAAGCTGTTTATTGGTTTAGTTTGAATGAATTTTTCCAGACCTTCAAAAAAGTTTTTAAGTAATTCAAAGAAGTTTTTAATATTAAAAAAATTGTACGAAACTGTTTCATAAATTTTATAAAAACTTCATTGTCGGAATCATTCATTAGTTTTATGAAGATTGACATTAATTCTACAAACATTTCATAAACATTGACTTTAATAAAACTTTTCTCATAGATTCTATGAAAAGTTTCAATGGAAGAGTTCCAGTGACAATTTTCATTAAAGCTATGAAGAAATTCGTTACTGAAGTGAATATAATTCTCTCAGTGTAACCTGTCTCAAGTGCCAAAAATGCAATGCCTTCAAAATTTCGTTGTAAGTTGAGTCGCAAGTGACAAAATTGTGAACAAGTGTGAGTTTATTGAGTTCTTCGAACTTGTACTTGCATGTGGCAATGGGGGGTTAACTATAATCTAAGATCTTAAGAATTTCCTAACCACTTTTGTAATCAAATCCTATTGACTTCAAAGCCGTTTAATAAAAAATTAAAAAAAAACTTAAAAATATAAAGTTATTATAAAATAATAATTAATTAAAAAAATATATAAAAATAATAAATGCCGATTGTTTTGAGTTATTTGTATAACACAAATAAAAATATTTTATTTGATTTATAAAAAAATTTTGTTAAAAATATAAAAAACAATAAATAATTTATTTAAAAACAAATTAAATAAATAATAACAAATTAAAAACATATAACCAGTATTAACAAATTAAAATAAATGAAAATTATTTAGAAATAAACATTCTCCTTGATTGCATGTTAGTTGACCATAAAGTATCCAATAAAAGTCATGTTAATCCTTGTGGTAGTGGCTTTAGAGGGTGCGAGTGGTAGTAGTAGTAGTGTTAATTACAGTATGAGTGCTTCACATTAAACAAATGAGTTGATTTTAATTTTTTTCTATGAATGCGAGTGTTTGTGTGTGGTTATTAGGCTGTTAGGAAAAGTGCTTTTAGATGTATGTGTGAGAACATGGTATGAAAGGATGTGTGTGTTAAAGGATAATGATATGTGATTAAAGCTTTGCAAAAATGAAAAGAAAAAAATTGTTATTAATATGAAAGAATATTAAAAAAAAAAAAAAAATTATTTAAAATTGAGTTTAATTAAATAAAAAAAAACCATTACCAAAAAAGTTAATTATTTAATTAAAGTCAATTTTATATAAAAAATGCACTGATTTAAGTATTTTATTTAAACTAATAGATGCTAATTTTTGTTCATACTATACTAAGATCTTTTTAACTATACTAAAGAAATTTAATTTTTCTATTGCAAAATAGTCAAATCAGCACATTTTTTTAATAAACAATTCTACACGCAGAAAAAAAATAAGGGGAATATTATCGAAGTGCTTAGTAATTATACAACTACATAAGTTTCAAGTTAGTTTACCAAAGTTCTAGTAAAATATTTACAATTTTTTTAAAATCTATACAACCCAAGTAAAAAAATTTAAAAAAATGTTATATATTTTACAAGAAATTTGTAAAACTAACTTGAAACTTATGTAGTTGTATAATTACTAAGGACTTCGGTAATACACCCCCAGTTTTTTTTCTGCGTGTAAATAAGCAAGTCAAACTAAAATTTAAATATATTTGTTATAATATTTTTAGATATCTATAAACGTTTTCAACAAGGCATAACTTTAATAATTTTATAGATATAAAAAAATATATAAAATCAAACTACAGTTTTTGTACAGAATTGAAACTCAAAATTCACAAAATAATTTACAACTCTAACAAAAGTTACTGATCTATCAAAAGAAAATAAAAAAAACAAACATCAAACTATTATTTATCTAGACAAAAATTTTTCTATTTTCTATTTTATTGTTCTTAGCCTTAGCCACTACATATAAAAATTGAAAAAGAAAGATTTTCTCTAGATATTTGCTTTTCACAAAAGGTACAAGATTTTCGGTTTCAATTTTTTTTTTTCAAATCTAGTTACGCGATAACCCCACAGCACTTTTGGCCTATTAAATATAAGATATTCATTTAGAATTTATTTAAAATTTTTTTTACATAAAAAGGTCAAAGGTCATTTCTTAGTGTCTTGAGTTCGAAAGTCAATACAAACCTTTCTGGAAAGTTCTAAAGTAGAATCTTTAATCGTTTCTGTGCTCTGAACCAAAAAGTCTTTGTAGTAAGTTCTAAAGTAGAATCTTTAATCGTTTCTGTGCTCTGAACCAAAAAGTCTTTGTAGTAAGTAATGTACCAAAGTTTAACACTCCGATATTGACCCAACTCACATATATATGCCCCATTTCTTGTATTTTTTATATATATAATTTATGTTAAAGTGTGCAATAAAGGAAGCACTGAAAAATTAAGATTCTAATACTTTTCTACCCAGTGTAGAAACAGTAATGACATGTCATTACTTTTTTCACTACCAGTAATGACACCAGCTTACTCTCTGCATTATTTTAACACAAATAGTAAAGACTTACTAATAACTAGTAAATTTTTCCATTATTTCAATACAAAAAACAATGCGTTACCCATAAGTACTTATTTCTATCAAAATATTAATGGTCTAACAAATTTTTAGAAAATCTATTATTAGATAGTAGAGCGGTTAACTGGGAACCTGGCGGCCCGGGTTCGAATCCCGTGTGGAGACATTTTATTAAAAAAATTTAATATAAAAATATTTTTTTTTAAATTTAGTTTTTTTTTTTTAAGTTATTATTAAAATCACTATTTTTGTTAACTAAGAACCTGGCGGCCCGGGTTCGAATCCCGTGTGGTCACATTTTAGTAAAAAAAAAAATCAATAAAAACATTTTTTTTTATTAAATTTAGTTTTTTGTTAATTCATTATTTTTGTCCATATTGGTAAGCATATAGGTAACCACGTATTTTTCTATTTTTTGTAATGTGCTTAGTAATATATTGCGCGACATCCCCATATAAAATTAATGAGATTTGTAATGAAAATTGTAAGTAATTGCCAAATATATACTTATATATCCACTTACATATATGGTTATGCTTTTCTACACTGGGCACATTAAAACTGAGCTATCTTTCAGTAATGTAAGCTGATTCTGAGAACTTTTTTCAATAAAAAATGCTTAAAACTCTTAATAAATTTTTTATAGAAAAACCCTCAGGTTGAAATGACTTTTTTCTGTAGAGAAATCCGCGGATTCGGAGAACATTTTTCCATTAAAAAACAATTGTAATCTAAATAATGTTTCCAATAGAAAATTGCTTAAATTTTAACAATTTTTTTAACGCGTATATTCTGAAAGTCTATTTCAAAAAAAGCTTTGATGACTTTATTTGAAATAAAAATCCTCGAATTTTTAAGAATTATTTCTTAAGTAAAACATTCTGAGAACTATCTTTCATAGAAAAACGAGAAGGACTTTTTGGCAAAGAAAAGAAAAGCGATTTGATTTAGTGGACTTCTTTTCAAAGAAAATCTTGTTATTTTGAGGACTTTGTTCGTAAAGACAAGACCTCAAAGTCTGTAAACTCTTTCCCTGCAGAGAATGTGCCTCAGATTTTGTGAATTTTTCATTTAGAAAAACTCTTAAACTTAAAGACTCAGATTGTTAAATGTTTTTGCTAAAACCCCATTAGATTATGACAACTTTTTTCTACATAAAAAAAACTCAGATTCAGCTTTTGATTAAAGATAAAAAATAAAGTTATAAAAAAGTCTTTTTCAAAAAAAAAATAAAAAATAAATGTAAAATGAAGCCACTTTCAAAATAAAGATAAAAAATAAAAATATATACAAAATGAAATAAAAAATACACTAAACTAAAAAATTAACCAAAATAAAAATTTTAAATTAGTGACGAATTGAAATAAAATAAATAAGTAATTCGATTGTTCTTAAATTTTGCACCACATAACTATTGGGCCTCCAACAATCCAAACAATAACTAATGAAAATCGAAAGTTAAACATTTTTTCAATAATCATGTGTATAAAATTGAAAAGCACAATAATTTTAAAATGTAAATTTTTAGTTTTTTCGAGATATTTGCATGAAAATTTTGCAAGTTATCCTTTAATCATTATTGACAAAATAACGCTCAAGTGAAAACTCGTTTTGTCTTCTTTCCTTGCGCAAAAATAAAAAATATTAAGAATAATTTTTAAAAAATTTCTAGAATAGAAGAATAAACTGTAATTTTTTGTAAAAACAAAATTGTAATATCTCGAAAACCGTTGATCCGGTTTCAAAAAGTTTATAATGTTAGTGTTCTAAATTAATAAAGGTATGAGGTATGATGTGTAAGCAAAACATAAATTTCTTAAAGCAGTGAAATGAAAGTTTTCAAAATTCAAAAATTTTGGTCGCCGGACACCACGAGTTAAAATTTTCCGATTTTTCTCAAATTCACACTACATTAATTTTCGGCCTAGTACTACAATAATCGCAATAATACTCGATAAAAATCCTAATTTCGAATCCCAATATATACCAGTTCATGTATGGTAATATATTGAACTATGCATGGTCGTATATAATCATGTATGCAAATGTAAGATCACTTACTAACCCATGCATGATCATGTTTCACAATATATATTTAAAATTTTGCAGGAATTATAATATAATTTAAGAAAAATAAAATCGCTAAAATTTTGTTGGTATTAAGCCAAAGAAACTTTTCATTAATTTCAAGCAATTTTTCATAAAGTTTGATGGAAAATTTCTTAAAGTGCATGGAAATATTTTAAAAAAAGTTTCCTAACGAAACTTTTTATTAAAATGCATAAGACTTTTAATAAATAAAATGATTCATAAAAGTTAACGAAAAATCAGATCAATTTAATGGAATATTGTATATCATCATATAATGAAAAATTACGTTAAATTAATGAAAAAGCACATTAATTTAATGAAAACTTACATATATTTAATGAAAAGTTTTATAAACAAAATTCCTATAAAACTTAATCGCTTTTAGGTAAATATTATTCCAATGATCAAACGTTTCATTTAATATGTTAAGAATTTCATTAATATAACGAATATAAGTATTTTAGTTTAGTTGTTGCTTTTAATAATGACCAAATAAGAATAATCAAGCACCATAGTAAGCCCAAAGTAACCAATTGATATATATTTTTTTTTAAAATAATACATTTAAAAGAGATAAAGACCAGTTAGTTGTTTTTTTTTTGTTTTAAAATTTTGTGTGTAATATATTGTTTTAAAATTTTTTCGTTTTTTTACATTTAAGGCAAATATATTAAAATAAATAGGAACTAATTTTAAATTAATTTAAATAAATAACTAAACTACTAAACCTAAATTATTTTTTGGCATTTACATAATACATACTTAATACTGTTTAAAACACTAGAGACAAAGGGGTGAAAAGGACTTTTTTTTAACAAGTTGACTAATTTACAAATAACTACAATTTAAGTACAGAGATTCATATACACTGAGATGTATAAAACTTTGGTTTTGAACTTATTTTTTAGATGTTTAAAAATTTTATCATCATCAAATTCTACAATTGCCATCTACTTCCAAGACTATAAGGCGAATATCTATAACTAGGACTACCAAATGAAGCTCCCGTCGAGGAGTGAGCAGCAGCTGCCGCTGCGGCTGCTGCCTGAGAAACTCCAAATGGGGTGCTATGATGGAATATATCAAAAGCCGAGCCAAAAGCGGATCTAGGTGGTGTTTGATAAAACATAGCAGCTGTAGCAGCAGCTGCAGCAGCAGCATGTTGTTGATGTTGCTGTTGTTGCTGCTGCTGTTGATGCTGCTGATGCTGCTGTTGTTGTTGCTGACTATGTTGTTGTGAAGGTGAAAGATAAGCAGGATGTGTCATGATGGTATTGGAAGTAGGAGTATTTAAATTACTACTGATTCCAGGTGAACTGCTCAGATTAATAGTCTGAGAATTAAGAGAATTACCCAAACCACTACTGTTATTAGTTTGATTACTAGAATTGACATTATTAGCCGAATTATATAAAGCTGTTAATAGATCATCTTGTTGTTGCTGCTGTTGAGCTGCATATTTATGAGAAGGATTACAGGTACTAAAAGCACTTGTAGCCGAAGGAACAATACTGCCAGTTGTCGCAGGTGAACTTAAGCAACGTTTTTCCTTATCATTATTAATATGATTAGGAGTTAGATTTTCTTTAGTCAAAGCTAAAGAATTTTGTGTAACCGCTTCAACACCAGCTACAGTCTTCATGAAAGTAGCCAAATGCATAGCAGCGGCTGAATATTGCAATTGCTGTTGCTGTTCCGACTCTACACGATTTAATTCATCCAAGTGATCTTTAACTACCATCATGATATCATCTGCTAAATTCTGTCCCTCACTAGATCTATCCGAACTATCAGAGGAATTTTGACTAGCATTGGCCGTATTTAGGGAACACACTTTTTGTGAAACTTTGTTTAGTAGTGCTGGCACATCCTTAAACAGGATATCCAACAACTTACCAGTGGTAAACAGCACAATAGCCTTAAGACAGGAGTACTCCGCTGAATCCACATGTAAAGCCTTCAATTTCTCCACTTGTTCTTGGAAGATACGTATATGGTCCATAAAAGCCACCACACGATCAGCAGCCATGGGTGAAGCATGTAAACCAGCGGCGGCCAATAACGGTGCCACATGTAGAGGCATAGAACATTGACTGGCATTTAACACAAATAGTTCCGACCATACCAAACGTAACAAGGCCACTTGATCTGTTACTTGTAGCTCGGGGAAAAAAGGTATATTTTTGGCCCATTCCACTGCTGAGAAGAGTAGACGAGCCGCCAGCTCACAGATATTATCAATGCCCATAATATTATTGGGTTGCATACATTGACCATAGCGGGAGGTGGGATAAGGTTCTGCACGGAGGAGTAATGAGATATAGGAACTTAGGTAAGAGTGACCATTGAAACCGGCAACACCCATAGGATCGCCATTGGCCAATTGATATTGACCATGCATGCCAACCATACCAGGTTGAGTGGGTGGGACACGGCCGCGTTGAACAGCTAAAATGAGAATAACAAAGAAAAAAGGAAATTAGTAAATTTAAAAAGAGAGAAAAGTATAAATATATAAATATGGAGAAATAAAGTCATAATTATAAAGGCAAGAAATTTGACAAGGCTTAATTTAAAAATAAAAAAAATAAATGTAGTGTAATTTGACAAACAAAGCACAAAATAGAGCATATTTCAAAAATATTATATTATTATATGTTTCCTTAAAAAAGTCAGATCTTCAATGATTGATAATAGCCATAACAATAGTTTGAAGATATGAAGAACTTTGTGTAATTTTTTGAACTTAATTTTTTATTTATCATTTTGACTTAAGCTAAATGTGGGTGCTTCAATGTATTTTCATACAATCGCTTATTTCCATAATTCAACTTCGCTAAATATAGGTGGGCCTTAAGTCTTGGATATTGGAAACTAAAGCTAAAAATTTGTTTTCATATGTATTCTAGACGGTTGAAGATTTGTAGAAAATTCTATTTTTGATTTTTTAGTATTAAAATCTTAATAGTTTAAAATACTAGTTTTCATGCTCCGATTCATGTTCCGATGCATGCATCATGATATGATAGTTTAAGATCAGTCGGAATCATATTTATGGTTGTTACTATCATAATACGATAATTTATTTTTCTCAATCATGTTCAATCATATTTTTCTCTGCGTGTGACCGAAATTTTCATAAAATATATGTAATTGGCCATTTAATTTTCAACACACAATAATAGTTCGTTTTCGTCTAATCAAATTATTTTAATATTTAATGAAATTCAATATTTAAAATTAAAAAAATTATCACACTTTATTTTAAATAAATAAATGGCAACTATAAATGATAGTTTTTTACTATTTGTTCATTTCGAAGTTAAAACTGGGTCTAAAATTTTGAAAAGGTGAAAGTTGGCAACATGGCAAACAAATTTTAAAATATGAAACAAAAGTTATAAAATACTATTAGATAGATTGACACAAGTTTTAAAAAATACAGAATATACATTTTTCTACTAAAATGTAGTTTTCAAAATATATATACTTTTACATAAACTATATATTCAAATGGTTGTAACAATCAAAAAAAAAAATGGTACTGTTATTACACTGAGCAACAAATTTGGGGTCACCGATTCTGTAATTAAAAGAACAGGAAATGAAAATAAATTATAAGTAGATCAAAACCTTCAAAGGGTTCTGAAAAATTTACTCGGATTTCATTATTATGGACTTTTGACGACTGGTTTGTTTAGGCCACATTTCGCTTTTTTAATGTATTTTAATGAAATAAACTACTTAGGCAAAAATCGGATCCTAAATGTACTTATATGACCATATATGGGTTTGTATATGATCATATATGAGTAGAAACATATTTTTGTGTAAAAAAATATATAAATTTCAAAAGGCTATACAATTTTAATTCGAACTAAGTTTACAAAGCCCCCAAAGGGTTTTTCTTTTTAGTTTTAGTTTTCCTTGGTTTCGTTAAGGATACAATTTCTTGTTGCACAGTGTTATTTAACAAAATATTAGTGTCGACTGAAGACTTGGAGCAGAAATTTTTTTTGTAAATAAAAGTATTATGGATAAATTTGACAAATGAAAAAATGTTTATTGGTTTTATTGTATGCGATGTTGAGCGTAAAATTTCAAGAAAAGTTCGTAGTTAAGCAAATAATAATTTAATAATCAGCCTCCGAACAAACGTCCAAACCGGAATACCTTCGGCGGCCTTTTATAAAACTTTACAGCAAATATTGGATTTTTCCTTAAATTTTTTACTTAAATCATATTAAAAGGGTTCAAAAAATATGTTTTGTCCACAAATAACAAAACAAAAAAATTACAAAATATCGTTTTTGGCCAAAGTCTTTGGTCGGACACTGCTAAATATGTAGTATTCATCATAAAGTCTTAAAACTTTTCTAAAAAACTCCATAGCGTAATTCGAAGTACTAAAGAATATAACTGAAATTTGGCAATATAGCAATTGGGAGATTAGTTTGGATATTTTGTAAAATTCTTTAAAAACAGAATAACATTATTCAAAAATTAATTATTTAATGCAAGGATTAAAACAAATAAATACGTAAAGTATAGAGAAAATAGGCAACATGTCAAAAATTGGTTCTTTATTTAAAATGTATAAAACTGTTAATAACCAGTTATAAAATATCAAATTATAAAATTTAATAGGGCCGTCAAATATAAAAAAGCAATGAGTCAAAAAGAGGTCTAGTTTTGTACAAATGATAATAAAATTATTCGAAACTTTAAAAAAGCTTCCAGAAAATTCCAAACCAATATATAAGGTGGCGCAAAAGTAATCCTCCTATCAGAAAATGCTATACATAATAAATACATAATAAAAAAAAAAACATCGGAAGGTTATTTTTGCGCCACCTTATATATATATATATATATAGAAAAATTGATTATTATAAAATATATTCATGTTATAATATATAAAATTCAACAATTTAAGGGCTTATTGTAAAAACTTGATAAGCCACATTTTAATTTTTACTGGTTTCTGCCTTCAAAGTTTTGATTTATTGCATAAAGTATGACTTATGTCAGGACTTATATTCTCCAGATTCATGTATAAGTGAAAAAGAAAGGCTTTTATCAAATAATCATCAATAGGTGACTCGGAAACAGCTGAAACTAGCAATAAACAAATGCTGCTTATCAATTTTTTACAATAAGCTCTTCAGTTCTCTATTTCCTTAAAGTTTTTTTTTTCATTCCTCAGACATGTGTTTTTATCTAAATGTCTGACTAAACAAAACAATTATTTTGACCACTACATCACACGTAATACAATACTTCATTTTCATCTGTATGACATCAAATACACTCTGAACTTTTCATAATAATGCCACATATCATAATAAAAGTTGAAATTAAATCAGGCAACCTCAATCTATTTGGCATTGTTTGGAAATTTTTGCTATGCCATAGCAACCCTAAAAAAAACCTATTAAGAAAGGGGTAGAGATAGACAAGAAACAAAGATTTCCTGATTATAAAAAAAACGATTTGCACATGTAAGAAGATACTTTTTTTTCTTAAAGAAGAAAAACATATTCCAAAAGACGTCATCACTTGGAAACAACCCTTTTTTGTGTATAATACAAATTTATACAGAAAAAATGTAAATTTGTGTTTAAATTTTTTTTTTTTCTATATTTTATATTTTCAACGCATTTTGCAAAGTATTTGTGAAAAAAAAAATAATTATTTGTATATTTTTAAAATTATTTTTGCTGTTGTGTTATTGTTTTCATTGTTTATCGCTATTATTGACGGCACCAAAAATTTACTTTTAATTAAAATTTACATTAATACAGCTTATATATGCAAAAATATAAAAAAAAACTTATATACAGTAAAATTTTATACGGAAAATGTGTGTATTGGCAGTAAAACAATGCATTGTGTTGGTATAGATATGATGTGGAAGACTACTATTTTTCTGTGACTGTATGGTAGGCAAAGTGTTTATTATTTTTTGCTGCTGCTGCTGCCGTTTGGTGTATTGTACAAGGTTAAAAACATGTTGACACTTTATTTATGCAGCTACTGATTATAATTTTTTTTTTATTATATATTCAAAAGCAAATTGATAATATTTTTTTATGCAAATTGAATTTAAATATAAAAAAAAATTAAATTTGGCAACGTGGTAAAATTTTTTTTTTTAAGATTTATTCGGTCTTAATTTAAAACTTCAATGAAGGTGGAATTGAGTTATTATTAGAAATAGAGAACAGAAAATAACTATGAAATTTGGCAACATGGATTTTTTTAAACTATTTTTAATTTTCAAATATTAATTAGTCGAAATTCATAGATTTTGCGTATTAAGTGAAGTGTGGCAACCAAGCATTATTTAAGACATCATCAAAATTTTAAGCTTTGCTGATTTTTGTACCAAAAATTAAATTTTATGATTGAATTAAAGTTAGGAAAACTACCCGAAATTTGGCAACATTGTATGAAATTAACAAATTGATAGTTTAAGTATTAACAAATTGATAGTTTTTTTTAACTATTTTTAATTTTCAAATATTAATTAGTCGAAATTCATAGATTTTGCCTATTAAGTGAAGTGTGGCAACCAAGCATTACTTAAAACTTCATCAAAATTAAAAGTTTTGCTGATTTTTGTACAAAAAATAAAATTTTATGAATGAATTCAAGTTAGGAAAAACTACCCGAAATTTGGCAACATTGTATGAAATCAACAAATTGATAGTTTAAGTAGAAAATTTACATTTTCTGTTATATAAAAAGATTTAGTACTTCAATAACTTGCGAACTCATCTCAATTTTTGTTTTTTAATTTAATATATATACACCATTCCCTCGTCTTTCTCGGTTTATTCATCCTACATATATTCCATGTTGTAGAAAAACGCTATATTTAATATAAAATACAAAAAAAAAAAAAAACGGAATTGTATGAGAAAAAACTCCTCGGAAAAATGTCCATTTGTAAATCGAGCTAAAACAAAAACGTGTTTTAAGTGACTGATGAAGTATTAAAAAATGAGCAATCTTTTTATTATTAACACACATGATTTTTTAAAGTCTAGTGTTTGTATTACGTGTCTAAGCGGCTTTTAAACAATTTCCTGGTAAAGATTAAACTTAAATCAAGTACAAAATTTTTGATTTTTAAATAAAACAAAATGACATGATTTTTCAAAATTGTTTATAACATTTTTAAACTTAAGCACGTGTTATGTACCGCAAAAAAAAATCTTATATTTGCGTAAGTATTTTATTAAGTAAATCTCTGTTACAAACTCAAGGGTTAAAATGAATAATTTCTTAACTTAGTGGTTGATAATCTTTAAAGATTTAATTTCTATATTCTATTGTTTAAACAACCACAATATGTTAAAAAATCAAAACATTACAAATATGACCACAAACAGCATCTTATCAACGGATAAAGAAAAATAAACACAAATGAAAACAAAATATTAAGATTCAAATATATTAATACCCAAAAGATACAACACCTTTTTATTTGAAAACAAAATAGGTAAATCTACTTTTTCCCAGGCCAGTATGAAATGGACAATCTTAAAACTGGACATTTATATCCTTGAAAACTGGTTTTCTTTAAATAGAAAGAAATCAAAAACAAAAAGTACCTGAACAGACCCTTTGACAAATTTTTAGCTTGACCATTAATACAAAACTAGACAAACAAGCTTTTTTTCTTCCCTTCATCCCCTTTTTTCGGTTTGAAATTTAGCAGCACAAAGTATTATTTATTTTAATTGCTATAAATAATGAGGGTCAATTTTTTGTATCTTGTTGGTTTTTAGATTTCTTAATGGAAGATTTATACCAAACTGACCATTAGTTTGTTTTTTTAATATTTTCATAAATTTTTATACAGATATAAAGAAATACAGCAAAAAAAAAGACGTTACAAAAAAAATCCAGGTGTGTTTGTTGAAAAAGGTATTTCTTTTTTTTTTAGGTTTTTGTTTTAAATATTTTCCGTGAGTGTATGTAAAGTTTTGGCAGGCTTTACAATGGTAACACTTGCAAAATTGTTAAGTATTTATGAATGCAAACATTTCTTAGTAATATTGCTAAGCAATTGTAAGTTGCTTTGTTTTAGAATTGTTAATACATTTATGAGTTGAAAGCCTAAAGGCTTATACAATGTTTTTTTCTTCAATTTTTGTTGAATTGTGAAGGATTTGTTTTTTTTTTCTACTCAACAAGAGATTTCTTTAAATGATAAAAATTTTATATATGCATGCATATTGATGGTCATAAGTTTATGTGTAGCATGCGATAGTTAAATTTCAACAAACGATTTCTCCCTCATATTAAAACTTAACTCAAGTTACGAGTTATCAACTTATGCCTATTGATATATTGTTACAAAAGAATATAACTTATAAAAATAGTTGTAGGTGTGTTTTTTAAAACATACATACTATATTGAAAATGCTTTTAGACAAAATAGGCTAAATACATAAAATTTTGAACGAAATATGTTCTTGAAATCTGTATAAAATTTTTGTAAAAAAATTTACAATTTTTAATATGAAAATTTAAGGATTTCATTAAAGAAAAATGATTTGTAAAAAAGTGTAATTACGCAGAGCAAACCTTGATTGATTTTTTTAAGATTAACAGAAAACTGTAGTAAAATGTACTGAAATTTGGCAACGTAGCAAAAGTAATAAATATTTTTAATCAAATGTATATTTAAAGAAAAGAATTTTCAGAAGATTGAAACCGAATTTATAAAAATGTTTTGATATATTTTACATGTAAGTTAAAACCAACTATAATGTAATTTGGCAACATGGTAAAAATTGAAAATAAACTACGAAATTTATTTCGGAAAAGAATATATGTATATTATTAAAAATTAAATAGATCTTAAATATTATTAAGAGTGTTTTTCTTGTTAAAGCCTAATTAGAAATAAAAAGTGAAATTTGGCAACATTGAAAAATTTACTAAAATTACACTACACAACAAATTTCAACTTTTTGCAGAAATACATGTTCATACATAAAACTGAAAAAGTACAATTTTCAACGTAATTGCAATAACAGAAAGATATCATGACACCAGCACAAATTAGGCACAAATTAAAGAAATTTTATGGAGATTTATACTATTAAAAAAATATTCGTAATTTTGTGGTTAATTTCGGAAAATTAAGCAAAATATACAAAAATTAGGATGAATGATGTAAATGTAAAAATTGCGATATTTCAAAAACTGAAAATAATGAAAAAAAAAACTACAAATTTGGCTTTATTGTACGTAGGTCTATTAAAAAAGATATGTTTCAACGCCAAGTTGCCAAAGGCTTAAACCAATGCCAACAAAAAAATGTTTTCTTCTAATTCGGCATTTAACATTGGCTTGTCATAAGAGGGAATCATTCCAGATATGATTATTTGAAAGTTTTTCTGCCTACACAACTTCTAGGAAGTTATTTAGACATAAATATGAAGGTGTTTTGCATCATTAACAGAATGAATCCTTCCTATGAAAAGCCTATGTTTAATTAATCAATGAAAAATATAGATTAGAATCATTCCTTGGCAGAGCAGTTTTTGCTGGGTTAGATTGTTATTTATAAAATTTGAGATTAAGAAAAAAAATACTGAAATTTGGCCAAAAATACCAAAAATTAATAAAAGCTATTCATACCCTGTGGAAAAGGGTATGACTAGCTAATACGTGCAGAAGAACAACTTACCCCAAAGAACGTGTCACAGGATTGACTTATAATATTATATTCTGAAACTGTCACAAACTAACATATCACATAACCATAGAACTTTAATGTAATATTTTTTAACCAAGAGTGGCAACATGGTAAGAACTTTAGGAACCGGTCTTATTTTCACCTACCACAGGCCATATACATTTTTCCTATATTTTTTTTAAAAAACTGCAGGAAAAAATGATTTTATGCATATAAAATGTTTATAAAATTTGTTTAGTAGACTCTACATTTTTGACAAATATAGTTAAGCAATATCATCAAGTCTGAATTAGCTGTTGGCCAAAAACTGAGGACGCCTTTTTTTGAGTGATGCACTGATTTTCAAAATCTTTTGAGTTCCATAAAAAAAATTGGTAGTCAAACTGGCCAAACCAAGTACAGGTTTTTACTAACCTTTGGTAGTACAATCGAACCTATACTGTCGAGACCGTGCATTTTTCCAAAAATCTTCATTTGTTACATTGTGTAATTTAACAACAAATTTACAAAAATTTAGAAATATTAATAAAGTAAAAAAAATATAGTGAAATTTTTCAATATAGCAAAATATTACTAAGTAAATAGAAAATAAAATATTGTTTGAAGTTTGAATCATTATCCTATTTCTTAACAAAATCTTTATTTTTTAAGAAAAAAAAAATATATGAAATTTGGCAATATAGCAAATGTTGTTTTTAACTTAAAATCCGATCGAAACTATAGTTTTAATCGAAATCGCATTTTTTCAAAAAAAGTTCCAAGCTTTGTCCTAGTGTTCGGTTCTAAATATTCAAATATGTAAAAGAGACTTCCACTTAAAATTCAATGAATCTACTGGTCAAAATTTGTCAACATAGCAATATTATAAAATTAAACTTGCACCTTGGGAATAAAAAAAAATACAAATATACGACAGCAAATTGAATATTTTCACTTTGAATATTTCAAAAAAAAAAATTGTTATCGTTAAACATCTGTTTAAAATTGAATTTCAGTTGTACGTATTTCTAAAGCAAAATATCTTAAAAAAGAAGTCCTTATTTTAAATTTCATTTAAATTCTTTATAATTTTAAAGATTTTTTTAGGGTTCTTTTTGCTATAGTTTATTTAAACTTTTTTATTTACAACAAGTTTATCTAGTTTTTTTTTTATTCAGATGTTTTGGGAAAAAAACCTAAAGAATTGTCAACAAATCATTTTTGTATGTATTTTAATTGTAATGACCTCGTACAAGGTGGTGGTGATCTTTTTTTTGCTTATATACAATGTAGGGTTTAACTCAAGAACTTGACCATTCTCAAAGAAAATTACACAAAATGTCGTGAACTTGACATTACGAAATAATTTGAAATTATAAAGAAATTTGACTACTAAAAAAGGGCAGAAAAATATATTCCCACGTTTTTTTTTTTTTTTAGGAAAAAAACAAGAATTTTATTTTATGATTTTAGTTTTTACGAACGAAAATTTGAATTTTAAAGGTGATGAACTTTTTTAAGGCAATTAAATGGATTAAATTTCCTTGTTAAAATAAACCAGTTTGAATAATTTTCCAGCAAGTGTTTTTCTTAACAACTTTTTTTTTTTTTTGAAACGGGGTTAAATATTTAATATATTTTTTTTTTGTAAGTTTTATTAACATTTGCTATTATTAAGTGTAAAAACCTGTCAATTGTAGTGCAAATATGTTGTTAAATTAACCAACTTTGACTGACTGGTATTTGAATTAGCAAAATTGTCATTAGTACGTAGTTTGTCGGTATTTTGTTGTATTGTTGTTTGGAAATCTGCAGCAGTAAATTGTCTTTTTAAATCAATGCTTAGTTAATTATTATTGTGAATTTTATTTAGTGAATTAATGACTGTTGATAGCTAGCTGTCAAAGTCAACAAGTTGCAATTATAGAAAACTTGAATAAAAATTAAAAAAAAAAAAAAAACATTTAAACAGCAAAACTGTTATTTGTTTTATTACAGACAATAATAAATAATGAATTTGTTTTGATGATGAAAACTAAAACGATTTATTAATAATATATTGTTAAAAAAATATAGCATTTTTTTAATTCTTTTGAAGCTCTTTTATAGTTGAATAAATAAATTTATATTTTTAAAATAATTGGGAAATTTGGCAACATTGCAAGAGGTTACAGTTTAGATATTATGTTCTTAGATTTAGTTTGGAAAACAGTACATTAAATTTATAATTTTATAATGTTTATGATTTTTTGCAACATTTTAAAATTATAATTTTAATATTATGAAAACCAAACAAATTTTTTTTAAATTTTTATGTTTACCAGTGAAATTGGGCATCATAACATAAGAAAATACTTTTATAACATGGCATTATGTGTGGAACTGAGCTTAATTGTGGGTTTGCTTAATCCTAAAATTAAGCAATAAATAGCTATTTAAACATCTTTGAATCCACAAATATTTCTCTAAATAAAAATATATATATTTTTTATCCTTTTAATTAAAATGAAATTAGACAACATAGCATAAGAGAATAACTTTTGTAAGTTTTTTAAATATTCTGGAAAAGTTTTATATATTTTGTTTATAGAAGATGACAAATATAAATTTAAAAAAAAATTAAATATCAAATGAAATTTTTTTGTGAATTTTGGCAACATTGCATTAAAATTGACTAAGCTAAATTCCTTTCAGACTCAGCAAGTAATAAATTTTAAAATTTTCTTTTCTTTAAAATTTTCTTTCTTTCATAATAAAAGTACAATTTTGTTGATGTTTCTAAATAAAGTGAAATTTGGCAGCATAGCATATGAAAATAAAAAAAGTCTAGAATCAGAATTTCTGCATTAAACCAGAAAACTAAGAACAAAAAATTTTTTGTCGACCGCTGTTATCAGCACAATATTGTAAATAATGTGTTGGCTGTAATTTTATCACAACTAAAAAGTTCTAACCCTACTATACACCTGTTAAATACTTTGTAGAAAACTAATTAAAGGTTTTAAGTTCTTTCAATCACCATATAAAATAATTTATTTAAGCCAAGTAAGCGAGATTTTCTGTATTTTATATGATTCTAATCATGATTCAAAAACCAAAGCAAACATTTTTTATTATCTTCAGAAAGCAATAAGCCAAGTTAGCCCCACGTCATTAACAACAGGATCATCTTTTGTTAAAAGTTTTAGTTAACTTTTTAAGACTTTTGTTGGGTTTCTTCTTCTTAAAGTGAAAGGTTCCTTCTAATATTGTTACTATTGCTGCTACTTTAATGATTAAATAAATGAAATAAAGTCTTTAAGGGAATCCTGATAAATGAAGATTTTTAAAAACAGGACATTATTTCAAAATTTAGTGAAATTTGGCAACATGGCATTAGGTGCGTTACTACGCTAAATCTCTTAGCATTCATCTCAAATCCCCTTCACTAGTTTTAGTAAAAACCTTTGCTTATTATAATATGAATACATATTA
This sequence comes from Delia radicum, assembly GCA_021234595.1. Taxonomy (NCBI): domain Eukaryota; kingdom Metazoa; phylum Arthropoda; class Insecta; order Diptera; family Anthomyiidae; genus Delia; species Delia radicum. The sequence goes on from CM037851.1 coordinate 82,497,074, forward strand.
ATTTCAATCTACAAAAAGTATAATCGTTTTATAAAAATCTATTTATTTTCTAATATAGACCATGTGTTGACTGATTAATTACCATATAATTCAATTGTTAAGTTTTTTTTTAGCTTAATTCTTCGTCGTCTACTACTTTGTTGGTAATTTATTTGTTATTTAGTTTTGAGTATAATTTTTTCTTTATTTGAACAAGTTTTTTTTTATTTTTGCATTTAGTTCTAGAGGTCAATATAAGGTGGCTTTTTAACTAACACCATTTCATGTTTTAATTGATGCCAGTTTTGTAATATTTTTTTTTTTAGTTTTTTGTAAATGCGTATGTCAATATACAATATGATCATGTATATTTATGTACATATACATGCCATTTAATAATTATTAATGGTATTAAGTCATTGTATGTGGAAATTATTTGGAATTTTTTTTTTTTTTTTCATTTTATATATATGAAATTTGTAGTATATGAAACTTGTAGTAATAATTGACAATTAAATTTTAAATAAATAGTTATAGTGGAAGTGGAAATACATTCAATAATTATGGAAAAACAAGAAATTTGGCAATGTTGCTTTATAGAGGAGATTTTAAAGGTTTATGACTTGAATAAGGGGAAATAGATTTAATTCTTAATATATATTTTGTGCTATATAGTAATTAAATATGACGTTGGATTTAATAATAGAACTTATTTAAAAACCTCTACTTTTAACTTTAATATTTAACCATGGTTCAAACCCTCAATAATAACTTTTTAAATTTTTAGGTTAAACATGAAAGATATTTGGCTAAAACATAATGATTTTTTTTTAATTTAAAATGCTAAATTACTTAAGCTACAGGAAAAGGTTTGTGATTTTGCTAAATTAACCCATTAACTGATTGATGCAAAGGAAATATCAGAAAAATTTTAATTACTTTTAAATACTGAATTTAATACATATTTTGTGCTACAAAAAGTTATTATTAGTTATTAATTATATCATGAAAATGAATTTATTCAAGTTCAAGGCCATACTCTATATTTCTTTATTAGGATATTGTCCTAACAAATAATCTATAGAGTTTTTTGTTTTCAATTTATTAATTGACTACCTTCAAGAATTTGTTGATGGTTCCATTTCGGGGATTTTCTAGGTCCCCATCATCAGAACAAGTTTAGAAAGCAGTGGCTACCTCATTCACAAACTCAAACACTTATACATATATCCCATTTGTTAAAACAAATGAGAATTAAGTTGAGAATGAAAATAAAATTTCCACTAGCAATTAAAAAATTGAAAACATTTGATTTTGTATACACTCGGTCTTTGACAGAGATAATGTATACATTTTTCATTTATATTCCACCTTTGTTACTTTTATTTTAAAATAAAATACAATGATTACGAGGGGATATAAACTAAGACCTTACTTTGTCTTTTTCAAAAGTTTGTTATAATTATTATTTAAAAAAATAAAAATTATGTTTTTTCGACCTATAATTCCGTCATGAAAATGAATTTATTCAAGTTTAATAAAACGTTGATTATTTTTTGGTTTTTTTCTTTTTTAAATTTTTATGATTTTTGAATTTTAAATAATGATTTTTTTAGAAACTCAGCTTTTTTATATCAGAAAGAATTAGAAAAATAACCAGCAAACCACACATTACCAAGTAATGGGTAAAGAAATGGATTACCATAAGGCTTCACGCATTAAAATACACTATACTTCACTGTACTTCAGTACCTAGTATGAGTAACGTAACTTGCTACTTATGTGGTTACCGGTGTGAGAAAAGTAATATGTCCATAAATATATTTTCATAAAAAAAAGTATAACAAATATTTTTTTTTTTTTTTTTTTGTTTAAATAAATGACGGGGTCGCGCTGAGATTCGAGCCTAGGGTTTCTGGTTGTCTGGGCTATCTTCACATATAATAATGGGTTGCTAAAAATGTAAATTAATTGTTGTGCTTCGAGTTTTCGCCTGTGATGTTAAAAATATATACCTAACCATCATGCTTATAAAAAATCAAAAAGTAATGTGTCAAAGTAAAGATTAAAAAAAATACATATATATATAGTATAAATATTACTTTACGTTTATATTTCATGCATTATGTAATTTATGATCGGTAAGTCAATATTTTATGGTTTGAAATAGTAAAAGAAGTAATGATGTTTCATTGCAAGGCATTCCATAAGTGTCCAATATTTGCTAACTCCTTACTTTATGTTTGAAAATAATGTTGAGGGTAAGGATTATACATTAATATGCAATGCATTATTTGACCAACTATTGGTAACGCATTACTCGATGTTTTGAAAGAATGCTGAACGCAAGGAGGAAGTAGTCATTACAAAGTAATGCATGATGTAACCCATTATCGGTAACGCATTACTGTTTGTTGGAAAATAATGGTACTGGTAAGAAGTATACTTTTAAAAGTTATGCATTACTTTATCGCACCCACATTCCTGTGTAGTATGAAATTTGGCAACATCGCCAATAATTTTTTAATTAAACTTTTTGAATCAAGTTTTTTGATTTATTGCTTTAAGAAAAAAACTGCGAATTAAATTTTTTTTCTGATTTACTAGTCTTACGGAAAAGGTTTGTGAATCGGCTAAATTAACTTCTTAACTGATTTATTAAGGGTCAAGGAAATATCAATAAAATGATAATTACATTTGAAAAAAAAGGAAAAAATTATAATGTAGTGTCAGAAATAAAATACAAAATGAAATGCCCGTAGTACTTACAAGGGAGGTGTCCCGACGTGGTCCCTCAGATTGCTATTTTTCTTGGGTGTAGTGCAACGGGGAGAAAATATCTAACAAAATCACTTGTTTTAGTCTCATAGTTATAGTTTAAAAAGTGTTCAAAAGTGATCTGATTTTGCATTTTTGCGGTTCTTTCATGTTAGTTTAGCAAAACCAAGTGAACATTGGATATCAATTTATATGAAAACTAATGTAAGATTGAAAACAGGTATTACAAAGAAAATTATTTTGAAGAAATTTAATGAAATTTCGTATTGTATTTTAGAAACTTTTGACATTTTCGTCAAAGTAATATTGTAATTTTCTCAATTTAGGTTGTTCTTTTTTTTAAATTTTTATTAGATTCAGCATTGACACAAACTCTGAGTAAACATTTTATTATATCTTAATTTACAGTTGCCTTTTGATACCCTGATATTTTCATAGTAATTTAAAATTTTTTATGAAATTTGACAACATGGCCTTTGTTGGTTTAAAAAGAAGTTCACATTAAGTAGTTTTACCTCAAACTGTTTGTTTTGTCTAAAACTTTTCAACCCTTGCTAAAGCTTTTTATTTTGTGCAAAATATTTAACATAATCGGCTTAACTAAAATACCATGAAAAAAAAATAAATCACACAAAAACGAAATCTACTCAGAACAAAAAATAAAAAGACCACTAAATTGTAATTTCAATATAGACTCATTAACACCCAGTTGTCAAATAATTGTTTACTTTTTCATATGGCATTTACACAACACATGATAAAATGCCAAATCTATGCCAAGCATTTGACATTTTGGCTATAAGGCAAATTAAACTCGTGCTACTTCCGTTTTAATTTAAAAAAATTGCGCTAAACAGTTGAAATGTGGTCAGTGAAATAGAAACATTTTCTTTTTGCAAATTAATTTTGAAAACAGACCAGCCTTTATAATTTGACTTTTAATTGACCCTAAGAAACAAAAACATTGTATACAATAAAGTGTTTAAATTAAATTGAATGAGCAATTTTGTGACAAAAGAGAAAAACGGCTTACCTTCACGTCTCATACCCATTTTCAGGCACTTTTTTAGGCGGCAATATTGGCATTGGTTTCGATGATGTTGATCTATGGGACAATTTCTACTCCCCCGACATGAATAGGTTAAATTTCGACGAACAGAACGTTTGAAAAATGATTTGCAACCTGGAAAAGAAAAAAAAGTATTTATAAAAAAATTGTTTATATATACATAAGAATTTTAATATGTAGGTTAGGGTGCCCCTTAAAATAAGATTAGTCAGATTTATTGTAAATTGTTATATATGGAAGGCATAGATTTTTTTTTTTGGAAAACGTTAATCCGTGCCAAAAATGGCTCATTTGTGAAAAATAATGTATTTTTATTTTAAAAATCTCACAATTCGAAATTTAGAAAAATTTTATTTTTTATTTCAGTTTTTTAGTAAATATACTCAAGATTATATATGTGTGGAATTCTGACTCCATCGAAGACCATTAACCCTATTAAAGCTGGAATCAAAAATGACCCACGAATTTCATTAAAATATAATAAAGTGTTTATTTTTATCAGTTTTAAAAATGTTTTAAAATGTCTAATTTGGAGATGTCTATTGCTATTTTTTAATATACGAAATATTGTAATTAAAAAAAAAATCATGTTTGTGTCTGGAGTGACACCTTTGCAGGACATTTTATGAAAACTGAATATTTTGTTAAAATTTGAAAAAAGTTTGACTTAAAGAAAATATCACTTAAATACGATTAGACTATAAATATCTTTATTTAAAAAATCATTCAACACAAGTGGCATATGGACAAAAAAAGACCCATAAAACTTAATTTATATTATAACTACAAGAGCTCAAAGCTTTAAAATTGATAAAAAAAAAATGTCCACTTGTTACAAATAATTATTTTAAGCAGTTAGATGCATATATGTAGGTCTAATGCTGTTAGTTTTGACCTAAAAAATACCCACTAGGAAATTTCACAATGACTTCTAACAGATTTTGTTTAAATTTGGATATGTGTTAAAGGGTACTAAGCTATCGAACAAGCGCAACTATTTATAGTACCAATCTTGATTTTAAATTTTAAAAATTTGTGTTCAAAAATTGTTCCAGTTTATTTTTTTTCACATTTATTCCAACTAAGCTATGTATAGCTGTGTATCAAATTAAAGGTATTTTAAAGTTCTTACGGGTTACCGACAAAAATTAAAGGGGCCATTTTGCACACAACCTTTTTAACCCTTAAAAGTAATCATAAAACGATAAAGAATTGCGCTGGCTCGTAAGTTTAGTACCCTTTATCACATATCCAAATTGAATCAAAATCTGAAAAAACTTATTCTTCAAATTTTCTAGTTTGATCAAAAGTAGAACAGTTAACCCTATATGAATCAAATTACACAAAATAATAATTTTTATTAAGTGGATTTGCTTTATAAATCTAAAAGATTTACAATCTTGTAGTCATAATAGAAATTAAAATGTTTGGATCTTTTTTGTCCACAGACCACTAGGGTTAAAGATTTTTTAAAATTTAACTGGGTATAATTATAGCCTTATAAAATTTAAGTGACATTTTGCAGAAAATTATGCAAACTTTAATAAACGCATACAAATTTTTTAAACATTTGGTAAAAAATTCAATTTCCATAGAATGTCCTGGAAAGAAATTCGCTCCACACAAAAACTCGAATTATTATTTTTTTAATTATTTTTTTTTATTTACAACTATTATATTAAAAAATAGAAACCGACAATAAATGTTTTAAAATATTTTTAAAATTAATTTAGAAAAATTGTTTTTTTTTTAATTTTCATCAAATTTGTGCAGCATTTTTTATTCCTGGCTAAATTTTGTTAATGTTGCGCGATGAAGTAAGAATTCCATATATGAATAATTTTGAGTATTTTAAAGCATAAATGGAATAAAAAATTAAATTTTTCAAATAAAAATTTTTTAATAAAAAACGCTTTTGGGACACGTCCTCATTTTTGATTCCTGGCTAAAATGGTTTAATAGTATTGAGTATATTAAAGAATTAAATAAAATAAAAAAATTAATTATTTCAAAATTTCGAATTTTAGCAATTTTTCATAAAAATATACTTTTGTCCACAATGGGCCACTGTCAGATGAAATTAAATTTTTATCAAATTCGTGGGTAACTTTAGATTCTTAGATAAAGTAGAATAATGATATCCGATTAAGTCAGAATTATAAATCTGCATAATTTTGAGTACACTAAAGGAATTATAAACGATATTTGAAAGAAATTTGCCTGGTCTTTCCGAATATATATACTTTCATTGTATAATTAATACAATAAAAAAATCAGTAAAATTCGCAACATTTTTGCTGGAAGGATCTTTGCAGAAAAATTGCTAATATCATATATTAGCAATAAAATTAAAAAATCTTGTTCGGATCAGCGCTAGAGGGAGTGTCAATTAACATCGCCAATTTTCTGTAGTTGTTTGTATATATATAACTGATGAAACCTTCAGTTTCTTGTGGGTGGTGGATTAAAATGAGTCCTAGTCGTTTAGGTCGAAAGTTAGGTCCTCTAGGGCTGATCCCCACAAGATTTTCTTCATCTTCTCCTAGATTTATTAACAATTAGTGTTTTCTATTTGTATTAGTAACATTTTTATTGTGATCTCAAACCTGATAATTCGAAATGAAATGCAATGTTAAAAGATCAATAATTCATACAAAATTCAAAATATTTTAAATTTTAATAAAAGAATCCACTCTATATATATAGAAAAGTACTATAACTTTGTAAATTTTCAACGGATTTTAACAAATGAAGGTTTATTTTACTCAGGAAAACACTAGCTTTAAGAATACTCTCGATTTCAAACATAATTCGAAAAAACCTCAACAAACACCTTGCACTATTGTATTAGTTTGAAATAAAAAATTTAAAAATTTTGGGAATTTTTAATAAAAAAACACATTTTTTTCAAAAATGCGTGATTTTCGGCCAAAATTCGGCATGTGTTAATATTTACCAAAAAAATAATAAATCGATTTCTTCTATTTGGAATCATTTGAAATAAAACTGGGAGTATAATGCCAAATCAAATTTTAAGGGACACCACAACGTAGCTATTCCTAAGAACTTAGGCTGTATAAAATTATTATAAAAAGTTTTGTTATTTTTATTTATTTTTATTTTTTTTTTCTTAAATGACATCTACTTAAGAAACTGTAAAATTGTTATAAAATGTTGTTATCATGTCGTTTTTTGAAATCTCTACTTAGTTTGTCTTTTATTTTCCTTAAAAACTTTTACAACCTTTTTTTTTTACATGAAGTGAAACTGAAGGAAGACGAAAAACATTTATCTACTGTATAAAACATATTAAGCTTGCGCAGAGAGTGCAACTAAACATCATTTGAAACAAATTCCATACTATGTAAGCATGCTTGTTAGCAGCTTAAACAGCATAAAAACACAATATCAGCTACAACGCTACATATTCACTACTCGTCGTCTTACCACAACAACATCATGTCTTATAACATGCATGCATACAAAACTAAATACATACATCTTAACATGGATTTTGACCCTATTTTTTTTTTTTTTTTTTGGTGGTTTTTGGATTTTGGCTAAGAAACATTGTTGGTATGTGTGGTATACTCAAAACATTATATATAGTTTAATGCATGCCATGTGAACTATAAACTGGTAGATCACTTTGCTGCTGCAAAAAAAAAAAAAACTGACTAAAAACTTTTAAATCTTTGTCTACTATTTTATCCCTTTTTCTGCCATGAATAGAGCAGCTTGTAATAGCAATAACGATGACTTTGCTTTTTAACTTTGAGTGTTTTACAATCTTGACTGCTGTTCATGTTTTAGCAGGCTGCCTTCCTGGTTTTTCGGATATTTTTAGTTTTTTTTTCGTTTACTTCTTCTTTTTCTCTTGCCATCATGTCAATGGCCATGTTACACGTTTCATGGCTTAACGCCTCCCATAAAATTACCTTTAATGGGTTTCAATTAATGTACAGAGATTTTTTTTTTTTGGCTAAGAAGTACTTTACTGTTTTTTTTTTTTTTTGTTGTATATTGATATTGAAAACTAGGCGCTTAATACTGTTAAAAAGGGTTTGTTGTTTAAAAGTTTTAAATTCAAAACAACACGAATTTTAAGGTTTTAGAAAAAAAAAGCTTAAGAAAAATGTTTAAGTGTGTTTAATTTTATGTCGCCACGTATCTAAACATGTGTATCATGGAACTCAAAAACTTAAATTTTTTTCTTGTTAACTAAAAGAAATCAATTTTTTTTAGAGATTCAACAGAACAAAAATTTAAGGCACTTTAAAGATGTGGTAAACAAATATAGGTTGACAATTTTTGTTAGTTAATTAGCTAATAAATTTTGTTAAATTTGTAATTAACTCAGCCAATATATAACTGAGCTCTTAGAAATTATGACCTATAAAATACTCTTAAATATGATAAGTTTTAGAGCGCTCAAATTTCGGAGTCGTAAATTAAACTTAATTGAATCTAATTTATGAGCCTGTGTAAAACTTTTTAAAAATTTTATCAACACTCATAATGGACATAAAAATAAACCATAAAAAACTCTTAAATGGCTCAGAAAATTACAAAGTTTTCAATAATGCTAATATTTAGGAGTCTATTTTAAGACATAAACTACCGCTCAGAAAAATGCTTCATTTGTAAAGAAAAACACTCTCATATAGCTAGGATATCAGAAGATTTAAAGGTTTCCCTATGAATCTTTTCGGACTCCAATGTTTTTACAATTTTCTTATTAACAGAAACAAGACAAGACAGAAACACATTTTAATTGAAAAATTAAACAAAAACAGGGGAAAAACCATACTACTGAAGTTTCGTCCAAGGGCTCACACTGTATTGAAAAAATTCAAAATTTCAACTACCTTGGAAGTATTGTTGGAAATAAGAGCGGAGCTGATGAAGACGTTACAAGTCGCATAAACAAAGTTAAGGGGATGTTTGCAATGTTAAACGATATCTGGCGCTCAATGCAAATATCTACAAACACCAAACTAAGGATTTTAAACTATGGCTGCGAAACCTGGAAAAGCATAAAACATATTGACAAACGTTTACAGCTATTTACTAATAAATGTCTCAGAAATATTATTGGTATATGGTATTCAAATCAGCCAAAAATAACCTGAATTTGGTAAGCAGTAACTACATTTGTATGCTTCCAAAATAGCGCTTCTTCTCCTTGCATATCATAAAGCAATTAGGTAAGTTATTCTGTTGTGCTTCCCAAAATGCATATAGCAGTGACTAATGCTTACAATGAAGTAATAAAGAATACATACTATGAAGTTGTCAAGATACAAAAAAGGGTTTCTTATTGCCTAAAGGTACGTTAGTCAAATATTTGACAAAAAACATGAAATATTTCTTTGCCGTAATCTGAACACAAAATATTTTTGTGTGTCAAACAGCAAATCAGCTGATTTTGGTCAAACAAAATTATTTGCATTCAAATAAATATTTGACAAACTTAACCATAGTGTGAACACTATCAAATATTTTCTTCTGATTTGAGCAAATATTTATTTGATCTCACAAAAAAAATGTAAGAACAAACAATGGCAAATAACAGGTGGTAAAATCGTCAATTATAAATTTTTTTAACAAATTTATTAATAAATTTATTTAAAAAAAACTAAAATGTTAATAGATATTAAAAAAATTTAATCACTCAGATAATGGATTGGAACATTGGTCCAAAATGGAACGATATGAAATGAAATGGGAAACGATTGGAATCGGAGCACTGTACACAATTGTGTTGTCGTACGTGAAAATAAAAATGCAATCATTCCGATAACAGAATGGAACATTGGTCCAAAATGGAACGATATGGAATGAAACGGTGAATGATTGGAATCGGAACACTGTACAAAAATTCCAAGTTTCCAAAAATGTTGTCCATTTTGCGATATCATGCTTAGTTTTCGAGATACAAGCCATTTGACAAAATGGCGATATTTTAAAATGTCCAGTATTTCCAAAACTAAGCGAGATAGACCAAAACGGACAAAATTTGTGCTCCATTGGAGTATTAATATAATTAATAGGTCCAAGACAGATCCCGAGTGATCAATTTTTTAAAAAACAGTTAGTTTTTCGATTAAATAAATCTATGTTTTTTTACACTTTGATTAAATAAATATTTAATACAAATATTTGTTTCAATCTGAATGCTCGACAAATATTTTTTCGTTTATTTTATTTGACACTATTTGAGAGCTGTTTTAACAAACAAAAACTATCAAATATTTGATCATAGTTGTAACATAAAATAAAATAATTTTTTTTTGCCACAATTGGAAGCAAATATGTAAACAAATATTTTGTTCAAATATTTGATTAATGTGAACGTACCTTAAGAAGACATGAATTTATTTCTTCTGAGAGCACATGAATTAAGCGCATTTCAACTGCTTAAAAGAGACATACCAAGTGGGAAATCGCGAACAAAAATCATGCACTCTGGATTTGCTTTGGAAGCGCTTCGTAATTAAATAATGCTTTCCGGTAGCGATTCTGGGTAAGCACTATTATTTGCTGATCAGTAATAAGTGGATTTGAACTAACCAAAAACCAGTACCTAAGGAAATCAGGCGTTGGCTTGGTCACATACTAAGTAGACGCCGAAAAAACATAGCCCATCAAGCATTAAGATGGAACCCACAAGGCAGTCGACGCCCCAGAGCCCCATCAAAGACTTGGCGAAAAACAATTGATGATGAACTTCTCGAATACTACACATGGAATGTTATAATTCGCGGTGCCAATAATAGAGTGAGATACAGAAAAACAGTAGAGGCCCTATGCTCCAATGGGAGAGAAGGATGACAGGAGAGAAAGGGCTCACCACTGATGAGTGATGAAATTTTATTTAATTTTATCAATGTATTTTATAAGGGTATGCTTGGAATCGAGCCGGCAACCCTATAAATGCTTTGACTCATAGCATTATTACATACACCATATGAAACGCCCAAAAACTTAATTACAATAAGACCAGGGATAGTAATTATTATTCCGTTAATCATAAAAGTCAGATGCAGAAAGTTAGTTTTTTGAGCAAATATAAAAGTTTTTTTTGGATTTTTATTTTTTCAACAAAAAATAAGTTTTTTTTAATTGTATTTTTTTTTTTTTTTTTGAACGAAACTGAAAGCTATTCATTGATATATATTTATTTTTTACATGTTTTTATGAAATTAATGGAATAAAAAAATATCCACTAACAAATTAGGTATCCCGACTCGAACTTGCAGATTTTAATGGACTTTGGATATGTTTTAAAGTACAAAAAATAGACCCATGTATTTTTTTCTTATGTTGGTCAATCTTAAGTTTAAAGGTTAAAATGTGGGGTTAAATGATTATTAGGTTTTGTATGAAACTTGTTTTAATTTAAGAAAACTGCATTTATTTTTACACATGGTTAATGTACTCAAGAACACAAACATTCGGATACCCATATTGCCTTTATAGTGGACCCCATAGTTGCCACATTTCTAAATAATTTGAAATATATGCGGAATAGATTATTGGGGAAAATTCGCATAACAAATTAACGATTTCGAATATCGAAGAAACATTATTTTTAGTTTAATACAAAATAAATTAATACAACGCATAATGTTTCCCAAAACACTTTTTTTTATAACAAAAATATTTGAAAGTCTTAGACATAATTGGTACACCAGTAAATGTGGCTTCTGAAAAGCTTTCATTTGATACCAAATATGTCTATAGATACTTTAAATATTATTATCTTATTATCTACAACAAATCTGAAGTTCATTAAGATCAGCCGGCCCTGGCGTGATACCACCCTGGTAAAGTTATTTTTATCTGGACTCCTCACACTTTGAATCGTTTAATACACACAGAGAAAAATTTTGCTATTTGCCAACTGAAATTCTGGTAATACCACTCAAATTCCGTAATTACGAATTGCAGTCGGTTGGTACAGCTCAACAATATTTCTCATAACAAAGTTCGGTTAATTCAACTGAATTTTAGTTGCAACACCCAAAATATTAAGAAATCCAAAGTAAATATCGTTACATCAACTGAATTTATAAGTTGATACTATTAAAATACACTTTTCAATTCGGTTGGCACTTTATTTTTCTGTGTGTATGAGCATTTCAAAATATAATTTTTTTTTTTCCTAATGCAATTTTGTAACAAAATATATTTTATTTTTGCTCAAAAAATAAAAGTCAAAAAATCGCTTTTATTTTTCCCAAAATTGAATAAATTTTAAGGAAAAAGAAATTCTTGAGGTGGCAATTGTTTATTGGCATGAAATATTCTTAACACACATTAAGACACATTTTTTGAAGTCAAAACAAGATTTTTGAGTAAATTAAAAATGTTAGAAGGCAAAAATTTTTTGGGGAATATTTGGAAATATAGCTTAACAAAATAAAGTAGGATGATAAAAATTCTGGAGGTGGCAGTTTTTCTCATGGTGGCAATTAAATTTTCGATGACATATTTTAAGAGGTGAAAAAAATGTTTGAGGTCAAAACAAGTTTTTTTAGGTAAAAGCAAAATGTTGAGATAAAAACATATTCCAAAGGTGAAAACATGGTTTTGTGCAACAATTTTTTTGATAAACTATCTTTATAGATAAAAAAACTGAGGTGAAAAATGTTTGAAGTCAAGAAAAACTTATGAAAAAAAAAAATTTTTTTTAATAGAAAATATAGTATATATAAATTAGATATGCTATGATATCAATTTGATCCGAAAAATGAGAATATATAATTGTATCTAACATACAGTAAATTGTATCGAATTCGATATAATTGCATCGAATTAGATTTATATACGAAATTAAGCGGAACCGTAATACTGAAAGTGTTTGAAGCAGCCGTGTTTGATACTTTAAAGAGAATAGTTTTATGAAACAAAATAATGCTGCCGAATAGTGCCATTATTTGCTTTTCGGTCGAATTGTCAAAACATGCAATGCGCGTGATATTTCTAGTAACAACGTATGCATTTATTTAACGTATTTTGTGTTGAATACCTGTCATCTAATAAACTGTGCGCTTAAATAAACTTAAACACACAAAAAGTTACGTTAATAGAGACTGAGAACCCGATGAGTTCTCTCCGATCTGAATGACATTTGGATATGTAAAAAAAAATATATGTACCCGCATTTTTTTAGGGTTAATCTCACATTTAAGGGTTAAAAGTTGCGACAAAAGTTAATATATTTTTGTATGGAAACATGTCTAAAACTAATGAAATTCTACACTCAAAAAAATAAGTTCGTAGAAAAGTTAGTAAAACGTCTTGTAAATCAGGTATACTATTTTTTAGCAAATATTTTTGCTGAAATCGTGTTTTCAGCTAAAATTTTTGTTATACTTATTCAGCACTTAACTGTTTTATACTAATGCTTTACTAATATACTAATGTTTTACTAATTAATTTTGCTAAAAAAAAATTGTGCTGCTAAGCAGATGTCGCGGCATGCCAAGATGTAGTAGAGAAGAGGAAAATGATACTAAAAAGTACAACTCTAACAAGACAAGTAAAAAAATCAACCATGAAAAAAACATATACAGACATGTAGACAGAGTAAAGCGTTTCGTTTGTTTTTGTTTATTTTTTTCGTTTCGTTTCTAGAATTATCTTCGGCAGTTTCGTCATTGAAAAGATAGCATCATTAAGACAACCATTGATGTAAGTAGTTGAAAGAAAATTTTTGTTATGTTATATATATTTATTTCTATATATTTTCAGATATTAAATTAATTCATGTCGTCAATGTAAGAATATGAAAATTTTTATATTTCGTAATTATTGTAAATTATTTTTAAAAGAATCACAAAAATATGTTTTATGATTTTCAGCAAATATATTAACTAAATTACAATTTTTTTACAATATTTTTGCGTTTTTTTTTCAGTCTACTAAAATTCAGCAAAAAATTTATTAATTTTTACCAACGCTTTTTTATTTGTAATCTACTAAGTGTTAGCAAAACTTTTGCTGGATCTACCTATTTTGTTGCTAAAAATCAGCTCGCTGTTTTTCAGCAAAAGATTTTGCTGACATTAGCAATTTTTTTGCTAGCATCCTCCTGACTAAAATTTTGCTGACTCAGCAAAATTTTTTGCTGACTTTACAAACTTTTTTTTTTTAATGTAGTAACATAAATTTTTAAAAAATAACAACTTAAAGCAGTGATAAAACGCGAAAGAAATTATGTTAGAAATGTTGAGGTTAAGAAGAAGAATAAACGTTTTTCTCTAAAAAAATATAAACACTATTAATTTTTAAATCAGACTAGACAAGTTTCTGCCTTTTTTTATGGACAGGCTAATCAAGGATTTTCCATTTATTTGTGTCTTATAATTGTCAGATTGTCTCTATATGATACATTTTTCAACAAACTGCGGCTGTAAGAATCAAACCTGCGCTCATCTTACATTACAAACGTAACAATACCAAGTCATGACCGTTTAGCGATCACACCCAAGTATGGCCTCCAATCTAATACAGCTAAATTCCAGTTTTATTTCCTATTAGCTTTTTCTGTTATTGCAAGGGTCCGCCAAATAACTTTTTTTTTGAAAATGCTATAAAAAAAACTACTGAATATTTTCTCAAATTTCTTTTTTTATTTGAAAGTACAGTCCTTCCGGTTAATAATGGAAAATAATTTCATTCAAATGGCTGCCTCGGCTGGCCATGCAGTAGCCTACACGATCGGTCCAATTTTTAAGCACATTATCGATTGTGTGCAGCTGTATTTCACCAATGGCTTCACGAATATTGTCCTTTAAAGCGTCAATTGTCTCTGGCTTGTTGGCGTAACACTTATCTTTGACGGCACCCCACAAATAATAGTCCAATGGTGTCAAATCGCAGCTCCGAGGTGGCCAAATGACATCAGCTCTGCGGCTGATAATGCGATCTTCAAAAACAGGGCGCAAAACATCGAGTGTAGCTTCGGCTGTGTGGCCCGTAGCGCCGTCCTGTTGAAACCAAATCTTGCCAATATCCTCCTCTTTAATTTTTGTGAACAAAAATTCATTCAACATGGCACGATAACGATCGCCATTGACTGTAACGGCCACTCCTTGCTCATTTTCGAAGAAAAATGGCCCAATTATGCCTCTGGACCAAAATCCGTTTGGTGATTCGTTTTGGGTGTATCGGCTTTTCAATGTATGCGTGCGGGTTTTCTGTGACCCAAATGCGAAAATTTTGCTTGTTTACATACCCGCCAAGATCAAAATAAGCTTCATCTGCAAAGATGATTTTTTTGGCAAAATTTTCCCACACATTCTGCAACATTACCATGATTTTCAAAGTAATGTCGCAATATTTCCCAGCGTTGTTCAAGCGTATACACAACCATATTCGTTCAGCAGAAGGATAAAACTAATTATCTGTCAAATCAGACATGAGCTAATTGTTACCATTCACGAAATAAGCACTAGTTGAAAAAAAAGGTTAGATGGCGGACCATTTATATTATACTCAGAAGTGACAACACTAACAACACAAATATTCTATTTTTAGATTTTTTGTTTATTTTTCTAATCTCCTCCGTGTCTATTTCTACTCCGTCTCTATTATGTTAAATTTAGTTAATCTTTTTACGAAATTTTGGACACTTAATTTTAGCGGAATAATACATACGCCGGCAAATATATTTAAATTTAAATATTTTTTTTTAATAAACAAATTTTTAGTACACATTAGTAATTCAACAAAAATGTTGATAGATTTTCATGAAAACATTTTCCTAAATTTTCCAAAACTTTTACTAACTTTTTTTTATAAATATTTTTTTTTATGAAATTGCTTTTAATGAATTTTTACTTTATATTTAATTGCTTGAAACGTAAAACCAATAAAATTTAATTTAATTGCTCAAAAAAAAAAAATTTCAAATACCAATTTAATTAATTTTGATTTTCTTTAATTTCTTAATAAAATTTTAAAACAAAATATTTTTTATTAATGAAAGCATTGATATAAAATACAAATAATAAAAACCAAATTGTCTTCAACCTCAAAAAAAAGGAGTAATAAAAATTTTCCCACCAAGCCAAAAAACAAAGAAATAATCTAAGCCCACAAATAATACCAAAGCAACCCAGACATAATAACAACAACACTAACATCGACAACACCAAACAAAACCTAAAAACACCACCTTAACCAGTTTTGACCATATGTACGATATCTTTAAAACAAAAACTACAACAAAAATATTTAGCAAAGCCTTTAACAATGAAATTTCATATATAAAACAACAATTGTTAAACAATAACGTTAAACTAAATTTGTTGTATAAATGGTAAGCATGCGCAAAAGCTGGCTTTGGAGTTGAATCAGCAGTATAAGCCGATGTTGGAATACTATAAACTGCATTTTTATACATATGTTTGTAACAGGCTTAAAGGAGAATATCAAACTTATAGTGCGGGTGTGTTTTTTTTTTTCGTTTATTTGGCCATCTCACAAGAGATGGCATACATAGTTGTAAATTCCATATTATAAACAAAAAAAAAAACTGGATTTTTTGCAGTGATTTTTTTTTGGTTTTTATAAAAAACGTGCAAAATTCATGATAAAACTTTAAAATTTAAAACAAAAAACTGATTTTGTTATTTTTTTTATTAATACGTAGGGAGTATATAAAACATTTTTATTTGCGGAGATCCACCCTTTTTCGGTTATTGATATAACACGATACCTTTAATGTAAAAAGAACAACCATAGCTGTTGCCTAGAAAACGTTAAAGAAATCATTATTATGCTTATAATCATCATGAAACAATTGAAGTTTGTTTTTTTTTGCTTAAACTAAGATCAACAGATGCTGATTCTTATTTTGTTAAAGGCTTAAACGAAGAAGACTCTATGGAATAAAGAAATCTACACTATCTTCATCAATAGTTTTTCCTAAGAGTTTTACTTTATTTTATTTTTTTGCATTTTTAAAGATTTCTTTTGACTTTAAGCTTAACTTTTAAGAAGATTATCTATCAGTTTCAGTTAAAAACTTTTTAGTCAGCCAGCCAGCATATGGTCTTTTCTACTAACATAACATATGTTTGTTGTATTCTACATTCATGCTTGAATACTGTTTAACAAACAGCTATAAAGGTAAAAATCTACTAGCAGAGTTTCTTAGGAGAAGACTCAGAAACAGGACAACCAATCTCTTAAAAGAAAACATGCACTGAAAATATTGAAAAAATAATTGCAAGGATTTTATGTTGGGCGCCATTCTTTTTTTTGCCTTTGGATATTTTACACATTGTCAGATTTATATAAAAAAAAAATTAAGAAAGTTTTCGAAAGTTATACTTAATGGCAGAAAATAAAATTTCAAGGGTGAAGTGCCAATTTTAAATTAATTTTTTCAATAAAATATTATACATAAAATTATTTAACAAAATCCAAAACTTTTTGAAATTTTGTTAAAATTCTGGTGTAAGCCACTTTTCAAAAAATTGGTTCATTGTTTGCCATTTGAGAAACTCTTAATCTTACTCTATACTGTAAGAGAAACTTTAGAAAAACCAAAAAAAAAAAAAAAAAAAATTCTCAAAAAAAAAAAATATTGTAAACCAGAAATCGTGACTATGTAGTATAACGTGGTTTCTTGTTGTTTGATGATCGTATAATATGTGCTATATGCGATCTGTATGGTATTTTTTTTTTGGTTTTCTTTCCTATCATCATTATTATCATCATACTCCTAGTCATCGTCATCATCATCGTGGTTTTCTGCAAAATCATATCTAAAACTATGCGATTTACCGACATGCTGTGCATGCTGATATGATAAAAACTAGTGTTCAAAAAAGAAATTGCGAAAAAAAAACACATTCTATAGACAAAAACGTTTGAAGGTATAGTCTAGATACAAAGAAAAAAAATTTAATATTGGCTAAAAATTCTAACCAAAACAAAAATCGAGTTTTGATGATATTTTTACAGCTTAAAAAGAATTTTATGAGCTTTAGTTATTGTTACAACATAAAGTATGATGGGAATTTTTTTCTTAATACACCAAAAACAAAGAGGAATTTAAAGGAAACGTTTTGTTAAAGAATTATTAAAAATATTTTGAGAAAAGGGATTTTTAATACAATTTTATATTTTATATAAAACATGAAATTTTTAATTAAGAATATATTCCAGATTTTTTTAAAATTCTATAACGATTTTCTTTTGTCCGATATCCGTCTGTTGAAGTGGTAATCGCGTTCACAATACATAAGAACAGTTACAAATATTTCACCAAAAATATTGGTTATAAATAGACCTGGGTTTTTTTTTTTAATTTCAACTTTTAAGGAATGTATTTTTGGAGTGGAACAAGATATTGCATTAATTTTTTATATTTACTCAAGAATTTATTTAGGTAAATAACAAACATTTAAAAAAAGAAATTGAACCGATTTCGTCCCACAATTCGCAAAAAACCTGAACCTGTGTTGGACCTAATTAAGAATTTCACATTTTTAAATGGATATATCTCGGGAACTATTAGAGATAAACCACACATCTAAGCATATTTTTTGTTAGCCTCTACTTGTAGATTACAAATATGTTCAGTGTTTGAAAATCGGACCAGAAACAAAAAAGGAGAGTACTCAAAATTATATATGCAGACTGTTTCCTATTTTGGGTGGTCATATTGCCAGCTCCGGGGGTCTGGAAGGTTCAAAGCTTTAGCATGATATTACGTCACTTATGCATGTCCCAAATTTTATTGCAATCGGACTAGTAAGTAAGAAATGGCCGAATTAATTCCAAAAATGTTGTGATATATCCAAATGTGATGTGGTAAACCAGCATATATAAACGAGTTGATCACAAACACACAGTTTTGTATAACAACATGCCTAAAGATTACGAACAGTAGTAAAATAATCGAAAAAAATATTGGTACTCATATTGAAAATTTGAAAACTAATTTTGCACTTTAGTTCAATTTCTTGGTAGGTGTCTGGATAAAAAAAAAAATACACCAGGCGATTCGAGATAAATAAAATTTAATGTGCACTTAAGAAACTTTTTCACCGCAAACATATATTTGTACCACACACAACAATTTTGTTTTTGCCTGAAAAAACTGTTTTAATTTTTCTAATTGTATTCACCTCCAATATTGCATTTCACCTCAAATATATTTTCACCTTAAGTTTGTTGCGACTTTAAATAAATTACACTGTGCAACAAGAAATTGTATCCCGAAGGAAACCAACGAGAAATGAAAATAGATTATCAGAAGACAAAAACTACCAAAAACGTAGCTTTAGTTTTATTTTTTATTTCATTGCCTTTTGAAGTTTGGCTATTTTTTACCGTTTTTTATATATTGGTGAAAATTAAAAATTTTAAATATTATTTAATGCACACAAAAATATGTGAATATTTACGCGTAGATTGTATTAGATCGGTTATTAAAACAAACAAAAATAATATTTTTTTTCTAAATTGAGCAAAAAACATGAGTTCATAAATAAATTTTGTAATATCATTTTTTTTGAATGACCTGTCCCAGTTGTATGCTTTTTTTCAAATCTCTATAATCTGATTTTACAGAATATTTTGTCTTAATGCACATCATTTCGAACTTTGATAAAAACCCAATTTTATTGATCTGTGTTAAAATAGTACAAGGGTAAAAAAAGAAATTAAAAAACACCCAAAATTTAAATAAACAACCAAGAATCGTAGTTAAAAAAAAAAAAATAACTAGGCAAAAATTCAATCACTTTTAACATATGAAGGGCTAATTGTAAAAACTTGATAAGCCACATTTTTTTTAGTTTGTTTTTGCCTTTTAAAGGTTAAAAAGATGCAAAATATATGACTTTTGCAGAGCGTTTATACTCTAGGCACTTGCAATAAGTGTTTAAGCAAAACTTCTATTAAATATCAAGCAATGGAGATCTAAAAAAGAGCGAAAATCTATAAAACAATATATGTGGCTTATCAAGTTTTTACAATAAGCCCTTCATATGTTGTATTATGACAATTAGTAAATTGGTAAATTTATTTATGGTAAAAATTGGTAAATTTTCTAACTAATTCATTAAGACTTACACTAAAAAATATTACGTATTCAAAAAAGTCTAAAATAATTCTTTAAAAAAAAAATATTATGAAAAATTCAATAAAATACGAAAAACAACTAAAAATGCATCGAAAAATTTGACTTACGCTTACTCACTCACGAAAAACTCACTGACTCAAATTCACGTGAGTAAATTTAGTTTCCTGGAATATGTCAAATCTGTCATCTGTCATTAAGTTAAATTTTTAAAAAAAGTTTCGATGTGAATGTGCACTTTTTTCTGGTTTTTAAGGTTTTAATAAACAAAACTTAAATAAATTTATTTTTTTTTCTTCGTTTTATAACAATTTGATAGCTTTACAGAACATGTTTGTTTTGAGTTGTTTTAAAAATCGTAATATAACTTTTTTATATTAGCTGCCACAAGAAAATACAAAACCAGTTGGCATATAAGCTGATGCACTTTGATTTGGAATATTCCACTTACAAGGAAGGTATTTCCACCTTTGGATATGTTATAGAGGAACAACAAATAAGAGACAATCTAACGTTTAAGGGTTAAAAAGTGAGGTTAAAAATTAATTTGTTTTTGTATGAAAACTTGGCTTTAATTTAAGAAACCTAGATTTATTTCTACACAGGATTAAAGTACTCAAGAGAGCAAAGACTTTTATACCCATATTGTCTGTATTGTGGACATAGAGTTGCCACATTTTTGAATTATTTAAAATATAGTTTCCCATTCTTTGGGAAAAGTTGTATAAAAACCTAACGACTTCGAATATAGGAAAAACTAAGACATCCCCCTGATTAAATTAAAGGGGCATTACCAGGCAATATTAGAACTAGAATTCCTTAATGAAACGCCAGATTTAATGATACTCAAAACATATTTTTTTTAATAACATAAGTACTTAAAAATCTTTAGAGATATTTTGTACACCAGTGAATGTGTCTTCAAAAACTCTTTCGTTTGATATAAAATTTGTCTATATATAGTTTAAATGGAAAGAAATAAACCTGAAAAACGTAAAATTGTGTAATTTTAGACCCCACTTATTAAAGCCTAAACATGCTATTGTACTTCTAAGAATATTACAGATCCCTTCTCTACAAGATATCTCAAGTTCATTAACATATTCCGGACCTGGTAGGGATACAGCCCTTCTTAGTTTTTTTATCTAGCCCAAAAACCATATGAAGGGAAACATTCGAAACACTCCCTTTCTCTAATTCGGATTTATTGTTTGTCCAGATTTCGATAACATTCGTATATAAGATAGAGGAGACGAAAGAAATAAAAAATTGGCAAAAACCATACCAGCCCAATTCCATATTTAGGGGGCAAATGAGTTTCAAAGTTGTTGCAAACATTTTTTTTCAAAATTTGTACTATTTTCTGCATGCAATGGAAAGGTAATCCAAATACCTTTCATTTGATAGCAAATTTGTATATTGTTTTTTAAAGAAGATTGAAAATAACGGAAAATTGAGTTATTTTTTACCTAAAATTTTAGCCCTTAAACGTGAAAGATTCTTATTCTTATTTGTTTTGTCTCCTCTATGCAATTTTTATGGCAATCGGAGGAAACCATCAGCGGTTTTATTTGCTACCTTCTGATAAGCATGTTTGCATTTCTAATTAATTTTTTAATAACTCCACTCATTAATTCCTTAACATCTCATTATAACCTTTCTATTCAGTATTTTAAATAATTTCTCTATTCTAACACTTTAATCCCTTGCTGTGATTTAAACGTTTTAGCGTTAATAAACTAACTTATCATAAAATCTATATAATAAATGTATTTGCGTGTTTCATATTCATTTTTATAATATCTAAAAAAAAAAAAAACTACAGTTAAAATTATAAGAAATTATAAGAAAAACACCAGACTTTAACGCCAGTCTAAAGAAAGACGAAAAAATAGAATATAAAAATTAAGATAACTGAACATTAAACACAATTAATTGAACTTCCTCAAATGCTGG
Source organism: Delia radicum (assembly GCA_021234595.1). Taxonomy (NCBI): domain Eukaryota; kingdom Metazoa; phylum Arthropoda; class Insecta; order Diptera; family Anthomyiidae; genus Delia; species Delia radicum. The sequence goes on from CM037851.1 coordinate 82,518,964, forward strand.
CAAACAGACTGAATATAGACTTTTACAAAATTACCTAAATAACATAAAGAACTATTAAATAAAGTGCAACAAACATGAACTCCATATCAAATGTTCATTACGAAGAAAAAGAAGAAAAACAACAAAGTAACACACGTTCTGCGCACGCGCACTTGTTGCGCATCGGCTGGCAATTAAAAGCGTGAAATTGCCTAAGAAAACACACACAATAACAAATAGAGGCAAAATACTAAATAATAAAACACAATTAAGGGACAATTAAACATTGATTAATAAAACAGAAAACACTCGAGGAAAAATTAAGAATTTAACCTACATTTTTGTGAAAATATAAAAAAAAAATAGAAACAAAAGGATGTCAAATATTTTAACAATAATTAATTTCTTGAATGCACAGAAAAAACTAAAAGCGGGTTTCAATTAAAAAAATGTATTAAATCGATTAATATTTTAATTGATGTTGCATCTATCACGACAATGATAATATCAGTTAAAATTTTTATTGAAAATTAAATAGAAAAATATTATAAATACCGAGGTAGAAAATTGCCAACCGTGCCAAAAATATAGTACTGGCAAACCATCGCCAATTTTCAAAGGTACAACTAATATTGTACTATGAAAACACAATTTTGTTTGCTTGTCTGGGGTACTGACTACCCCACTCACAAAATACTTTGCTAATATAGTTTTTACCAATATTACAACCAAGCATTTTTTTTTTAAATTGTATTAGTTTTTATACATTTAAATGCTATGTATAAGACTAAGGCCGTGCTGTATTGCGGCTTCTTAAATGTGTTTTATTATACACATTTCTCTAAATTCATTTAATTTAAGCTATTTTAAAAGCATCAACGTTTGGCCACTGTTATCAATCGGGTAACAGGACATTACTGTCAAGATTGTTAATCCCACGTTCTGCCAACGCATAACCGACCGTAGACGACACTGTGCTGATTGTATTTTTCTGCATGGGTAACTATCTCCAAAAAGAATTATGATACTCAAAAAAAAAATGTGTGAACGATACTTTTGTATATGTTTTTTTGGTAATGCTGTGTCTGTTTGCGACTGAGTTTGCAAACTTTAAATGCATTTGGTATTTTATACTACAGCTTTTATATTTAACCAACAGCTTATGAAAATTTTATTTGAGAATTATGTCTAAAATAAATTATGTATTTATTTATATAAAAATCAAATAAAATACTGATTGATTCAATTAAATATTTGTTTATAAACAAATTTAATTCTAATTAATTCTTTAATTAGATAGTTTAGGTTGAGAATTTTTTCTGTGTATTTGAAAAAATCTAAAGAAAATTAATTACACAACAAAGGCAAGTCATGCTAAATTTTTTTTTTTACCAAATTAACCAACACTAACACTATAAACTTTCAAGGAAGTACCGCTGGTTGGTTCGCTCTGATTACTATAACATTTGGATATGTGATTAAGCGGAAAAATTAAATAATCATATTTAATTTCAAGTTCATGGACTAAAGTTTAGTGTCAAAAATAATAGAATTTCCAGTTATTTGTGGTTTTCAAGCTTTTTCAAAGAAACAACATAATTTGGAAATTTGATGACCTTTGGTATACAAAAAATAGTAAAATTTTTAAATACAAAAAAGTTTCTATTAACTTTGAAACACTTTTTACCCCCTTAATATTCGATTGGGCAGGTATGTTTCTTTACAAATTTGTATTACTTTCGTCCAATCTATTTTGTATTCGAATTTCATCGAAATCTGGAGAAACAAACCACCCTGAAGACTTCCCTGGTTAGATTAATTTTCGAGCTTGTATTAATAGAAGAACTACATCTCTATATGTTATTTGTTTTTTTTTTTTTTTTTCTTCAAAAACTGCAACATTAATATCGTTAGAATATATAATATAACTCTAAAAGCATTAAAGCTTGGTTATGATATGTTATAGAAACTTGAACGAGCATGAACTTTTGTTAATTTTCTTTAAGCATTATAAAAAAAGAAAATAAGAAAAAAGTGTTTAACTTAATTTATGGTTTAGTTTAGTTTTCTACAAAACACTAAAGAATAAGAAAATTATGTTACCCATTATAAACTATGGTAGTTGGTTGGGTATAGTTTAAGATTTTGACAGTTTAGTTTTTAAAATATGTGGGGAATAACACTAATAAGTGCAACCACAACACTATTTGTAGTAAATAAAAAACGGGGGAATATACATCATCTGAACAATGAATGACATGATGTTAAAGAAATTTATAAAGGTAGTGCATACATGCTGATGACGATGATTTTTATATGTCACATGGTAGGGAAAAATGTAGGTTAATTTGTATAACAAAAATATAATAGAAAATATATAACAGTAGTTTTAGAAAAACTGCTTCAGAGTTGTGAGGATTTTAAGTAAAAATGTACAAATGTTAGCCAAATATCAAAAAAGTTAAAGTTTTGCTGAATGGATTTCCATATATGTCCTAATGTGGCATCACTTATTAATCTTATAAGTTTACACAGTAAAATAGTAAAATCCAAATAACAGGTTGCAGAACAACTTCTTGTGTATGATAACAGGTTCTAATTTTTATTCTACAACCGATTCTTTTTATATGGAGTTTGTCCTATTGGCAATAGGTTATTTACCTCAAAACTGGAACAGGTTACTTTAGAACCGGTTCTAGAACCAGTTATAGAACTAGTTATTGGACAGTGAAAACTTACATTTTAACTCCTAAGAACCTGTTCTAGAACCCGTTCCATGTAACCGGTAATAAACGAGTCTGTTCTAAAACAGATTAAAAGGTTATCTGTTCTAACAAAATTTTGCTGAGTTACGTTTTTGTAAAATTCATCTACAGATTTAAAATCTATAATTTTTTAGCAAATATTTCTGTTGATTTTAACAAAATGTACCATTATTTGCGTTCTAATAAATTTATATATACATATCAAAGATTTTGTTGATACTACAGATTTTGTTAACTGTTTTTAGTATATTTATAGTAAACGTTTTTGCTAATTTTAGCAAAGTAAATTGCTATTTTTAATTAAGTAAAATTAAACTCAAATATAACCAAAATTTTGTATAGTAAACTATTTTATTTTTATTGTTCTTATTTTATTAATATTTAGCACACAAAAAATACAAATTTTAGCCGTATTCGGCAAATAATTTTTAGTACCTTCTTCTGCTATTTTTATATGTTTATTTTTATGAGTGTATTTATTTAGACATCAAAAAAGATTGTTTTCAAAATAAAAAAAAAAAAAATATATATATATTTGGAAATATTTTTTTTTATAAAATTTTACAAAAATTTTAGTTTGAAAATTTAATGGGTCGAAATGGACTAGTCTCCAAACATGTTTGTTCAATGGGTAAAAAATTATATTTATTTGCTAAATATTTATTTTGCTTTTGGTGTATTTATTTAAAAAAAAATCGGTTATGTAGCCCATTGGGGACTAGGTTCAAATATGGATCGATTTTAGATAAAATTAAAAATCGATTTTTTTGTGCTAATATCATAATATATGATATAATATGAATTTAATTAAGATAGTGTTGTAAAAATTATTACATTTCGATGAAACATTCTTAGGGACTACAAATAAAAAAATTTACTAATTACAACGCAAAAAGGTAGAGTTCATCACGAAAAAAATTGAGTAAAAAAATTCTAGAACATTTTTTTAACTAATTTTTGCAGAGAAATCAAAACAATTTTAATAAAAACAAATTTTTTTAAAAAATAAATAAATATATTAAAAAAAAATAAAAATGTTTAGGGAAATCCTTACGCGGAACAAAATTAAGCGTCAAAATAAAATTTCAATTAATATTAAAATCTTTATACACAAAACTGAATTACAAAAAAATTTAAGTGTAAAAAAAGTAACAAAAAATGTTCTGGGAAAAATGTTAGCGGAAGAGTATTCGGTCAACAAAATTTAGCATTAAAAAATTTTAATTTTTACAAAATTTTATATTAAAAACGAGTGATCAAAAAACTAATTGCCAAAATATCGTTAGAAGCGCTTAAAAATAAACATTTGTGTAAAAATTTAATAACGGAGAAATTTCGTCGAAAAACAAATCCCTCGAATCGTAATTGTTTGTCAGATGTGTATACCAATTTGAAATATTTGCGAAAAAAATCGTCAGTAATATACGTAAGTTATATAAAAGAGCGGATAAAAGATCAGCCAATCTTTTATCCGCTCTTTGATATACACAATCTATAAGGTGGCGCAAAAGTAATGCTCCTATCAGGAAATGCTATACATAATAAATACATAATAAAAAAAAAACATCGGAAGGTTATTTTGCGCCACCTTATATTTTAAAACTTTTGTGAAGAACAAAATTGTTCACAAAAAAAAAAAAAAAAAATGCGAAAAAAACTAAAAACCAACAAATTACAACAAGTTAGATATCTAAAAATTAAACAAATTTTTGGTGGAAAATTTTTAGCGGAAAAAATTAGCATTGAAAAGAAAGAAAGAAAGAAAAAATATTGTAAAACTAAGTGGTAGAAACAATTAAGCGTTAAAAATCGTAAAAAGTGTTTCTGAAACCCCATTTTTGCGCAAATTATCGAAAATGTGTAAAATTACTAACTAAGCAAAAATAAATTACACAAATAGTAATTAAGAGAGTTTAGAGCAAAAATATATTATACATATGTATTGAGAAAAAAGTAAAGTCATTGTTTTTACCAAAAAAAAAAAATAGTTAAAATATTTCAGAGCGTACACAAAAAATAATTTTATAAATTGCTAAATTGAGGGAATTATTTTGAATAAAAACAAAATCGCGAACAAAAAAAAATTTATAATTTAATTGTTGACATTTTCGCGAAAAAAAGTCTCAACGCAAAATTTGAGGAATTATTTTGAATAAAAAAAAGATTGCGAACAAAAAAGTTTGGCTAGAAAAAATAACGCGAAAATCGCGATATTTAGCCAGAAGCTTACAGTAATTTTAAATTATCAAAAATTAAATACACCCAAAATTGTACGTTTAACAATTTAGCTAAATTTGATAAAAAAAAAAATTTGTATAGATTTTTTTTTTTTAGTTTTGTTAAAATTTTGTAATTTTTCACAAAATCATTTTAATGACAAGAAATCCCTGTACAGCTGTTAAATTACAGTCATTTTTTTCGACAGAAGTTAACAAAGAAATTTTTGCTACAAATTAGTTAATTAGTTAAAAGAAAAAAAAACTTTTGATTTTATAAATTGGGTTTGTATGCTAAATTTTTGGTTTATTCTTTTTCTTGCAATTCTCTAGAAAATAATTAATTAAACCTTATATTTTCCCAAAAAAAAAATAAAAAATCAATAGATTTGCTACGTACCTTAACTGTACAATTTGTTACTGTTTTTTGTTAATAATGTTTTCCCCTCAAAAAAAAAAAAAACTAAAATTTCAAATATATATTTTGTTCTGCTTTTTAAAACTTTGATCACGATCATATTGCTTTTTTAATTTGGAGCAAAAAAAAAAGAATTCGTGCTTCTCTTGTAGTTTTTCACGTTGATATTTTATTGTGGTTTTTCTACGCTACATCTTAAACTTAAATGAAAATCAATTTTAAAAGGGCTTTTTTATAAAATTTTGTTGTAACAAAATTCTACTGTCAAGTAGTACTATTTGTTTTACAAGCTTTGTTTAAATGAATTACAAGGTTTTTGGTATTGATATTGTCGATGAGATGTTGCCTGTTTTCTATGTTGGAGAAAAAATAAAACTGTTAATTAGAAGTGAGTTTTTGAGGTTAGAAAGAATTTAAAAAATAAATAAAAAAAATTTATATATTTTGTAATTAATTGGAATTTTACTTTTATACAATTAATTTGAACTAAAATTTAAGCCTTGAATTGTCTATTCTTAAATGTTTCACTAAAATTTGCATTATTACACACTCATAGCAATACGACAGTAAAAATACAAGACAAATCTACTAAAAATTAGTTAAACATAACGTTGGAGGTATAAATTTGCTAAAATTAGCAAATTTTTTTATTCTAAATATTACTAAAATAGGAACAGCAAAAATAAAACTGGTATATTCTATTTGAATTTTATGCATGCAGAAAAAAGACACTTTTGAATATGTTTGCTTGTAAATATATATATATACATATATTTACAGTGATTCAAATTTCCAAATTTAATCAAAGATATATCGGCAAATTTTAAAGTTTTTAGATATTATGTTTGGATATGCAAACATACTTACACTCAAAAAACTAAGTTAGTATAAATATTAGTAAAACGTCTTCTAAATCAGGTATACTATTTTTTAGCAAATTTTTTGCTAAAATCGTGTTTTCAGCTAAAACTTTTGTTATACTTATTCAGCACTCAACTGTTTTATACTAATGCTTTACTAATATTATACTAATGTTTTACTAATTAATTTTGCTAAAAAAAATTGTGCTGATAAGCACATTAATAGTGTGGACGACAGCCAGATTGAAAGATATGCGCAGAATGAAGCAGATGTCGCGGCATGTCAAGATGTAGTAAGAAGATGAAAATGATACTAAAAAGTACAACTCTAATAAGACACATAAAAAAATTAACCATGGAAGATTTTTGTATCTGTTTTTCATACATAAAACAAAATTGAGCATTAAAACAACTTAAATTTTGCGTTGTCACCGGCTTGTGAAAATAATTGCCTATTAATTAAATAAAAGACAAAATAAAATATTTAAATTTAATATGTATTTCTAAACTAAATGTTTATAGATTAATAATCTAGTGTGGCCAAATTGCAAACAAACATATACAGACATGTAGACAGAGTAAAGCGAAAGACAAAGACACACATCTTAGGTAGATGTTTATGATTCCTTTTTCGTATTGCAAAAAAAGGTTGTTTTTTCGTTTCGGATGTTTTTGTTTATTTTTTTTCGTTTCGTTTCTATAATTATCTTCGGCAGTTGCGTCCTTTAAAAGATAGCATCATTTAGACAACCATTGATGTAAGTAGTTTAAAGAAAATTTTTGTTATGTTATATATTTTTATTTCTATATATTTTCAGATATTAAATTAATTCATGTCGTCAATGTGGGAAAATGAAAATTTTTATATTTCGTTATTATAGTAAATTATTTTTAAAAGAATCACAAAAATATGTATTATGATTTTCAGCAAATAAATTAACTAAAGTACAATTTTTCTACAATTTTTTTTGCGTTTTTTTTCAGTCTACTAAAATTCATCAAAAAATTTATTAATTTTTAACAAGGCTTTTGTATTTCTAATCCACTAAGTGTTAGCAAAACTTTTGCTGAATCTACTAATTATGTTGCTTAAAATCAGCTCACTGATTTTCAGCAAAAGATTTTGCTGACATTAGCAATTTTTTTTCAAGCACCCTCCTGACTAAAATTTTGCTGACTTTTTGAGTGTATCATAAACATATATATGTTTGTTGTTATACGTTTTTCCATAGTTTCAAACAAATATATGTTTACAGGCAAACATAATTATATTTACAAGCAAACATGTTATGTTAGATACATGGAAAACGGAAATGTTTCCAAACAAAAGTGTATTACCATCATTTTTATTTTTCCAGCAAGGCGTTTTTTTTTTAGTGTTTGTTACTGAAAGTAAAACAAACAGCAAACAAAAACTGTAATATCTACAAAATTTTTGTTATATTTAGTAGAATGCAAATAACAGTATATTTTGCTAAAAATCCACAGAAATTTTTGGTAAAACATTTTAAATTGCTGATTTCAGAAGGGCGGCCAAATTTTACAAGAAAACTTTAAAAATTTTTAATTTGTTTACGATTTTTTTTTGTCTACTAATATTTACTAAATTTTAGCAGATTAATTTGCTACTTTCAATTAACTAAAATTTAGCTTAAATATAACTAAACATTTGTCGATTTAACAGATTTATTTTTACTATTTTTATCTTACTAATAATTATAAAAAATGCTAATTTTAGAAGCCTTTTGTGCAATGTCATTTTTAATTAGTAGTTTTAGCAAAAAATTTTACTTATTTTTGTCTATTAGTGTATTGGAATATAACTTTTATTTTAAGACACAACATATTTTTTTTTTTATATATATAAATGGAAGTAAATGTAAAACATTATATTATTGTAGGTGTCTGGTATTAAAAATTTTATATTTACTTACTATGAAATAACACAACAAGTTACTATTTCATATGAAAAAATTAAGAGTTGTCTTAATTTAGCTTTTGAGTTATAACTTTTGAACATCCCAACAGCTGTTCTTGATTTTTAATAGGAAACTTAAGTAATTAATAACAAACACTTTAGGTCAAAATCAGCAATTTTTACCATCTACTATGTGCAACCATTTCCATTTCCGCAAAATTATGTAGGGGGTATGAAAATTTAGTTTTTCAGACACACACTTAGAATACTATGTAGTCAAAGAGCACTGTAAATGTAGTTAAAAGCAAATGAAATTTCACTTAAAGAAAGGATGATTTACATTTCAGTTAATTCAACAAACATTGTCATTTGTTTTTTAATCTTCAAAAAATGAGTAACAATTGTAGTAAAAATTAACCACATAAATTAGTAAAAAAAATAAACAGATTTTTATTTCTTTTATTTTTTGAAATAACAAAAAAACGACAGTCAAAAATTAATGTAAAAGCAAAAAACAGTCATTTAATGTGGTTTGTTTTTTTAAATGAACTAAAAGGTTAGTAAAAAATTTAATTTGTTCCACAAATAACTGATATTTACATTAAAAATAAAGACACTGCACTATGGGAAATGAGGAGTCAATTGACCTAAAAGAGACTGGTTAAAGAAGGACTTATCTGTATAATTTAATACTGAAGTGGGTTAAGCAGTGTCAACTGTCCTAAAATTACGAATCCTGTGACTGGTAAAGGGAGAACATACCACTTAACCAGAATGCTTATTAACAAGATAAATGCAGGTGGGCAGAATTTTACCCATTGGAAGCTGTTTAGTTTTCGTTTATTTTTATGCCCATCTTTGGTTAGTCCTATGGCATGCCACTATGTGGTTTAAAGCAGGACAAATGACCCCCGCCTATGACAAGCCCATGTTAAAGGTGCCAGTTCTTTACATAGGGTAGGGTTTAGCAGTGGACCGGTCTCTGGCACGAAGGGACCGATCCTGTGGCACACGCAGGACTGGTCCCATTCTCTAAAGGGTGTATTACCACCCAAACAACTACATATTTTTAAAGCTGAAGTTCCCTGAGTGCAGTTTTTAAATGTAATCCTAAAAATATAAGCAACTTACAATAAAAGAAAAAATTTAAAAATAAAAATTCAAAAATTTATAATTACACGCAAAAAAAAATTGTGTAAGCATATTTGTTTTGTTTTTATATTTCGATAAAATTGCTTAAATTTTCCATTTTTCATAAATTTTTTTTTTACAGTTTTTTAACGAAAATTCTTTTAACAAAAAAACTATCATAATATATTGTCATCTATGCGTACAACACAATTAATCTTTCATGCATGTTTCGGCTTAAATTTTTTGTCTTTACATTCATATTTTATAAAGGTAGTTTTGTATCAAAAGTAATAGAGATTATGGTAGTGAAAAATATGAAAAGGCAGCCGTAAAACGAACACGTACAAACAATGTGCCTTAAATACAACCAGAACCAACTTTTTATATTCAAGCCAAAGCTTAAGCATGCGAAAAAAATTCTAAAAACCCCCTCCTAGATCACACAGAAGACGAAGAAAAAAGAATAAACCTTTTGGAAAAGAAAAACAGAACAGACAATTAATTTTTTGTTGTTGTTGTTGTGTTTCTTCAGTCAAGGGAAGACTGCCAGACAGCCCGACAGACAAATAGTCAAGCAGACAGTGCGTTAGACATTACGATTACACTCTACTATAAGTATGAATGTTGTATGTATGGCGTATAAACCTTCTTATAAACGATCATCAACAATAAACATCAAGTTTAAGCTGAAATGCCGCTTTTATTGTATTTTGTGGCGTACTCAAAAAGTTGCACGTGAATCTTTTAGTACACAGAGAGAATTTTCTTGAACGAGTTTAATGAAATTTTTTCCTAAACTAATAAAGTTTTTCTTTCACAAAGTGAATGAGAAGTTTATGAAACTTTTTTGAAAAAACTTCATAATTTTTAGGAAATTATTTTTAATGAATTTTTTTTATTAACAATATGAAATTTTTAATAACGATAAGAAATTGTTTATAAAATTTAATGAAAAAATGCATAAATTTGAATGAAAAATTTCAATGGACGATTTTCAATGATAATTTCATGGATTCAATGCAAAATTCATTCCTATCTGTGAATAATTTTATCAGTGTATTAAATTTTTTAAACTTCTTGTAATTTTTTATGTTGCATAATTCTTTTTTGTTTTGAGGAAGCTTATGGGTTTGTGATTTTTATTTTCTTAAGAAATATAAGAATTTTAAGACGTTTTCCGTTTGCAAATGTGTTAGATGAATTTTGTTAGTTTTGGGTGGAGTGAATTGTAAAATTTTTTGTGTGTTCTTCTCTATATGCATTCCTTAGATTTATATTTCTTATCTTTTTCGTATGTATTTTTATATGAATATAGTACTTGACATTATGTTAGAATAAATGTGCTTGTTGTTGGAGTATACTTCTACTTTTAAAATTGATTGCTATCGTGTTTTCTTCATCATTATGATGATCATCTTCTACTTCTACGGATTTTAGTTACTGCTAACACAACAAAGCCTTATTCTTTAACATTATTAAACTATAAGGTTTTTATTTAACTTAACAGTGCAACAATGTTAAGAGATAAATTTACTTTATGGGAATTTTTTTTTTTAAAAAATTATCGTAATTAATTTAACAATAAGAAAATTAAACACAGATTCAAAATTAAAATTTTTTAAAATGTGTAAATTGTAAACTAACAGATGAAAATTTTAAATATTTTTATAAACAATATGTTTGAATAACAATAAAAAACAATCGTTAACAAACTCTGAAAGAATTGTTTTTTTTTTAAAACTTTTTAAAGTCACAGCTAGTTCTGAATATTTAGTATAAAAGATTACTCAATTTGTTCAAGCCCGGAAAGTTTTTGTTAATTTCTTAATTTTCTGAAAAAGTAAAGATGTTTTTCTATCGCATGAGAAATCGTGATAAACAGTTTATTTTGGGAGAAACTAATTGTCGAATATTGAGCAAATATGTGATTAAAATTCAATTATATGTTCTAGTAACAATGTACGTATACGTATTGGTAACAGCGATATTAATAATATCGCGCATACGTACTAAAAAATATTTAACGAAAATATTCTCAAAAACTTTGCCATTAAATTTTATGTTGTTATACACTTAGAATAATATGTAAGTAAAGAACACTACAAATGTAGTTAAAACAAGTGAAATTTCGCTTAAAGAAAGGACGACTTACATTTCTGTAAATCCAACTAATATTTTCATTTGTTTTTAACTGTTCAAAAAATTATCAGCAATTGTAGTAAAAATTAACAACATATGCAGTAAAAAAATAAACAAACATTTATTTGTTTTATTTTTTAAATAAAAAAAAAAAAAACGTCGTAGAAAATGAATGTAAAATCATAATACAGTAATTTGATATGGTTTGTTTTTTTCAAATGAACTACAAGTGTAGTCAAAACTGAAATTTCTTCTACAAATGACTGTTTTTTCTCACTTTAAAATAAAAACTTCTAAATTCTACGACGGGTTTTGCCCATTTTTAATATTAAACTGTTAAATAGCATGCAACATATTTTAGTTTCAACTTGTTCATCAATGCCTATTTATTACATTGCGATTTTTTTAAAATCTGGAAAAATTAAATTTTTCTTAAGATATCTTTCACATTTTTCTTATAACTTTTGAACCCGTCGGTGGGTTTAGAAAAATTTGACAATGACAGATGGAAGGCCTTCTTTGAACCCGAAGTGCTTGCTGAAGGCCTTCCAGAAGGCATGATTTTTGTTCGCGATGTCGCACTTGGTAGGTCTCTTTTAAACAGGTGAGAAGCGCTTCTATCATGTGATCTAAGAAGAACATGATAGAAGCGCTTCCGGAAGAGCTTCCCGAAGCGCTTCCATAAAAGCTTCAAGAAGCGATTCTTCCTTCAGGGAGGCACAATATAATGCCTTACAGAATTGCTTCATAGAAGGCCTTCTTTACTGCTTCATTGCATGCCTTCTTCACTGCTTATTTTCAGGCCTTTTTGACTGCTTCAAAAGAATGCCTTCAGGGAAGCACAATATAATGCCTTCCAGAATTGCCTTCTTTACTGCTTCAGTGCGTGCCTTCTTCACTGCTTCCTTTCATGCCTTCTTTACTGCTTCCTTTCATGCCTTCTTTACTGCTTCAAAATAATGCCTTCAGAGAAGCAGAATATAATGCCTTCCAGAATTGCTTCATTGCATGCATGACGGCGTTTGTCGTCCTTTGTTCCCAATAGGAACCACAGGACAAAATATATATATAATATATGCATGACGGCGAAGCGCTTCTTTGGAAGCACTGAAAAGACGTTACTGCTTACCAACTCGAAAATACTTTTTGTTGGATAATTACACATTATTTAATTGGAATTATTATTAAAACTGTAGTGTTACTATTTTAAAGTTGCTTATAATTGAACCCATTATAAATTTTTGAGCCGTTAAAGATAAATTATTAACGCGTGTAGACTTAGCATACTTAAACATCGGCTAACACATACACAAATGGTTTTTTATGTCATAAAAACAAAATTTTTAAAATATTTTGCCTCAAAGTGTCCAAAATTTTTGAAATTCCTCATAAAGCTTTTCAAAGTGTTTTTTTTTATATTGGGTATCCTTCTCTTTTCGATCATAACTTTAAATTCAACCACAGATTTAATTCGTTTTCAACATTAACCTATTTGGGAACATTCAAATTATGTTTGTTTAAACCTTAATACCTAGGCCGATTTATTAGAACCGATATTGCGATTGTATTAAAATCATTCAAAATTTAATTTTTCTTAAGGAAACGTTCACTTTTTTTCTCATAACTTTTAAACCTGTCGGTGGATTTTAAAAAATTTTACAATGACAAATTGCTCAATAATGTGGAAGTAGTTATTATAAAAATTTAGCAATATATACAATTATTATGATTTTTGGCTTAATCTTAGAAAATGCTTAATTTAAAGCTACCGTTACATTTTTACTTATAATTTTTAAATTCGTCGCTCGATTTCGATAATTTTTAACATCAATTTGCTTAGAGAATTGAAAAATATTCCTAAACAAAATTTCATATCCCGGCTCTGAGATGTTTTGTTTTAAAAATATAAATTTTTACTCAAAATGTTGATCGATCTAGCACATCCGTTTATTACTTGTTTTCTAAATTATAAATTATTTAATTGAAAGAATTTTCAAAACTCTTTTATTTTTTCATTAGCTTAATAACTCTTTCCTCATAATATATATAAAATTGACAGCTTAAAATTCATTATTATTTACGGTTTTTGTGCAAGTTGATTTTTTTTTCTTTTCTTTTGTGGTTTGTTAATTTTGGTTACTTGTATTTCTTCATGTCTTTTAATTTATGATTAAATTAAAAATTGTAAATAAAAATTGTATCTTTTTGTATGAATGACAACATGGTACATTTTTTTTAATGTTTTTATTTAAAGTTTTTTTTTATTTTTATTATTAAACGTGGGAATATTTTATTTTTAAACAACTTGCTTTAGCTTTCTTATTAAAACAAAAATGTTAATGTTTTTCTTTACTACCCGAAGAAAAAAGTTAATAAGTATAAAGTTTATAGTCATATAATTCTTGTGATACTTGTCATATATGTAAGTCTTGATATATAAGTCTTGCTATAAACGGGTACGTTATGTTGATTCTGGAGGTTGGTACTATATGTATGTAAATTTTCAGAAAGTTCTGGAAAGACGAACACATGGACAAACAATAGGAAATTATGTATATATATTAGAGTTCGTCACAAAAATTTTATTTTTGGATATCATCACTTGTTTTATTTATTTTTAAACTTAAATTTTTTTTTAATTTGAACTCCTTCTAGTGGCGCACGGTGTACAAAAACGCTAATTTAAGGTCCCTTTGATTACTGAGAAAAAAGGGAATAAGTTGTGTGAAAGTTGAACTTGACATTCGATTCTACGCCAAAAAATTTTTTGAAAAATTTGTTTTTTCGGGTTTTAAAGCGCACAGTTTAGTTAATAGAGTGGACGGAAACCACAATTTTTTCAAAAACTTTTAGAAATAAATTTTTTAATCACACACAATAAATATGTATTATCAACTGAGAATAATGGTACAAAAATGTTTGACATATTGCGACTGGCGAAAAAGTTCTCAATTTTGTAAAAAATAATAAAAATATTTTTTTTACCACACAATGAAAAAGTATTTTACTCTGAGAAAAATGCTACAAACATTTTCGATATCGTGGCCTGTTAAAAATTTGTTTATCAAAATAGTATTGCATTTTAGTAAAAACAACATTTTTAAAACTAAATAACTTTTAACTTAATGCGAAAATTTTGCTTTTTGATTGTGTGTACTAAAAAAGTACTTTATAAGTTTTTTAAAAAAGTTTGATGTTTTCCGACCACTCTATTTCCTACATGGTACACTTTAAAAACGGGGAAAAAAAAGTTTTTTCTAATTAATTTATGGTGCGGAATCGAAAGGTGATTTCAAATTTCATATAAATACAGCTCTTTTTGCTCTGCTTGAAAAGGGTCGCCAGGCGCTAGTAGAAGGAGTTGGAAATTTAAAAAAATCATAACGCCATTATTTTTATTTATGCTAAAACTTTTTAAAAAGTGATGATATCTTAAAAACAAAGAAACTTTAGACTTTTATGATGAACTCTAATATATATGGTAGAAACAACAAAAAATTCTGTCACTTTTACATATAATTGTATATGGCATCACATATAAGTCAAATTGAAAATCCGTCTAATTTTCCAATCCATTGATTTATATTTAAATTTTAATTATTATTTGGAATGTGAAGCAAAATACAATAGTAGTGCGGATTTCCAAAAAAAATTATGAAATAATATAAAATGTTATCAAATTATAAATAACTTGATCAAATTATACACTCATAATAATCCATGCTTAAAAATACAAATATATTTTTCGTAAATTTTTTTTCGTAGAATGTACAAACATTTTGTTTATATTACAAAACTTTTGTATAAAACAAATTATATAAATTTACAAATTTCGTAAAAAATACAAACATGATTTCGTAATATTTTTTAGTACATTGTACAAAAATTTGTAATGTTGCAAATATTACATAAGTATGTTTGCACTCATAATAATCTATAGGTGAAATACACGAAAACCGTTGTTCATTTTACGAAAGTTTTGGTTATTTTGACATTACGAAAAAATTTGTAAAATATACAAATCACATTTCGTAAAGTTATGTAAAAACTTTTTTTAAATAAAAATGTGGTGCATACCTTACGGGTTTATTTTAAAATAAAAAAAAAAATGTAATGGTGCCACACCAGAATCGAACTCACGATTTCAGTGAATCCTGCTGTGTTGAAGTAGACCCCTCTACCATTTGCACCAAAGTAGCTGATGCAATACAACAAACTAAAAAGTAACTTAAGTCGAAAATATTATGAAATTTTTATGAAAACTAGAAAAATATGCTACAAATATTTAATAAAAAAGGTAAAATGGCAATTAAATATTTTTATTGAACTAAATAAAATAATATAATTTTTTTATAAATATATCAAATAATATATTAAAAAACAAAATAAAAAAATAATGAAATAATAATAATAAAAAACTTAAATAACAATTTGAAACTAATTGCATTTTATTATTAAATATTTTATCTTTTTAAATATTTGTTTTATTGAATTTCATACTAAACCCGGCAAATAAAGTGGAAGTAGTGCTTTCGGGTCCTCTTTAACTTGTTTTAGGATCCTCTTTATTAACCAAAAGACAAAATATCCATTTATATCAAAACACAAAAATAGTAATAATGAAATAAAAAAATAAAACATAGAAATTTAAAAAATATTAATAAACAAAAAAAATATAAAAACTAAAAAAAAAAAAAAAAAATTTGTCCTGGCCAGGAGTTGAACTCGCAACCTTCTGATTGCAAATCCGACCTCTAACCACATCAACATCCATATGTAATATTTGTAACATTACAAATTTTTGTACAATGTACTAAAAAAATATTACGAAATCATATTTGTATTTTTTACGAAATTTGTAAATTTATATAATTTGTATTATACAAAAGTTTTGTAATATAAACAAAATGTTTGTACATTCTACGAAAAAAAATTTACGAAAAATATATTTGTATTTTTAAGCATGGAATATTATGAGTGTGTTGATGTGGTTAGAGGTCGGATTTGCAATCAGAAGGTTGCGAGTTCAACTCCTGGCCAGGACAAATTGTTTTTTTTTTTTTGTTAGTTTTTATTTAATAATAAAAATTTTTTTTTATTAATAAAGAGGATCCTAAAACACTACTTCCACTTTATTTGCCGGGTTTAGTATGAAATTCAATAAAACAAATATTTAAAAAGATAAAATATTTAATAATAAAATGCAATTAGTTTGAAATTGTTATTTAAGTTTTTTATTATATTATTTGATATATTTATAAAAAAATTATATTATTTTATTTAGTTCAATAAACATAATAAAAATATTTAATTGCCATTTTACCTTTTTTATTAAATATTTGTAGCATATTTTTCTAGTTTTCATAAAAATTTCATAATATTTTCGACTTAAGTTCCTTTTTAGTTTGTTGTATTGCATCAGCTACTTTGGTGCAAATGGTAGATGTCACTGAAATCGTGAGTTCGATTCTGGTGTGGCACCATTACATTTTTTTTTTTAATTTTAAAATAAACCCGTAAGGTATGCACAACATTTTTATTTAAAAAAAGTTTTTCCAAAACTTTACGAAATGTGATTTGTATATTCTACAAATTTCTTCGTAATGTCAAAATAACCAAACCTTTCGTAAAATGAACAACGGTTTTCGTGTATTTTACCTATAGATTATTATGAGTGTATAGACCCATTTTTCGAATCAAACTATAACAGATGAGATACCATCGAATGGCATTAGACAACGTTATGTTTGCCAATTTTCAGATTAGCTAGTGAAGTGATAATGAATTGTATATATATATATATATATAACTATATATGATTATATCTACCTATATCGGAACTTTTTTCATTGGGTTAGCTAATTAATTAAACTACAACAAAAAAATTGTTTAGTATTTTTATGACCATCTTACTATCCTCCTTTTGTATACTTTTCTATTAAAATTATTCTATTAAAATGCATAGAATTTTTTTTTTTGCCGTAAAAGTTTACATACAATGAACGTATATTTTTCCTGATATAAAATAGCTTGGAATATAGCGTTATTGTTGTCATACATGTCAGTCAACGGATGAAACTCACAATGTTGTTTTAAAACTAAACCAACCTAGAAATTAATTGTTTTAACAGCATTAAGTTGACAATTTTTCCTGAAGCTATGATTATACAAATATACATGATTCTCTAGTATTCGCACATATTTCATTTTACTGGAAATTATGATGATTTGAACATGATTTTAATTAAAATTGTAAATTAATTTATAATAAAAAATATCTTTCTTTGCTTAATACTGGAATTTTAAAGAAAATTAAAAAAAAAAAAAAAATTATAATTAAAATATAAAAAAAATAACGGAGTTATTTTTATAGGTGTATGATATTTAAAAATACTGTTGTTGTATCTTAAGGGTTCATTAACTTTTTAAGAAGGGTGTTTTCGTTAAAAGAAATCCGAAATGTGTTATTTGTTTTTTTTTTTTAAACAAAATCTTAAATCCCATAAATCGTTTTGTTTCCTTTTCTTTGGAAAAAAAAAATAACCTTACTGATTGTTTTGTTATTGTAGGCGTTAATAAATTCTGAAATCTTTTTAAATCTTTTATTTGTATTTTTCTTATAATATAATGATTTATGTTCAGAAAAAAAAAATTGCAAACAGGCGCTAAAAGTTTAAAAAAAAAATATGAAAAAAAAAAAATATTTATCTTTAAAATCTTGTTTTATAATAAAAACTTCTTACTCATAAATTTTCATACAAAACTTAACCAAAAATTTAAAAACGCATTTTCATAATTTTTTATGATTATTAACTGCATAATAAAAATCCTTAAAATACTTTGTGTCTTTTTTAAGATTCTCATAAAAAATAGAAAAAAATGCTATAAATTTTTCAAAAGTGTAAGCAGGTTGCTATTTAACAGTTAATTTCTAACTGTAATAATGCTTTATAAATTGGTGGATCAATTAAAATTCAATTTGAAATACAAAATTTTATTGATCATATGATCTTACAATTTATGCTAAGGCACGCTTTTTTCAAAAAATATGGGTTTTTAACTCACTTTCTTATAAGATTTTATTTAGTATTTTTTTTTTTTTTTTTTTTTTTTTTTTTTTTTTTTGTAAAATACACCACCACCAACTATCGTTTAATTTTGTATGGTCATCATCATGATGTTCATGTTTTAGCACACCTTGTTTTGTTTTTCTAAACATCAAAAGATCTTCATCAGTTATAGTAGGCTGTCATATAAACGCGTGTTAAACTCAAAAAAGAAATAAATGATTTGAAAAAAAAATAAAAATAAAATAAAAAACTAATAACAAAAATTTTTCTTAATGGCAATTGTTAAATTAAAAAAAAAAAAAATAGTCTTCACTTATAAAATTTTGACATATATGATTGGCAGTTATTTGAAAGATTATACATATAAACAATTTGAATGAAGTTAAACAAATAAACATAAAACTTGAATTAGGGAAATATTTAAAATTTTGAAGTTTGGATTAGGTTAGCCGAAGATTTTTTGAAAAATTGCACAATTTTAATAAGCTACATACTATAAAATAAGAATTATTGTTAACAATATATGCACACTTAGGGAATTTCTGATTTAAAAATATGTAGTTGGTTGAGTTGTAAAACAGTTTCTTTATTTTCAATATAAATCTCAGTCATTTGTAGAACAAATAAAATTATTTACTAATTTAAAAACAAACCACATAAAATTACTGTTTTATAAGTTTTCATTCATTTTTTACAGTTGTTTTTTTGTTATTCAAAAAAATAAGTGTTTGTTTAAAAAATAAATGTTTGTGTAGCTTAAAACTTCTATATGAGAAATTTCAAACAATTTTGACAATTTGAGGAAAAATATTTTAATTTTATTTGTGTGTATGTTTTAGGCGATATTTAAATATGTAAAATCCATCCATCCATAAATCTTTAATGATGCAAACATTATCTCAGTTTCAAATCCAAATACAAATAATAAAATTAGAGTTTTTATTTGGATTAAATTAAAATTGCATCGAATTATAAATCTCTTTGTAGTTATCCAAAAAAAAATATAAAAATGTACTCAAAAAATGTATATGTCATATATAAGAAATTCAAAAAAACAAAACCGCTATTTTTTGGGTTCGCGGTTACTTATTTGTAAGCAATCATATTAAATGCTTTTAAATTCGTAAAACTAGAAATTTTAAATAACGATGATATTTGAGGTTATGAAAATTAAAAAGTTTCGTTAAAAGTATTTGATGTCTTGTTGATAAAATCTTTTATTTGATGTACGATTTACAAGAATTGATATATTGCTTTAGTTGTCACAAAGCGAAATATGTCATATATTAGAACTTAAAAAAAGAAAACCGCAATTTTTTGGGTTCACGGTTACTTATTTGAAAGCAATCATATTAAATACTTTTAAATTCGTAAAACTAGAAATTTTAAATAACGATGATATTTGAGGTTATGAAAATTAAAAAGTTTCGTTAAAAGTATTTGATGCCTTTTTTATTTTAGTTTTAAGCTAAATAACATCTTTTATTTGATGTATGATTTACAAGAATCGATATAGCGTTTTAGTTGTCACAAAGCGAAATGTGTGAGAAAACTGCCGCTGTACCCGTAACGAATGAAATAAAAAATTTTTTGCACTTCATCAATTTAGAGCGTTGTGAGTATTCACTGTAGATACCGAACTACACTCAAAAAAAGATACCTAATTACACAAAAAAAAGTCAGCAAAAATGTTGCTGACTTTACATTTGTTAAAATGACTTTTAGACTTGGAGGCGCTGTTTACTAACAATAAGAAACTTAGTACACGCAATACGATACCCAATTTAAAATTTAACTGTGCATATTAGACTCAAAATACATTCCTTTTTAAAAAAATGTACGCCAATTCCTTATTATTGTGTGATGTTCGTATCCGGTTATTTTTGCGTTATTTTTTTAAGTAGATTTCTTAAAAATCAATTTCATTAAACGGCGCAACAACCCAATGGGAAAAACTGCTAAAGTTTAAAAATCGGAAAATTTTGGTTTCAGAGATATGGAAATTACTTTTTTAGTTAATGTTTCTCACAAGTCTTGTGACTCTATTTTGTATTTTTTATCTATCTGTGTGTTAAAAACAATACACAGAGAAATAAAGTGACAACCGAATTGAATAGTATCTTTCAATGGTAACAACTTATAACTTCAGTAAGTACAACGATAATTGCATTCGAATTCTCAAAATGTTGGGTGTTGCAACTAAAATTTAGTTGAATTAACCGAATTTTGTTGTTGTGAAAACTGATGTTTCATTCTAACAACCGATTGAAATTCGTAATTGAAACTATGAAAAATTTGCTTGTTTATATCTCATTATTTATGATCTCTCCTAATTTGCGGTTTTGACATCAAACTTACAGTAATTTTTGTCCTATAAAATATAAGAACTTCATGGAACAATTTTTTAATTTTTCAGATAAGTGGTCAATGTAGGTGGGGAAAACTTCTAAAATGTGACCACTTTTGAGGAAAAGTATATTAATATTCGAATTTTCTTTTTCTATTTTTTTTATATTTTTAAATGAAAGATTGTACCTTTTTTTAATCGATATCCAAATTTTCAGAGGGTTTTTTTTCTTTTTTTTTCGAAAAATTTAATTTTGAATTTGTGTTGCACAGTGTCGTCAATTTATATAACGAGTTGAACTAAAAAATTAAAATCTAAAAAAATGGTTTTAATGTTACAAAAATACGTATACGTCATTCAAAGTAAGTGTGCTTATTTTTATTAAATTCCACGTAAGAACACGATCACCCACAATATACGTATCCTAGAACCTAATTCTAATCTATTTTATAAAAGTCATAAAACTTATTGAAAACCTTTGAAAATAGGTATATATATTTGGTATGCATCAATCAGCAAATGTGTGAGCCGAATTTCACTCTACTCGATGCTAGGATAGGTCAACCTTGCATATATCCTTTTGGGTAATAATAAGTATTTTATATGTCCTGGCAATCTACCTCCCATATATCCTAAAAAAAAGATATAAAAAACAAAAAAATTTTAATTTTTCTGAAATTTTTCTTTGATTTTTTATAGTATTTTTAAGGTGCTATTTATAAATTAGCTACATATCTAAGAAATATGCCAATTTGCGTGACATTCCAATAATATATGTAGCTTTTATTGCATTTTTAGCTTCCAGGATATATGACTGGTAGGAGGGTCCTTGCTGCGATGTGGATAAAATTTTGTAGTTTTGCATGTTTGAGCAATATATACGCGTGTACCAAATTTCACTTACATAAGGGAACTCTTTCTATTTTTGCCACTCGTTATATGAATTGACGACACTGTGTGATACAGATTCAAACTTTAATATTTCGAAAACAAAGACAATCAAGACATCTCTGAAAATTTGCATTTCGATTACAAAAAGTACGATCTTTCGTTGAAAAATATAAAACAAAATGAAAAATGTAGTTGTTTCCAGATATAAGTTTTTTATGTTGTTATTATAAAATTTCAGACAATGTTCTAAAAAAATTGAAAAAATCGAAGTCATCCGTCTATAACCCATAAAAAAGACTATCGATAACGATATTCGCAAATTTTTAAAACTTTCTTATAAGAAATTCAATGAAGGAGAAAGTTTTTATCAGAAAAATGTTTTAAAAATATAAAACAAAATATAAAATGGGTGGCTTTGAGATATAACGATTTTTTTGTTTTTATTATAAAATATCAGACAATGTTCTCAAATTTTTTTAAAACCGGAGGTCATCAGTCGATAGCCCATAGAAACGTCTATCCATAACAATATTCGCAATTTTTTTAACTTTCTCATAAGAAATTTAATCAAAGAGAAAGTTTTTCTTAAAAAGATTTTTTTTAATTATTTTGATTTAAGGCAACATTTGTCTATTAGTTTTACCCGCCAACAAAAAAATTTAAGGTTGTCTAAGATGTCTTGAAATATTGAAAGTTTTGTGCTAAACTATGGTTGTGATTGTATAATTTGCATAAAAATATTTTTTACATAAGTTTCCCACTAAAAACTCCCTAAAAACTTAATTTGTAATTAAGTTAAAAAACTATTCTTCAGAAGAAATTTCACTTTAAATTTATTAAATTTTTAAAATCTGCAGAAAATTTTGTAATAATATTTTGTTGGAAAAACTTTTTGATAAATAATTTCTCGAAAATTTACAAAACTTCTCCACTCACAATATTTTTTTCCGTAAAGACTACTGAATATATATATTAGAATACTGTGTAGGTAAAGACCACTGCGAATGTAGTTAAAAACAAATGAAATTTCACTTAAATAAAGGACGACTTACATTTGAGTAAATTCAACTAACATTGTCATTTGTTTTTTAATGTTCAAAAAATGAATAACAATTGTAGTAAAAATTAACCACATGGTAGTAAAAAATAAACAATCATTTATTATTTTTTTAAATACCAAAAAACTACTGTAAAAAATGAATGTAAAATCATAAAGCAGTCATTTGATGTGGTTTGTTTTTTTAAATGAACTACAAATGACTGACATTTACATTAAAAATAAAGAAACTGTATTACAACCCAAACAACTACATATTTTTAAGGTAGAAGTTCCCTGAGTGTACACATTATATTAATTGAAAATTAGTTAAAAAGGGGACTACTAATTTTTCGTTTAAAACAATTGTATTTTTAGTTTATTTTCAATTGTTGAGAAATTAATGGACAAAATCGGTAAGAACAATATATTATTTTCGTTTATTTTAATATTGAATAAAATACAACAACTTTTTGTTTTATATATAAAATTTTAACTGAATATTTTAACTATTACTGAAAGTCCGTTTTTTTGGTTATTGAACAACAGACAGAAAGTTAAAAATATATTTATATGGCAATTTAACTGAAAAAAATTAACCGATTAATTTTTTAAGCAACTGTTGAACTTTTACTGACAAGTTCTTGTGAGTGTCCTAATTTTATATTTAAAAACCTCCAAAATCTTGAAAATTCTTATTAGAAATTTGAAAAATTTCACTTCCTAACTCCTTAAAACTAAAATAAGAAAAGTTTTACTTTTCAGTTTTTCCTCCACTTACCTTCACATGTAAATTGACCATAATGTTTACCCGAACTTTTATCACCACACACAACACATTCAATATTTTGTTTGGGGTCAATTTGTGAACCACTATTGCTACTTTGTGAGTGTGAACTATTGGCTTGCGATGAAGGTGTTGTACTACCACCACCACCACCATTATTTTGATTACCGCCGGTATTTTGATTACCACTATTACTACCCACTAAACACTGTGATTGGGAACCCTTTAACATGGATTGCATATCATGTGAATTTTGATGTTGTACCGATGCCGCATGATGTGATGACTGGTTCATTGAGGAAAGATCCTCCTTAATGGTATGATGTGTATTTTGTTGCAGGTTTGATTGTTGTGCGGAGGAATTTGATAAGGCGGATAAATCTTGTTTAATGCCAACCGATTGATGGCTACCTATACTGGAGGGTGTAGTACCACCGCCGGTACCCACTGAACCGTTATTGGTATTTTGTGTGGCAGATAGGGATCCTGGTCCCGCTGAGGCATGTAAATGTTGTCCCAAATTGGGATCATGCCAGGCGGTAGGTGGTGGTACTCCCAAAGCCATAGATCTGGGTAAACCTAATTCGAAGGCTGATATCTCGGCACCCGATTGTGGTCTGTGATTGAAGAAGCCCGGAGCGGTAGAAGGTGAAGCACACATAACGCCGCCTCCGTAGACACTTAAAGAGTTATGTGTTATCATTTTGGCGGCCGTTGGTGTGCACGAATTATAAGCAGAATGCACTTTTGTAAATTTTTTAAAAGCCGTAGCCTCTAAGGGACAACGGTCTTTTATTTTTTATAAATTTTTAAAAAAAATTTTCTTAAAATCCAAATTAATTTTGGTTTCACTTTGGTTTGATATTTCTTTTTTTTTATAATTTTTATTAATTTCCAAAATTTTATTTTAATAAACTTCTTTTATCTCTCTTAGGAAATTTTCATATTTATTTTATAAATATTTGGAACACTTTAAAGAAAATTATATTTTTTTTTTTTTTATCTGAAACACTTTTTTTTAATTCTTCTATTTTTTATTTATTTTTTCGAAAAAAATTTTCATGAATATTTTTTTATATTTGTGATTGATTTTAAATTTCAAAATAAATTTTCTTTGTAATATAATTTTTTTTTTTGTATTTGATTTATTTTTCTTTTGTAAGTTTTAAGAAATGCGCGTCATGCGAGTAGCGTAAATCTCAGCTGTTTTCGTAAGGCCTTTTAGAGCCTGACTGGCAAAACATTCGTGGCAAAAGGTACACGACCCGACCCGACTCGACCATTTCGACCTAACGACACATCACACAAATCTCTCTCATTCCACCACTCAAATCCCATAGTTAACATATACAATTAATGCTGTATCTTATGGATTCAATATAAAACCACCCCATTTAATGTACGCTTCACTCCTATACAGCTATCTCTTTTCGACATTCAAATGTATCTGAAAAATACTCTACTCATCATACTCAAAGTTTAATGGTGGTGGTAAATTCCTAAGGTGGTAGTGGTTATAACGCAAAAAATTAAAAATGAGTGGTAGTGGGGCAAGACCTTAAAATGTGTTTTATTTGCACTTTTGAGTTAAAAACATTTAACAGCTACTGATACTCTGTGTATCTCTAAAATACTTTACAACTCACATTTATAAGATACTTTTTTTCTGGAGCTCTTTTTTTAACGAAACCTCTTCAAAAAAGTATTCTCATTTTAGTTGGATTGTTTTCTTCTTCTTATTGAGTTCCATTAATTTCTCAGTTTGTGTCATTTTATAAATTTTTTGTTTATTTTTTCTTATTAGTTCATTTAGTGTAACTGACAGTTACGTCGTATCTGTTGGATTGTTGGTTTTTTTTATATTTTTTTTTAAAGCGTTTTTATCTTTAAGTTTTCTTATTCGTTTTCGTTTAACATTTCTTGTTGGTTTTTCTATATTTTCGTTATTTATTCAGTCATTTTTAATTCTGTTTAAAAAAATCCCTCCCTATATTTGTCTTTTATTTAACTTTAGTGATTTTTGTATTTTAACAAAAGTTGTGTGTTATCTGGTTGGCTAATTAAAATGCGTAACTATTCGTTAACGTTTTTTTTTTTTTGTACTTATTCGGAATAGTTAATGTGTTTAGTTAACTTTAGAGCAAGAGGGAAATATTTTTTTTTTTTAAATGCGCCTTAACTATAAAATCTATTTCATTAATGCTGAAAGTTTTTAGTGAAAGAAACAAAATTTGAACAAGATGCTAATATGCCGTTGTCTTAAAAAAAAATCTGAAGATGCGGCGGCACAATTTTAAATGGAGGTTCTAGAATATGTTTTAAAATCTAACCTGTCAATAAAGTAGTCACATTAGTGTTCATGGTGACTGTAATTACTCGTAGTATAACCACTTAAATGGAAAGTAGGGAATGCTTTTTCTTTTCCCGCGATATTTTTTAGAAATTCCCGGGACTCCGATCAAAAATTTAATTACAAAATGTTTGCTATAACATCATATTTTTATATGTAAAATATCGTTCACGTGCGGATATTTTTCTCACAAGGAGAGTGTTCCGATGGGTTCTTTCCGATCTTGATAAAACTCGGATATTTAATAAAAAAAATAAGGGACACGTAGTTTTGTAGTGGCTCAATTTCGCGTTTAAAATTTAAAATGTGGAGTCAAAAATATTATTTTTTTATGGAAACATTTCTGAAATTAAAGAAATTCCGATTTTTAGACGCAGCGTTACAGTTAGGGTATTCAATCGGTTAACCGATTAATTTTTGTCTGTTAACTGTTCGAATAATTTAAAATTGACGATTTTCAAATAACAAATAAATCGATTAATTTGTGTCGATTAACCGATTAACAGAAATTTATCTTTTTTTTTGTATTTTCATGTATTTTTTATATGTGACTTCTCTAATTGAATTTGAAGGAACTATTAAATTATTAATTAATAATTTGGAGAAGGCCAACAATTATATTGCAAATGATCTCATTGAAAGTTTAAAGTACAGACTAAATGATATACGAGTTAAAGTTTTAAATACGCTTATTTTATTTCTTAACGCAGGACCATTGCCTTCTAGCAATACTTTTTTAAAATATAGTTCAAAAACTAAAACTAAGGAGTTTGGAAACCAACTTTTTTTAGAATGTATATGGATAAACTTTATCGTGATAACAGAAGAAACTTCTTATATTAATGAAAATAATCTTTTATCAGAATTAAATGATTCTATTTATGATATTTAAAATATAAAAAATTCTAAAAAGGACTTTAATGACATAATGGAGGATTTTATATGTTTAGAAAAAACAAAGAAAAGAACTGAGAAGTTGGACATTTTTTATCATGCAGTACTTTCGATTTCAACAACATCCACAATCAGCGAAAGAGTTTTCTCTAAGTCAAGTTTTATAAAAACTAAAGAAAAGAACCGTTTAAAAGCTAAACAATTGAATTATATTCTTTTTTTAAAAGATTATTTCACAAGATCTCTTTAAAACCTTTAATTTACACACATATGTATACAAAGAAGATTCTCATTTACTTTATTTTTTTATTACTTATAAATTGTTGTTTATTTGTTTTTTTTTTTCATTAAAAAAATATAAAATCAAAACAATAAATAAGTGTTTTTTTATTATTATTCTATTTATTCAAATTTGAATTATTCGGTTAACCGAATAATTCTTAATTAACCGATTATTAACCGGTTAAATCTCAATCCCGATTAATTATTTGCTCGATTAACCAATTAAACTATGAACCCGATTAATTGAATACCCTAGTTACAGTACTTCAAAAAATAAAAATTTTACACCAATAATGCATATGTAGTAAATTAGGACTGCCATTTATTTTAAACATTTCTAATTTAAAAACTACAAAACTGTAAAAAAGTTTTGTAACGTCATGATGCTTGTTAGGAAAAGACCACGTGCTTGATTACTAAGAAGACAAGAATGGAGCAAAATTAATAATTAATAGGCTTTTTGTTAAAGTTCTGGCTATTATGGAGGCTCTAACTTTTCTAAAACTTCAGGTTCTGATGAGATCTTTAGCCAGATCGAAATACTACTATCAACCTAGCTAATATGTATGATTTGCTTTATTTTTTAAATATACGGAGGTTGGAAGCTCGTTAAAAATTAAAAATAACATTAAAATAATCTCGATGTATATAAAAACAAAAAACTAACAAAACTGTAAGAAAATGTTTTAGTTTTTTAAAAATACAAAAATTGTTTTTTCGTACTTTCTATATTTTCATATATTTATTTAGAACATTGTTCTACCTCTAGCTCCTAATATGATATTGTCATATTAGATTTGTTGCTTATCAAAAATATTTGATCATTTTCATGCTTCATTGGCATCACCCAATTTTGTACAAGAATCTAAAAAATACCAGTAGTGAACTATAAGTTTTCTCGAATTTTTTATTTTTTTTTTATTTTTCCCATAATCAAATGGATAATACTCATCGTTTGAGCAATACTACGTAAAATTGTACACTTTCGGGATACCCTAATGTGCACTAGAAGGAAAAAAGTTTTATGTGGTTAATTTTTTTGAAAACCGCAAAAAAGTAATTCATTTCTTAAAACTTGTTATGGACATAACATGTATAATAGGATGGTCATATATTCGTATGAAATTGTGTATATTTTCATTAAATCATACATATAAATGTAACATTTAGTGCAATTTTACCAGACTAAAAACTGGATCTAATTATATTTAGATGTATCAGTGCACTTACAATCATTTACTAGTACATCAGGCTGAAATCCGGGTTTTATATAATTATAGCTATTTGTATCAGTTCAGATACAAACTAATAGGCTTAGATACATAACTAACACAATCTAATACAATTCTATCGGGCCATAATGCGAATAAAATTGTACTGGGTATTTATCTAATTGTATTAGATTAGAGCTAAACACATACAAAGATATAAAATTAAATGGTCACATATTTCGGATGAAATTTAACTAGATAGCGTCACATAGAAATTGGTAGGACTACATAAAGTTTCATATATATTTTTTTTAATCGGGTTAAAAGTTTTGTTTATATATATATATTATGTCCTGTGATTCCTATTGGGAACAAAGGGCCACAACGAATTTATTCCATTCGGACCGGTTGGATGATATTTTCTTCACTTCTCTCCAGCTTTGATCAGTAGATATGACTTCTATATTCAGTTGACGGCGCCACATGTGAGACGGTTTGCCTACTCTTCTCGTCCTACCCTGTGGGTTCCACTCAATGGCGATTTTAGCAACGTCACCTGAAGGTCTGCGCAGTGTGTGACCAATCCAACGCCATTTGCGATTCATTATTTCTATATGGATTGCCAGCTGGTTTGTTTGTCTCCAAAGTTCTCCATTGGATATGGTGGTAGGCCAAAAAACTTTTAGGATTCTTTGAAGACATCGATTAAACAAACACTTGTAGGGAGTTTATCTCGTGTTCTGTTGTGTTCCACGTCTCGCATGCATATGCAGCACAGATTTGACACAGGAGTTAAAGATGCTTATCTTAGTGTACCTGGATAATGCAGAAGATTTCCATATCGACCGGAGGGTACCGAATGCTTGGTTGGCTTTAGATATTCGATACGCAACATCCTTGCTGGAACCACCTGTATTTGTTAAAATGCTACCCAGGTAGCAAAATGACGTGACCTCTTCCAATTCAATATTTCCTATGCGAAATTTGTTATTGTTCACGGTATTGCAGCGCATTACTTTACTCTTGCCAATGTTTATTTTCAGGCCAGCTTTTGCTGCCTCTGTTTCGAGGCACTTTAGCTTCGATTTCATATTTTCATAGCTGTGGGAAAGTAAGCAGATACCGTCTGCGTACTCAAGGCTCTCGAGTTGTTGGTTGAGACCCCAGCTGATACCTCTATTTACTCTAGTAGCATTGCGAACTATAACATCTAGAACGATGTTAGTTTTGTTTGAGATATGATTATATATTACCCAACATCATTAATATTCTTCGTGCGTATAAGAGATAATTATATATTGCAATATATAACCCTATATATAATTATATATGAGCAGATGTCCAAATAATTTGTTAATGCTGTTTATATATAATTTTTTTTTTTAATACAAATTTGTATATAAATTTGTACAAAATTTAAATTCTTTAAAATTTGTTGAGGCGTTTTTGATTTTAGGAAATCTAGTTTGTTAAATGGGGACCAATTGTGGGGATTTCTTAGAATTGATGAAGTGGAAAAATTATTAATATATTTTCTAAAAAAAATGCTGTGAATTCTCCCAATTATATGTTACATATCGAAACGGGTTTGCCTCCATTATATTTGGAAACTTTGGGATTGCATTTTAATTATGTTAGGAAAGTTCTCAACCTTTCCATGAATAGACTACCCCGTTTGTTGGCAGAGGAAACTATACGAAAAAATACTTTTTAGTTTCCGCATTGGAGGTCTCTATATACCGAATGCGGGATAAATTTAGACATAGAGACTTGGAGAATAAACATGCGTCATCATCCCGATCTTATAATAAATAATTTAAGATCTTTGGAGTACGATAATTTTGTAACTTGGACGAATTTTGGACTTCATGATAGGTATACAACTTTGAACTATGACATTCCGTCGTATTTTCGAGACGATAATTCGGCTTACTTCGTAAGCTTAATAATGAAGGCTAGGGGCGGCTTATTAAAGTAAGGTTCACGTGCTTCATATGGCGGTGATGTGAGTTTATGCACTCTGTGCAATTGTAATGAACATGAAAACACAGATCATTTAATTGGTAAATGTCCCATATTTTCTGGGTACCGATCTACCTTCTTTGGAAAAAGATTTCTCTCTAGTAATGAAGTTTCTAACTTATTAAACGGCGAAAATAACATGCTCTTATACAGATTTTTATCAAGTTGTTTAATATATAGAGAACTTATATCTGAATTTAGACAAATTAAAAAATAAATAAAAAAACAAAAAAAAAAAAAATATCACAGAAAATAATTTTTTGTAAATTTTATATCATTTAATAGATTTTTTAATTTATTATGCCAATTAGACACACAACATAAAATGTTAATCATTGTAAACAATTTAGTTATTATAAATTTTAAGTATTATTCATTTTTTAAATAAATCATTCATTCATTTTAGGAAATTAATTAAAATCTCTTATTTGATATACGGTTGGGGTGCATTGAAATGTGTTTGTAAAAAGCTGTCGCTGTACTCCTTGGGAATGAAAACAATTAAATTTTTTGCACTTAATCAAATTTGTCCATATAACTATGTTCTCCATGTTTTTTTTTTTTTTTAAAAAAAAACGAAAAATTAACTAAATTTCGTAAAATTTTTAAAAAGTTCTTAAATATAGTTGAGAATTTGGGACGCAAAAAATACATTTTCAAACAGTTAATAACGATTCCTTAAAAGTTTACCATGTTCGAATTCCGTTATTGGTACGCTGACATTAACTTGGTATACCACAAACTGTATAAAATTACAACTTTTTTTAAATACTTTTCTCAAAACTCAATGCCATTAAACGGCGCAAAAACCATATGGGAAAAACTGTAAAAGTTCAAACATCGGGAAATTTTGAATTCACTTGTTAACCACCATACAACTTTTCACCAATCATCGATATGGAAATTACTCTTTCAGTAAATGTATATCGAAAGCTTAATACTCCATTTTTTGTATTGAGTTGGATCTGAAAGTTAAAATATAAGAGCAAAAAAATAAAATGACTGGAAAACTCTGGTAATTTTCAAGCCATTTTTCGACTTTTAAATGGTCATCAGTTCTTTAGGTCAGGATTTTTCAACGAATAACTTTGCATATCCTAGCTTTTAACAGATTCTACCTTACCCTGTACATCGTTTATCTCTATTAAAAAGAAACCTTAAGAAATACGAGGCATTTAAAAAAGTTTCAACTAGTGAGTTAGTTAGAGCATTAGCAATTTGTGAAGACTTAAAATATGGTAAATCTTTATTCAATGACGTCTTTTTTTAATTTAATACTTGTTGATTTGTTAATACATATTTACAACACAAAATTATAAATTACGTAAAAATAAACAAATTACATATAAATATATATTCTAAGGTTTCATACTAAATTATTATATTACGCATGTGAAAAATATTGTACAGTGTATGTATATTAAAAACAAATTATATTAACTTACAACACAAAAAATTTTCCATAGTGACCTATAAATATGATTACACTAATTTAATTTAAAATATTATTCTATATTTGTTTGTTAATTAAATTACTGCTATAAGCAAAACAAGTTATCAGTTGAAAAATATAAAATAAAGAAAATAAAATAAATTGCTGTATAAGATAAGCATACACCTTAAATTAATTAGAAAATGTCTAACAAAGTAGTTTTTTGTTTTTTTTTGTTAAAAAAAAAATAGCAAACAGCAGCATTTTACTGTAGAAATAAAATTAGCTTCGATGGTGTAACTTATCTGAGTATGATTAATATTTTTTATTAATATTTCCATATTGATCATACGCATTCAGTTAATATATGCAAAGAAAAATATATGCCGCCAGCTTATACAAAACAAAAGCAACAATCACAGTAACTGAAACACTGTTGCACATGATATTTCCTATGTTTCATATAAATATTTTGTTTTAGTAAAGAATTTTAAAGCTAATATTATGCGCATTCTAAACTCAACAACTATTTTTGGTTTGTTACAAACGAACATTGCTACAAAATATTAAAAGCACAATTTTTTACTATATTTCCAAAAAAAAAATTGATTTTTTCTTACCTACACTTAGAATACTATGTTGGTAAAGACCACTGCAAATGAAGCTAAAATCAAATGAAATTTCTTTTAGAAAGGTTGAGGTTTAGAAGAAGAATAAACGTTTTCAAGTTTGATATAATTTTTTATTAAAAAATAAAAATTATGTGTTGTTCGACCTTTAATTGTGCAATGAAAATGAAAATTATTCAAGTTCGAGGCCATACTCTATATTTTTTTATTAGGATATTGTCCTAACAAATAATCTATAGAGTTTTTTTTTTGTTTTCAAATTTATTATTTGACCCTTACAGGAATGTGTTGACAGATCTATTTCGGAAATTTTCTAGGTTTCCATCATCAGAATATGTTTTGAAAGAGCTAACAATCCCATGCCAAACATCAAACATTCATATAAACTAGTTTACTCACTACATGAGAACTAATATATGAGCTCAAAGTTAAAGATTATCACCATTGATCAAAAAATAAACTGAAAACTTGTTTGTTTTGTGCAAGGTCCACCTGTGGTGGATATTCAATGCACGTTTTTTGTTTTTTTCCTCCTTTTTATTTTTATTTTTTGTCTATAAACAAAAACAGGGGGAGTAAACTAGACTGTACGTTAACTTTTATACAAAAATTATAAACACTATTTAAAATCTCTAAAAATTATAAACACTTTTTAAATCAGACTTGATTAGTTTCAGCGTTTTTTATGGACAGACGTCATCAGTGATTGTTCCATTTTAAAGTGTATTATTATTGTGGAATGATTTAACTAATGATATCAGAAACGAACCCCGTGCTTTGTCTTTTAAATTGGCAGTTACTAGGACTTTTTGTGATTAAATCTTAATTTTATAAATTTAAATTAAATTTATAATTTCTTTATCTTTTATTGTATTTAATAAGCAGTGTCCGACCGAACAGTTCGGTCAAAAACTATATTTTGTCGGTTTTTTGATATCTAGAGGCAATGATGACAAATTTTGGTATTGGAAACATGTTTGTTGAGCCGATTTAATTCGATTTCAATTTCAATTTCAATTTATTCAGATATAACAATTTTATAATAATCTTAATATTTACATTATTTATTTAAATACCTAAATCCATCATAATGGAATATAATTGTTGTTTAAAGCTAGTTTTTGATGTCCAAAACTCAATTTGTTGCTTTAAAGTAATTAGCTGTTTATTATTAATCTCATTCATTTGAATAAAAGTACGGGTTAAAATGCTATTAAGCCCATAATTGGTACGATGTAGTGGTACATCAAAAATAGAATTAAACCTTAATCTTCTTGGTGGAACATGAAAATTAATACGGGAAAGCAACTCAGAACAATCAATAGCACCACTTATAATATCAAAAACGAATAAAGCAGATTGCAGTAACCTACGAAATTCAAGGGTTTCTAAACCTATTAGTAGACCTCTAGATCTATAAGAGGGTATAGGATCAGTAAACCTAAACGACGAGGTTGCAAATTTGACAAATTTCCTTTGCACCCTTTCAATACGAGCGATGTGAGTACCACAATGAGGAGCCCATATTATGGCAGCATACTCCAGTTTTGCTCTGACAAAGGCAGAATAAATTAGCTTTAATGTAGTTGGATCGGAAAAGTCAGCACAATTTCTTTTCAGGAAAGCTAACATAGAGTAAGCTTTTGGAACAATATAGTCCACATGAAGCCCAAACGACAACTTTGAGTCAAAAACAACACCCAGATCAAGAGTTGAATCCACAGATTCCAAAATATAATCACCAATATAAAATGTAGCATGAATTGGATTTAATGACCTAAAAAACGACATATGGAGGCATTTACTAAGATTTAAATAAAGCCTATTTAAATTGCACCATACAAGAAGATTATTTAAATCCGCTTGTAAATCAAAAACATCAAGAAATGTGGAAATTTTATAAAATACTTTTAAATCATCAGCATATAAAAGAAATTTGGTTTTATTAAAACACGACGAAATGTCATTAATAAATAAATTAAAAAGAAGTGGCCCCAAGATACTACCTTGTGGTACTCCTGAAGTCTGAATATAAGGCTCTGAAAAATAGTTTTCAATGTTAACCTTACAAATTCTATTGGATAAATATGATTTTATCCAATTTAAAAAATTAGAATGAAAGCCCATTTGACGGAGCTTAGCAAGAAGAATAAAGTGATCCACTTTATCAAAGGCTTCAGAAAAATCGGTATATACCGTTTCAACTTGACTACCCTGTTCTAAGGCTGATATACAGTATTCACTAAAAACTGATAAATTAGTCGTTGTAGATCTACCTGAAAAAAATCCATGTTGATTAGGGCAAATCCATGATTTAGTTATAAAAAAAAAGCCTATTATAGACAACGCGCTCAAATATTTTCGACACACAGGTCAACTTGGAAATCGGTCGGTAACAAGTTACGTCATCCCTCCTTCCATCTTTAAACACCGGTGTGACTGTCGCCAACTTCCATTGATCAATAAAAACACCTTCCTTTAAAGACAAATTAAAAATATATGTCAAGGCAAAAGTTACAGAGGATGCACACTTTTTAAGTAAGTACGCACACAAACCATCAGCGTCTGATTTATAACTATTATTGATCTGAAAAATTGCGTTTAAAACCTCATCCTCATCATTTTGTGTATAATATTTAAGGGAAAAGCCGAAGTTTAGCTATAAAGTTAAAAGTTCGGCCGCCGAACTATTTTCAATTTGGCCGACCTTTCTGAGGCCGAACAGTGAATTCACTGCTTAACTACAGACTTTTCTTCAAATTTGACACTCAAAATAGCATCTAATCAGCCCAATAAACATTTTTCCATCCGCCAAATTTGTCCATAATGCTTTAAAATACCAAATACAGACCAAATGCATTTTCTGGCCGAACTGTTCGGTCGGACACTATTAAAAAGTGATTTTTAATCAAGCATTAAATCTGTTTTTTATTTGTTAGTTTGTACGAGTAAAACTATTATTATTTATATTAAATTTAAATCGAGTCATCATTAGTTGTTAGTTGTAAGTTATATTTGATATAATTATTTAGAATTTTGTATTGTTGAGATGCTGTAAGAGACTTAAAGTCTTATTTGTATAAATGAAATCAATAAATTAAATTAAAATTATTATTTGTGTCTTATAATTGTCAGATTGTCTATATATGATAAAATGTTCAACAACGCGTGGCTGTAAGAATCAAACCTGCGCTTCTTCTTCTTACATTACAAACGTAACAATATCAAGTCATGCCCGTTTAATGATCGCACCCAAGTGTGGCCTCAGCTGTCTATTAGCTTTCTCTGTTATTGTATATATTGTATATGAAGTGACCAACACTAACAAACACAAATATTCTGTTTTTAGATTTTTGTTAATTTTTCTAATCTAATCCGTCTCTATTTCACAAGGTATTTACGTTCTGTGTAGACAACTTTTGCGATTTATATTGAGACATCGCCACAGGACAAATTTTTTAATGTATTTTTAGTACAGTTTTATTTTTAATTAATATGCAGTTAATTTTTAATTAATATGCATTTGACAAATTTAATTTAGAAAGGTTGAGGTTAAGAAGAATTTCATTTGAAAAAAAGACGATTAACATTTCAGTTAATTCAACTAGCATTGTCATTTTTTTCTTACGGTTCTAAAAATTAATCACAAATGTAGTAAAAATAAAACACAAATGTAGTAAAAAATAAACAAACATTTATTTGTTTTATTTTTTAAATAAGCAAAAAAAAACACTGTATGAAATGAATGTAAAATCATAATACAGTAATTTGATGTGGTTTGTTTTTTTTTTAAATGAACTTTAATTGAAGTTCATTTGAAAAAATGCAGAACAATGACTTCTGCAGGACGATTATACATAATTACTTGTAATAAGTATTTAAGCAAGACTGGCTTATCTAGTTTTAACAGGCCCTTCATTTGTAGTCAAAAATAACATTTCTTCTACAAGTAACTGTTTTTTCACTTAAAAATTAAGATACTGTAATACAACTCAAACAACTAAAAATATTTACAGCAGAAAATCCCTGAGTGTATATAAAACATTTAGTGTGAGTATCTGTTAAAAGTTATATTTGCCTTCATAGACGATTTTCCGAAAATTTCATATCTGTTTTTGAAATTATTGTATAAACAAAAATAGATTTTATATAGAGCGAAAAGTAATGTACAAAAGATCGTCAAATGGTTATACACTGCGTATACATTATATTAAAAAAATAAATATCACTCATACGCAACCATGTATTCCGCTGTAATTACTACCTCATATTCAATTAGATTATCACGAATAGTGTGAAATTAATTAAATACAAATATATTAAATTTTTTTTGGAACAATGTGGACAAATTGCGATATTGGAAACATGTTTGTTCAGCCGATTAACTTAATTCGATTTGAGCATAAAGTTTAGAAAAAGCCGAAGTTTAGCACGTAAAATAACACCGAGTCTGCCCGATAAACATCTTTTTTTCTTTATAATGCCTCAAAATATGTATTGAATACCGTCAAACAGAATTGTGGTCACACTGTTCGATGATATGCTAAAGTTTGACATTGATGCGATGTTAGTTTGATTATAGCATATCAATTCGCTTGAAAAACCATATATGAATGGGCTTGTAAGCGTTAGGGTCATATAAGGGTTTTTTCTTTGAAACAACTTTTAAGATTTGTAATTATACCCTATACCCTAGTTACTTTGTTACACCCAAAAATAACACACATAGACCCACGACTCACAAGAATGTCAGATACTAGGACCACCGAACGAACCCCCAATAAAACATTAGTACACACAGAAAACAGTTTTGTAGAAAACACTTGCAGAGTCGAAACTGATGTTTTTGATTTTAACAGCAAATATTTGATTTAAGTGACAAAATTAGTTGTTGTTATTAAAAGTTAAGTAATGTTGAAAATAATATTTTTTTAATATTAATTAGAAAAGCCAATATTTTGAATAATGTGACTTTGTTTTAGTTAGTATTTCATATTTTCCGTTCATACTTAAGTTTATTGATTCTGATGATGAATTTTAAGTACACTCATAGGATTTTTCTTCGTAGCATTAATGTATGTCTTTCATTAAGTTGAATTGATTGGTTGAATGAATAATTTTCGTTAAAATAATGAACATTTAATTAAGTAAATGAAATTTTCATAAAATATTTTGGTTGATCCTTAAAATATACTATCAGTTTTATATATTTTTTTTTGTACACCAGTTAAATCAGTTTTCCACATTAAGCGCTTCAACTATTGAAAAAATAGTCTAATTTTAAAAGTCTTATTCAGGTCAATCGGTAGCACGGTACTGTTTACATGTTGGTGGTTGCGGGTTCAAGTCGTGTTCAGGGAGATGTAATAAAACGGAAAAATAACATAAATAAATATAAACAAAAATAAACAAAAATGATAAAATATATAATCAAATAAATGTGAAACAGGAAAAAATATATTTTTTCATTATAATTTATATAATGAAATATATTTCATTAATTCAATGAAACTTTCTTTGGGGATTTTTAATGGAAAAATTCATTGTATTAATGATATTAATATTAATCATTAACACAACGAAGAAAATTTTGTTAGTGTACTTCCAATTAAAATTGTTAAATAATGATACAATTTTGTTGGTTGCAATTAAAATTTCAACCAATTTATTTTCTGTGTGTATATAACAGAGTGGACATAAGTAAGAACATAAAGAAAACAGACTCGGTCGTGACTGCCATATTTGTTAACAATCGAATGCTTCGGTTACTGCGACCGAATTTTTCGATTGTGATAATATGCCTCAACAGAAATTCGGTGATAAATACCAAAAAACGAACCATGTTTTCTGGGAGAAATATTCGCCAAGGAAAATATTTGCTCAATTACATTTTTGGGGATGAACACGCGTAAGCTGTTTTTACGAAAATTTTTGGTCTTGAAAGTTTTTTAATATTTTTTATCTACACTGGATAGACCTAAAAACATATATATATTTTTTTAGACTAATATGAACGAAACGCAAAAAGAAAATTGCGGTCATTTCTGACAACACGTTTTATACATTAAATATGAGTTTGGGCAGCTAAAAAAACTTTCAAGACAATTTGTACCATACTCCCGATTTTAGTATAAACACACACAACTACCGACTATGTTTTATGGGAGAAATATTCGCCAAGGAACATATTTGCAGATATATTTCGGGAATTTTGTAGATTCCCATCATCAGACCACGTTTTGAAAGAAGTGACAATCCCATGCAAATCATTAAACATTCATATAAACTAGTTTTTTAACTAAATGAGAACTATTATATGAGCTCGAAGTTCAAGATTATTACCATTGATCAAAAAATAAATTGAAAACTTGTTTTTTATGTGCAATCTACCTTTGTTAGATATATAATACACACGTTTTGTTTTTTCTTCTTTTTATTCGCATACTTGTTCTGTTTTATTTTGTTTAAATCAAGACCGTACTTTGTCAAGTTTGATATAATTTTTATTAAAAATAAAATTTGTACTAGTTTTCTAATTTTTTTTCGTTATTCCTCATTTTGTAAGTTGAAAGTCTATTGACCAATTAATAAATTAACCTTAAATTAACACTAAAACATATCGTGATAACATTTTACTGTAAAAAATTATATATTATTTTACTAATTTAAAAGAAATTATAATAATTATTTTTGTTAACCCAAGAAACGAAAAGAAAAATTATATATTATTACTTTCGACTTTGTTGTAATGAAATGATACCTCGAGAAAAAATTTCACCTGTTGTTGAACTAGTTTTTTGACCAAAAATTTTGTAATTCGTGATTATTATATTTACAAATTTTGCCAGTTAATTTAAACAACAATTGTTTTCAAAACATTATTTTTTTGTGTCTCAGCTATCAGCGTCACTTGAAGATGGCTTAATTTGCTTATGTTTTTTGTTTAATAATCATAAAATAGGCTATGTCTCAGAAACTAAGCGACATAGAGCAAAATGCAACAATAATCATTACGCGGTACCTGGCGGTACTCTTTATTTATTACTTACATTCCCGGTAATGAATCAGCACCTGCCTCTTTTTAGAAACAAATTTCAGTTTATTCAGCTTAAAAATTCTGATGATTTAGCTAAATTCTTGATTAATTTAATACAACTGGCAACTCGAATTTAGTTGCTCTATACTAAAAAAAAAAAGTTAGTAGAAAAGTTAGTAAATCGTCTTGTAAATCAAGTATACTATTTTTCAGCAAAAAGACGAGGAAAATGATACTAAAAAGTGCAACTCTTGTAAGACGTATAAACAAATCAACCATGGAAGATTTTCATATCTGTTTTTCATCATAAAACAAACTTGTGGATTGAAACAACTTAACTTATCACAGGCTTGTAAAAGTAAATGTCTATTACTTTAATTAAAGACAAAATAAAATATTTATAAATGTTTTACTTTTAAATTTTAAAAAATTAAAACCAAAAGTTTATTTTTCGGTGACGCGACCTGTTAGTAGAAAAAGTCTGCTATAAGTTAGCGGACAAAAATTTTTTTGAGTAATAAATAAACAAATCAGCTCTCTGATTTTCAGCAAAAGATTTTGCTAACATTACCCATTTTTTTGCAAGCACCCTCCTGACTAAAATTTTGCTGACTCAGCAA
Source organism: Delia radicum (assembly GCA_021234595.1). Classification (NCBI taxonomy): domain Eukaryota; kingdom Metazoa; phylum Arthropoda; class Insecta; order Diptera; family Anthomyiidae; genus Delia; species Delia radicum. Next base: position 82,558,997 of record CM037851.1, read on the forward strand.
AATTTTTTGTTGACTTTACTAACTTTTTTTTATTTTAGTGTAAAATTTAGGTCATCTCAAACTGTGATTCTCAACATCATCGAAACAAATTTTCGTAATTTCTCATCAATATTACAATCAATAATATACAGCATAAGGATTTTATATTTTGAGATAGGTCAAAAATTTATTTTTTGCAATAGTTATTTGACAACTCTGGATAAAAAGTTTCCACTACTTTTTATTTATGATTGTAGTCAATATATGGAATTATTTGAGAGGTTTAAACCACTCAATTATCGTCATCCTATTACAAGAAATATAACTATGGGATTGATATTGATATTAAACGTTGTTTATTTTATTTTTAACGGATCTTTATTTTAAATTCAAAACAGAAAAATTCTTACAAAAAAGTCATTGACAAAAATAATAAAATTAAATTATATTTTTAAATTTTCTAAAAGACAAATAAAATATTGGGGAAGTCTCCACATAACCTTTTAAATGTACTGAATTGAAAACGGAAGAGTTGGTCCCTAATGAGTTATTCAACACAAATACATATAAAAAATATCACAAACTCTATCTATGATTACATAAAAATTATAACACATACTTTATAAATATTTTAAATTAAAATTTTCAACCATATTATAACAAAAAAAATATATTGTTTACAATTTAAATTTTTAATAATTCAAAAAAAAAAAAATATTAAAGTGGACTTTACAACAAAAACCACAATGTTGTACATAACGAGTCCTTTATAAATAAAGAGGAAAAAAATGTCATAAAAAAAACTAAACAAGAGAAAAATACAGAGTATATAAGGCCAAACAGTGCCATGGTACTTTGCACTACATTTACGAACTGAATTGGACCACAACCTCTTACTACTCATGGATTTTTATTTTTATTTTTTTTTTCAATACATACGAACTACATGTAAAATGGCAGAAAAAATCTATATATAAATATATATGTATATTTTTAGTTTATTTTTTTTTATGATGTAGTTGTTGTTTTTGTTTCTGTACGAGGCACAAAGGCTAGGCTATTTGGAGCAAACGTACAATTGGATGATGAACGAGTGAGAGTTCGTCTAGGATACATTGGGGTTGGCCTAATGTATTTTATTATAAAAGTTTCTATTTTTTGTACATCGTTGCCAGCGTTAATGGTTTGTATAGTTGTATGCATGTATGTATGTTTATATAGAGAGTATATATTTATACCACCTATAAATGGCTTTAACACATTTTGCACCGAGACGCCCCCTTTGACTTGTATGTTACAGACAAGTCATAAGTAGTAGTAGTAGTGCTCAGTTTTTTAATGGAGCATTAAAGGATGTTAAGCTATGTGTGCTTAACATAAAAAACAAACACACTCAAATTCCAACTCTTTTCATCACAAGAGGGAAATTAAAAAAAGTCTTATAAGTACATTTTGAAGAAATTTTATAAAAAATTTCCATCTAACTGTTAAACTCAAACCTAATAGGAAAACTGTTCGATACAGTCTTATTAGAAAATGTTTCTTGTATCTGATTATTTTTATTACTATCTCAATTCTAGTTAAACTCATTCTCAGAGTAATAAACATTCGTTAAGTTTTATTATCGCTCATTTCAAAATGACTCTTTTGTCTCTCTTTTAATGTATCACTCTTTATATCTCACTCATTTTGTGCTTAAAAATTAAAACGCCTTTTTTTTGTATTTGTTTATGTTGTCTCTTTCTGGCTAATAGTTCGCAACTAATAAGATCTTTTCTAACCTTTATATTAGACGCATATGCTTATCATTAACTGTATCGGAATTTAAGTCAAGTGACAAAAACTACGCACAAAAAAACCATTCTTCCATTTAGCACCGCTAGATGTCTCGTTTTGGCTCATTTCGCTAAAGAAAACTTTTATCGGCCAGTATGCCACCCAATAATAAATAATGGGGAAATAGTATAACGTATGGTCCAAAGGGGGAATATTTAACAGAGATGATAAGTTAAATTATTAACTTATTAGTGAAAGAAATGTACCATTTTATTATTCAAAGTCTAAAAACAGTTTTCTGGTATTCATCTTTCGACTGCCAAAAACCAACGTAACGAACAATCCTACACTAATAGAAAAAAATTCTGTTAAAAGGTTTTGTTTAACTGCAAGTGCCATAATTGTTTAAAAAGGGCCCTGTAGAAAAAACTGCTGAAAAAAAATAGTTAAAACTTTTTAACTACTACAAATTATGTTGAATCTACAAATATTTTGTTATGTGAGCTAAATTTTAGTTAATTGCAAAAATCTGCGGAAAAAATACTAAATATGTATTAGTAAACCAAAAAAAAAAAATATCATAAAAAATGTGAAATTTTATATTTTTATTTTCAATTTATAACGAGCTTTCAACCTCCGTATATTTACAAAAATAAAGCAAATCGAACATATTAGCTAGGTTGATACTAGTATTTCGATCTGGCTAAAGATCTCATCAGAACCCGAAGTTTTAGAAAAGTTAGAGCCTCCATAATAGGCAGAACTTTAACAAAAAACCTATTAATAATCAATTTTGCTCCATTCTTGTCTTCTTAGTAATCAAGCACGTGGTTAGGATATTTTACTAACAAGCATCATGATGTTACTAAACTTTGAAGACCAAAATGTTCTATTTATATAAAAAAATTTTAGTTTGTACTCTTTTTATTTTGTTTTACTGCGAGTTAAAATAGAAATCCACTGTCTACAATTTTTAGCAAAACTTTTTGTTGATTTTAGCAAAACATATTGTTATTTGCATTCTACTAAATGTAAATGATATTAAAGTTTTTGTTCGCTATTTTTTCGCCTACAAATATTTAATAAAAGTTTTTGCTAAAATCAGCAGATTAAATTGCAATTTTCAATAAACATCTTGAATATGACTAAAATTTTGTAAATTTAACAGTTTTATTTTTGCTGTTCTTATTTCTTTAATGTTTTGCAAAAAAAAAAATCTGTTAATTTAAGCAGCTTTTTTTGCAACAACATTTTTAAATATCTTTTTGTGCTACTTTTACAGGTTTATTTCTATGAGTGTACATTGGACGAAATACACTCATCATTTTTTTTTTTGTAATTTTGTCAAAAACTGGAAATATAAACTCATAAAAAAGTTAGTTCTAAAGTCTGTTAAACGGGTTATAATTAAGTTAAACTATCTTTTTCTCTTGATTATATATGCCCAGCAAAACCACACATTACCACATAATGGGTAAAGTAATCTATCGACATAGGGCTCCTCGCATTACATTATTCCTTACTTCACTGATGAATTTTACATGTGATGAGCCCACATATAATGGGTGGACTCATTACATTGTAGGCGGTAAAGTAAATGGTTAAATATATGGTTACATGGTGGAAAAAAGTAATGTGCCTATAAATACACTTAGGAAATTATGTTGGTAAAGACGACAGCAATTGTAGTCAAAAACAAATGAAATTTCATTTAAAAAAAAGGACGACTTACATTTCATTAAATTCAACTAACATTGTCATTTGTTTTTTAATGTTCAAAAAATGACTAACAATTGTAGTAAAAATGAACCACATGGTAGTTAAAAATAAACCAAAAATTTTTTTTTTATTTTTTTAAATAACAAAAAACAACTGTAAAAAATGAATGTAAAATCATAAAACAGTCATTTGATGTAAGTTGTTTTTTTAAATGAACTACAAGGTAAGTTAAAAATTTTATTTGTTCTACAAGTGACTTACACTTACATTAAAAATAATGAAACTGTATTAAAGCAGAAGTTCCCTGAGTATAGATTTTGTAAACAACAAATTCATAAAAAAAATTATTACGAATATAATTTCTTTCATGAAATAAACAAAGTGGTCACGCTGGGATTCGGACATGAAAATTCTTCACTCATGGAAAAAAAACCCGTTAAAATAGCAGAAAAAGCTACTAAAATAAGTTAAAAATGGCGTTGCAGAAGAAACTGCAAAATTAACAGCCCGATGAAGAAAGGTTCCATATAGGTACATACAATTTTTATATGACATCATATCTCAGCTGATCCGCATGGCATTCCTAACCTGCTCCCATGGCATCTCACTTGATATAATTTTATCCGCAAAATGGACCTATCTAATTTGTTCAAGTTGTCTATAATTTGATAAAACATCAGAAAATTTTTTGGAAATCTGCATAACTATTTTGTTTGGCATTCCAAATAATATTGAAAATTTAAATATAAATCAACTGCTTAGAAAATAAGCCATGCTTTTAATTTGATTTATACACTGTGTTTCGTAACTATAACGACATTTTGTTTTCCAATTATTTCTTAAACATCTGAACTGATCGCTTAGGTGCCTTCGGAAGATTAATCATCTCTGGCTTAGCTTTCGATTGATGTAACAAAGAAGTTGTTGTAAAAAAAATTATAATTTTAACATACTTTGCTTTTTTACAATATTTTAGATTTAAATACATTGCATTTAGCGTTTTGGTCTTCTCCGCCAAAAAAAAACACATTTTTGAATATGTTTACAGACAATTGCTTATATTTTGCAGCCAAAAATATATATTTTCGGCTGTAGATGATTTTGACTTTTTCCAAACATAGATATATTTACAGGCAAACATAAATATATATGCCAGCGAACATGTTATATTAGAAACGTGGAAAACGTAAATGCTTTCCAATTATATTACCAGCATTTATATTACCAACATGACGTTTTTTTTAGCATGTAGATAAAAGCGAAAGATTTTGTTTTTATTAATTATATATAAATTATATATAAAATTGATAAAATTTATGTTTTTAGAAATATATTTATATAAATGTATATAAATAGAATAAAAATGTTTACATATGTATAATTATTAAAGCGACTCACTTTGTATGGAGGGAAAAAGGTAAAAAAAGTGCCCCTAAAAAAGTACCATAGTTTGTTTTATGACGATTTTCAAAAAATTTTAACTCTAGCAGCGGCCGTTCATGAGCTAGACCATTTTTAAAAAATCTCTCTTTTAGGTTTTTGCTTATTTTTCTACTTTTTCCCACTACAATATACAAGTAATGCACATACTATGAAAGGATTCTTGAAGACTCGTGTAACGGTGTATATGACATGTACTATCTACACTATACACAAGTGATATTCAGTGAAATATGTGATTTTTGCATAAAATGGTAATCATTTTGTAATTACATCAACCTATTTTAATCACTATTTGAAATAAAAAAAGGTTATGTAATCGTTTTTTTTTTTCTATTCGTGCTAGTTCACGGTTTATCAAAAATTTAGCGGATTGTAAACAAATGTGTTTACTATGGGCAATATGGGTATTAATATTTATTTTTTTACCCAGTACATTAAAGTTATGTGAAAGTAATATGAAGTTTACCAAATTTAATACAGTTTTCACCGCGCCCATATAATGCCCATTAGAGAGGATTTTTTTTTTGTATGAATAAAAACTTTTTTGAAAAATTTCTATATATTGTTCAGATTATTTTGTGTTATTTGGTGCATATTTGAAAAAAATCGGATAACTTTCAAATGTCTTGCGACACATAATGTTTTATTAATTTTGGCATGGTGTACACGAATATTTCAAAAATTTTGAAATACACTGTTATGGCAACCTGCAAACCTTTCCCCTAGTTTTTTTCAAAATTTTTACATTTTTCTATATTTTCATATTTTCATTTTATTTTAATTTCTATCCTTTACATTTACCAGTTTCGGTGATTGCTCTCAAAATAATTTTTAAACTTAAACATAAAAGTCTTTTCGTCGCAGTGATTTTTTTTTGCTTTCAGAAAGTACTTTTGTCCACACAATATTGTCCCTGCTTCCAAATAATAGAAAAGCAAAAAACAGTAAGAGGGCCAAAGGGGGAGTTTATACACTTGTAGTATGGCTTGGTTACTTATTATTTTTTTTTTGTCTTCATCTTTTATTTTTTATTACATTTGAACCTAATTCTGTAGGTTCTCGTTACCCTCTTGTTAGTCATGTGTTCAGACTTTGCCATACATTTTATACTTCAGCTCCGCTCTATGATGATTCCTAGAGTGAATGTGTGTGTGTGTTGTGTGCTCTGTATGTTGTTAGTTGGCTTTGGCTCTTTCTAACTCGATTCATTGGAAGTTCGCGCATCCGTGCAGCACCTACACCCTTTTGGGTTAAATACTGACAACCCCATGTTACGAACCTCGTTTGCTATATACACTTTTTATTTTCAGTGGTGTAAGACAAAAAAATTCTTAAATTTGTTTTTTTTTATCCCTGTTTTCTGTAGGTTGTTGTTTGGTGTTGTAGCAGTGTGTTTTCTACCACATTGTCTAATGTGGGTTGCTTGTTAGGTGGCTTTATGGTTTGTGATGTTGAATATAATGAATTTCATTTGTGTCCTTGTTTTTTTTTTTTTTTTAGTTTATTTTTTAGATTTTTGTAACAAAAAAGTTTTCGCTAGTTTGTTATATGGGGGAAATGTTAAAGAGTCTTTACTAATGTGTTAAATGGACAGTGTGCCATTAAGTTAAGGTATGATGTGATATGATACAATTTTAAAGAGAGATAATGAATGTTATAAATAACTTTAAATGTGCAGCTTTTAAGAATTTTACGAAATTTTCAGAACTCAGAAATGCTTTAGAAGTTTTAATGAAAATTATGTTCTGTAATAATCGATAATTCTTTTTTTTCTACTTTACAAATGCAACTTTTTTGGCCACGAAAAATACAAAAATGCGTATTATTTTTTTTTATTATCACTGCAAATTTACTTTTGTACGCCTAGAATACGTTGTACGTAAAGACCACTGCAAATGTAGTTGACAACAAATGAAATTTCACTTAAAGCAAGGACGACTTACATTACAGTAAATTCAACTAACATTGTCATTTGTTTTTAATGTTAAAAAAATTACTAACAATTGTAGTAAAAATAAACCACATGTTAGTAAAAATAAACAACTACTGTAAAAAATGAATGTAAAATCATAAAGCAGTCATTTGATGTGGTTTGTTTTTTTAAATGAACTACACGGTTAGTAAAAATTTTTATTTGTTCTAAAAATGACGGACATTAACCTTAAAAATAAAGAAACTATATTACAACCCAAACAACTACATATTTGTAAATCAGAATTTCCTGAGTGTATATAATATTTGCGTGTATACGACCTTACTCTGAAAAGCAACGCATTACAGGAAATATAAATGCTGGGTCGTTGTTTTCCAAGGGAACTTCCCCGCTACAGGAAATATTATATTGCTGCAATGCCAATAGGTTCGATTGTACTACCACAGGTTAGTAAAACGCTGTACTTGGTTTGGCCGGTTTGACTACCAATTTTTTTTTATGGACCTCAAAAGATTTTGAAAATCAGTGCACCACTCAAAATAAGGTGTCCTCATTTTTTGGCCAACAGCTAATTCAGACTTGATGATATTGCTTAACTATAGTTGGCAATAATGTAGCGAAGAGTCTATTGAAAAATTTTATACACATTTTATGTGCAAAAAAATCATTTTTTCTTGCACTTTTTTGAAAAAATATAGGAGAACATTTTTTTTTTACTTTTTTCAGCATAACTTACAGGCACTCAAAATTTTTCACTAACAATATATGACAAAATTGTAGCCATTGTAAATCTGAACAACAATCCCAAATAGCTTACAAAGAAAACTTTGTGCCTTATAAATAGGCAAAACAACAACAAAAAACAAAAATTTAAATATTTAAATCAGCAAGAAACGAAATGCAACAATAACAAAGAAAGTAAACGAAAATGCAATAAGTTTAGTCTAGTCAAAAACGACTATTTATAAGGTACATAGTGGTTTTGTAAGCTATTTCGGATGCCTATACACATTGAGATTGTATTGATATGTATTGCTTATACGTACCTTATGAATTAACACTGGAACATTAAAATATATATGACGGACAATATTCAACAAATATTTGCTCTAAAACTTATAAGAGAGGTAAACTTTTGTGTATTATAACTCTTAGTGAGTAAATTCAAACACAAAATGCGTGAATCTGTTTTATACACACTTTTATATACATAACTACACATACAATGTAATAATAGCCATAATGTGTTTACAATTAATCATTTTGTATCAAAAATTCGTATTTTTTTGATTAATTTAAATTTTATGCACAAATTTTGTAAATCTACTATTTTGAATGGTAATAAAAACATTGTCATTTACAAATTATTATCGAACTGGATAAATTTATTTCAAATAAATCAAGTTTAGCTGGATATAGAGATGTAACTTTGACTTGAGCAATTATTTGTGTTAGTGACAGTATTCCTTTTACCCTTAGGCTAATGGAAGAAGTGGTGATAACGGCGACATAATGTTGGACTTCCTGTCTACGATACAACTACATCGTGATGTTCCTATATTGGCCATGCTATATCCACAAACATTAAGTTCTGTCTAATAGTGAAAAATATGACTATTGGTAGCAATATGTTCAATTGGCAGTCTCATTACAAAATCAGCTTTATGAACCTGAAGCCTTCATTTGGAAAAACTTAGAATCAGCGGCTTTTTGTATGAAAACATACATTTGAATTTATTGCGTTGTCCAAGAAAAAAGTCCTCAGTATCTTAGGATTTTATATAGGGAGAAGTGCTAAGAGTCGTTGCAATTTACCAAATACCTTAGAAACTATGACTATTTCTTTAGGAAAAATTTCTTTAAGTCTTGATTTTTTTCTTCATGATTTACAAAACGCATATAAGTTTATTTTTTTTTTTTTTTTCAAATAAAAAAAAAAACATTATTTTTAACATATCGTTGGTATAGTTATGCATTTTTGTGGATTTTTACGTATTTAAAAAGTTTCAGCTTCAGACATTTTTTGGGCATATTTACACATTAAACATGGTAATTCTACATATAAATTTTAAAATTTCATTTAAACTTTTATGCATTTGAAATGTAATATTACACATTTTATGTGCACTTCCTTACACGCAATGTGTGTATTTTTTTCATGTACGCACAAAGAGTAAATTTACTCATCTTATAGTAGGAGTACAGTTTCCTACTGTAAGATGAGTAAATTTCAACAGAAATTAAGAAGAGTGTACTATAGCCCAAAAACCAAATGTAGAGCAACATTAGAGAACATTTGCTAAAAAAAAAAACAATTTTAAATCCGTCCAGTATGATTGAAAATATTAAAAACTCATTTTTAAAGTTGTTTTTGTCATATTTTGAAAGTTGTGCTTTTTTTTGGTTTTTAAAACAATATCTTTGCCCACTGTTGGCCATTGTATAAGTAATCTGGTATGCCATTTACACACATTATACTGAACAAACTTTAACAAGCAACTCCTATTAGCATATTTTACGTTAAAACGAGTACTAACCAATGGTAATATAAAACGGCCATAGACCATAAACTCAACCAACCACCTTCTTTCCCTCTATACACTTTGTTTAAGTAAAAGTGACATATAATATCCTTAACATATGATGATAGTCCAGTCCAACTAAATACTTCAATGGAGTTGATAGGTACAGTGTAAATAAATAATGCAAAAATATACAGTAAAATCTCGGTTTAATGAAAACTATAGTGGTATTCGCTCTTGATATTATATATGCAAGGGTACACACAGAGAATAAATTGGTTGCAATTCCATTGTAACCAACAAAATTTAATCATTATTCAATAATTTTAATTGTATAATTAAACTATATTTTAAACAGAAAACATATAAAATTAACCAAAACACAGTCACATCATTCAAACTATTGGTTTTTCTTATTAATATTGAAAAACTATTAGTTTTTACATTACCTTTAATAAAAACAACCAACCACTTTTCGAAGATTTTATTCTTTGAATGAAATAATTGAAGTTAATATCGAATATTAGTTCCGACTACAAAAAAATCAATCACTCTATCTAAAATATTAATTTTCGGTACCAATTTTAAATAATATAAAGTTTTTTAATAGTTTTGGTAACTCTAATAAAATATTAAGATCAGCAACCTAATTTCTGCTGGACATACAAATCTATTTTAAGACATTAATATTTAAACTTGAAAGAAGAAAAATATCCAAGGTAGAAATTTGAAAGTACAAATATAAATTGGGTTTTGGCTAGATGTAGAGGAATTGCCTGACAAGCAGACGATCACCTGTTCGACTCCAGTTCGCAGCATAAGAAATCTTTTTAATAAAATAAATTTAAAATATATATTAATTTTTTTATAGTTTTGGTAATTCTTATAAAATATTGATTTCAACAACCGAAATTCTGTTGTACATACAAATCTTATCTTACATACAAATTATTAGATATACACATTTAAATTTGAAATTAAAAAGCATTAAAGGTTAAAATTGAAAAATACAATTTCAAATTGGGTTTTGGTTAAAGGTAAAGTAATTGCCTGACAAGCAGAAGGTCGCTGGTTCGAGCCCAATTCACGAATAAGAACTTTTGATGAATAAAATAATTTTAAAATAATATAAATTTTTTTTTATATTTGAAATTTAAAAAAACATATTTAAATTGGGCTTAGGCTAGAGGTAAAATACTTACCTGACAAACAGAAGATCAATGGTTCAAGCCCAATTCGAGGCATATAATTTTTGTATTAATAAATTTTGTTGAAAGCATGTGAATCTATTTAAAGAATACTATAGTCGATAAACATATAATATTCAATTGTTACAATAAAAATTCGAAATTTAAAATAATATTAAAATTTAATAATAGTGATAGTAAATGTATCCACAAAAATTCGGTTGCAACTACAAAACTGCTTTCTGCGTGTAGCATTAACGTAGGATTTTATGCTACAAAGCGTGAGCGACTTTTTTATATGTTTTACAAGTTTATAACCCAAGAAAAACAGCCAATTCTTGGTGAATGTTCAAACATTAAAGAAATGCTTTTTCTTTTAATAGGATTTTTTTTTGTGATTTTTACTCATTGTTTTTTTAACTCTTCTTCTTTCTAACTTTACTGCTTTAGCAATAGGTAGATTAGGTCGGAGTGGTAGCCGGCTCCGTGAGCACCAGCACACTTAGACTCTGAGGTCCATTGTGATGCCACGAGACTGACGGATTACCGATCAGACTCCACCATTGAACCAGTTAGAGCTACTTACGATCCCCAAGATCATGAAAGAACGCCGATTCAAGTGAGGCCCTCCTACGTAGCGCCAGCGCAGGACATGAACAGAGAAAGTGCTCAATACCTTCCACCTCATCCTCGTCCCAGCAGCTCCTACAGAAGTCAGGCGATAAAACCCCCAACCTATGAGCATGCCTGCCCATAAGACAGTGGCCGGTTATCACCGCCACCATGTCAGAGATTTCCCCCCCCCCCCCCGGAAAGCGACAGGAGCGCCCTCGTTCGCCCCAGATACAGAGCCGGCCAGATGTGCCTTGTCACCACACAAGTCACGCCATTAGCCTACCTAAGGTCAGTCGCCCTCTCGGAGTACAGCCGATTGTTCAGCTTACAGGTTGCTAGGGGAAGACCAACTCCTGCAAAATTCCGCATGAACTTGCAGGGTGGATCCTAGCTTTGCAAGCTCATCAGCTCTACAGTTCCCTGGTATGTCCCTATGCCCCGGGACCCACACCATACGAATGTCAAACTGCTTGGCTATCTCATCCAAGGATGCGCGGCAGTTAAGGGCAGTTACCGTATTTTAAAAATAGTTGGCATTAGTGAAGTGTTCTCTGTGAATTTGTTTCTTTGTCGTCATGTTGTGTGAATTAAATTTTGAAGAAAAAGCCATGAAATAAATAATTTGTGTTAATAATTTTTAATTTATCACCTATTTTGTGTTGCTTTTTATTGTCAATAAATTTTAAAACTTTTTTTTAATTTCTTTACACGAGAAATAAATGTTTGTCAATTCATCTTTTTCCTTATTACTGAACAGCCCTATGCTAGGTATTGTAAGTTTGCAAGACCAGAATGTGCAATAGGTGTTAGTCTTGCATATAAATAGAAATCTTGCATACTGTAACATTTATACAAGATTTGCAAGCTTTGCAAGGTCTGCAAGGGTAGTTAGCTACCAATAGTAAACACCGTTTATATATTAGGATTAGATAATTATTAATTATAGAGTTGTTGATTTTATAAAAGCTATTTACGGCTCCTGTATTTTGTTAAATAGTATGACATTATATGTTTCTTTAATCGAGACTTCACCGTATATACAAAATAGCACAAGTGTTAATGGACATGACATGCAAAGCACTTGTAAATTATACATATATATATATTTTTTATTTTTTATAAGGAGTAAAATGTTTTATTTTTGTTAATACACTGAGAGCATTATGTGCATGATATCAATAAATTCTTCTATTGAAAGTTTTTATTATATTAATGCAGTTTTTCATAAAATTTTATGAAAAATAATATTTTGTTTATTAAATATTCATTAAAACATTTTTCCGAAAAATGACGAAGCTTTTACATAAAGTATAAACAATTTTTCATCCACTTTGTGTAGAAAACTTCATTGGTTTAATGATAATTTTCGTTAAGACTCGTACAAGAAAATTCTCTCTGTATGTGCATGTACGATAGAAATGTTTTTTAAAACTGTTTAATAAATAAAATTAATTAGAAAAACAAGTTGGAAAACATTTTTAGTTATCACGAAATTGAAACGAATTAAATTTTAGTTGATGGGAAACACAATTTGTTTGATAAATTTGTGTCAACTAAATTGTATTGGCAAATCCGATTTTTAAGAAATTCTAATACCGCAATGACTTCATCTAATCTGTAAATAACTTATAAGAAAGGACCGCTGATGGGTACCCACCGATTGCCAAAAAAATTTGAATGTATGATCGAGGGAACTACATAAATAAAAATGTGTACATATTAAAATTTGGGCTCAAAAGTAACCCAATTTTCCGCTATTTGTGTTTTTTGTGTTTTTTAAGCTTCTTTACAGAAACAATATACCTATTTGCTATAAAATTATAGGTATTTGAAACAATTTTGAAATCAATTTTTAACTCCTAAATATGAGATTAACCAGGTACGTTTCTTACTTATTTATTATTACTTTTGTCTTATCTTATATGCAAAGTAAGTAATAGTTAGTTTTTTTTTTAAATTATACAATACTTTTTATTTCCATTGTGATGTTAAACGGAATACATTAGAAAGTCCGTACATGTCGTGTACATATTTTAAATTTATGTATTCAGATATTTGTATATTTTGTAATATGTATAGTAGAGTAGTCTAAAAAATTTTGAAATTTGGATTTTGAGACCTCCACAACATTAGCCATATTCCTTGATGTCTACAAACTTGGTGTGCATAGTGTCAGCTAAATTCGTTAACATGTAGAGGTCGCAGAAAAAGTTAACTTAAGATTTAGTAATTTGTCTCTAGAAGAAAATCAGACTAGTTTAGGGTTGACCTTAAATTGTATTATGTCTTAATTGTATTATTTTCCAGTCTAGTCTAAATTTTTGTGCAAGAAAGGAATATAAAATCAAAATTCAACAAAATCTCATAAATTTTCGCGGTTTTATTAAAAATGATTCGTAAAAACGCATATTTTCGCTAAACTGCACTTTATGGGGCGTTCTCAAAAAAAAGTAGGTCGCACCCACCAGAATTAATAAATAGTTTTTTTTCTATTATCGGTTAAGGGGTCCGGGGCCCGTGGTAATAACATACAAGTGGAGGTACTCTAATAAAAGGAGATTTTTTTCCGGATTTCAAAAATGATGTTACTTCTATGATACACCCGTTTAAAATTTTTCCTGCAGCGTTATTTTTGAAAACACTTACAAATACATCGAAATTACAACAAAAAAAAACATTTTTGAAAAAATCGCTAAATGGCAGCGAAGCCGCTAATCTCTATCACATATTAGAACACTAATAAGCGTGGCCAAAGGCCGGTTTCGCATAAAAACTTTACTCAGCGAAGCCTCTCACATAGGAGAAACCCCTAAGCCAGGCCGAAGGCCGGTGACGCAGAACAACTTACTAAGCTAAGCCACTAAACTGCTTATAAGTTAGACGGAAACCCATAAGTCCGGCCGAAGGCCTTTTACACAGAAAAATTTTACTCAGCGATGCCACTAAACCTCCTTTAACATAGGAGAAAACCTCTAAGCCCATGCAGAAAAACTTTCTTCCGCGAAGCCAGGCTTTGGACGGACTAAAGGCGAAAACCCTTAAACCAAGGTATTTTATACTATCACATTCATGCTGTTTTCCCTGTGTAAGGCCAACGATAACAATTAAAAAGTCATATTTTCATGTAAAATTGATTATTTGAATAGTAAATTTTACAAAAATAACCAAAAAAAAAAACATAAAAAACTTCCTCCCCATTTTTGTACTTAAAATATGTTTGAAATAGCTACAGAGGGTACTTACGTATCATGGATCATAAAAATAATTTAATTTTTTAAATATTGAGGAAATTTCCATTTCCTCAGATGCCCCAAAAACCGAAGATACAAAAAATATTTTTTTTAATTCCAGAAGAGGTCATATTTTTTTTTTAGGAACGCCCCATAAAGTGCAGTTTTGCCCATATTTTTGTTAATATTTTAGTAACTATTCTGTAAAAATCCAACTTATATACGTCCTATATATACAAATTCCTATTCTTATTACGTGAAAACGCCATCATCGAAAAATCAAACTTGTTGTAGTTTTGATTCCTACACACAAAAAAATCGTTGCAAGTAACTAGAGCATTTTAACTAAACTAAGAATAATATATAGAGGTAATGACCACTGTATATGTACCCTGCAGGAAATGGACCAGTCACTGGTATGGTCATGTGACTAGAACTTTGTGTGTATGAACCTGTCCTAGTTTCGGTTCTGTTATATGAAAGCGACCGGTACTTTTAACATGGGCTTGTCATAGGAGGTGACAATTTGCTACCTGTGAAGCACTGTGCAACGTGGCGAATAACTTGACCAATGCAACCTATCACCGTACCGACTGAAATGAATATGCTACGGGACAAGTTAGATTTAGGTAGTGTCAAAGTATGACCATTTTAAGATTTATGTGATATGCAATAGAACCAGTGGGAAAAAAAATTATCACGTGACTGGTGTAGGTGTACGTATCTTAGAACTGGAGAACAATTTTTGAAGGAAAACTAGTCACATATTAAGCACAATGTGTTCTGTAACAGGGGTAGTTTGACAAAAATAGTTTTGAGACGTACCACTGCACTGGTCTAAGGGGTACATGTCGCCGGGCATGCGAAAAGTAATTAGCAAGTAACCTGTCAGTTTTTATTCAGTGAATGTCATATTAAGCACGAGTTGCTAAATAGCCCGTCCGGAACCAATCACTGCACTTTTACAAAACAGTGTGTCTTACCACCTGTTCAAAAAAACCTTAAAAAGGCACAACAAAAATCAATTTTATAATTAGCTTATTTTGTCTATACCCAACAAAGAACTAAGTTTAAGATCGCCACGTTTGGTGAAAAATCGCCTGTGTCACAGTTCCGTGTTCAGTTCTTTTAAACCAGTGAAATGTTACGTCTTCATTACTACTGTCACATAGTGTCGGTACAGATAAAATTCCTTCAGTGTTATGTCTGCTGTGTAGCAGTCAATGGACTGAATCCTTTGACACTAATTGCCATGTTTTCATCCACTGCTAACGGTGTTGAACCAGTTCAATGACCAGTAATAACTTCAACTACAACGGCTCTAGTTGCTTCAGTACACTTTGATGTTATGTTACTTTTTCTCCAGTTGCATGATATATCTAATAGCAACCAGTGAATGTTTTGTCACCATAACTATAGTCACGTGATTGGTCATTTCACCAAAATTAACACTTTTTGGTGCACCGCAATTTTGGTTTCACCAGTTTCGTGACGTGCCCCCAAAACATATATCACATATTTCTCACTTTGGATTAATCGACCCTTCGTTTCCCGCAGGGTAGTTAGATTAGGATAGGTTAGGTTCGGTCGAAAAGAGGATTCGGAGAAGGGAAAATGCTTCCCTAATCCGACTCTAGTCCATGAGGACTTACACTTAAGTTAGAATGTCGGCTTGTTGTGCGCTCTAAACAATCGGTCCTATATCACCTTTCTACCCCAGGAACTCCGTCGCTCTCACGAAACTATTCAACTTCTTTCATCATATGCCCCTAAGATCCCCCAATGTGGATATTGGGTCACTGGATAGTATTTCGACCCGGATCCCGGCAAATGCAGGGCATTCACAGAGATAGTGTTCCAAGTGTTCCAAGTTCTCCTCGTCCTCCCCACAGGCCCTGCACACTTCCGAGTCCGCCCTACCAATACGGTGGAGATGGGCCCTAAGTGTCGAGTGTCCCGTGATGATTTCCATCAAAAGACTAAGTTCCTTCCTACTGAGATTCATAATTTCCCTCGTCTTTTCCGTGTCCGGGTTGCCCCAGAGAATACTCGCAAAGCCCGGATAGCCTCTTGGCTATCCGTGAAAATCATAATATCACCGGTCAAGCCCATGATATTCACCTGTTTAATGCACTCCGTAATCGCGGTGACCTCCGCCTGTAGTACGGTATTATGGTCAGGAAGATGGAAGCATTTGCGTACATTTAAGTCAGCGTCACAGAAATGTGACAAATGAAATTTCACTTAAAGAAAGGGCGACTTACATTTAAGTAAATTCAACTAACATTGTCATTTTTAATGTTCAAAAAATGAAACATAATTGTAGTAAAAATTTACCACATATGCAGTAACAAATAAACAAACATTTATTATTTTAAATAACATAAAAGTACTGTAAAAAATGGATAAAAATCATAAAACGGTTATTTGAAGTGGTTCGTTTTTTAAATGAAAAACTAGGTTAGTAAAAAATTCAATTTGTTCCACAAATTACTGACATTTACATTAAACATAAAGAAACTGTATTACAAACCAAACAACAACATATTTTAAAAGCAGAAGTTCCCTTAGTGTAATATAGCTTTTTCGTATAAATTATTCAGTAACTAAGTAGAAACATGTAAAGACTTGGTAAAATGTTACTAGTGTTCGCATAACTTTTGTAAATAAACTTTATTAGTTGAAAGGCTCCTAATTACTTGGCAAAGATTTTTTTGTGTGTATTTACCAACGACTTACATTAATTTTAGAAAGGATTAAAGATATGATTTCAGTTGAACTTAAATTTTAATATTTCTTTGTTGTTCGCTAATATTTAGTTTGTTGAAAAAAATTTGTCTTACATAAAACGACATTCCACAAAAATGCACTCACGCAAAAAGTAAATTTTCACAGCGGTAAATATATGAAAATTTTTGATCAAAGTATGAAATTTTCAAATTTCGCGAAAACCACTACTCTGGTTTAATTTTACTTTTATATTCGTGATGTACGCCCACAATATATTACATTTGATATGTTGCGATCATAATTGTTATTTTTAATTTGTTTTTTCGTTTTATCTCATTTTTTCATTCATATAAAATAATAGAACAAGTACAACTATGAAACTTCAATTTTGGCCTGCGAACGTTAAACAAAACTTTTTTTTGAGATTTTTTTGGCAGACCATATACGTATATTTCATAATGACATATTTTAAGGGTTGTGGAGCTCGCGAATTACAATTGCTTTTATTTTTGAACCACCTTATTCTATATATATAATGTAATTCATATATTTATACCTACATATGTGTAACAAAATATATTATTTAAGTAAGCGCATGTCAAAAGGTCAGACAAGCTTATAAATAAACATCAACGTATTGAATAAACATTTAAAGAAACTCCCCATTTTTCTTGGATTATTTTCTTATAAATCACAAAGTAAAGTCATATAAGTTGTTGGTATTTGTAACCGGAAACAATATGGCGGAGAAATATACTACGACATGCAAACAAGATCTCACTTCATAAATGGTTTTAAAACTAAATATTGGTGGATTTAAAATTATTGCTACCAGAACTTAACAATTTTCCCGACTTTCAAATTGGTCATAATATATACGCCTCGTCGGAAGAAGCTCTAACCCGACAGTGTGAACATAAAACATATTTTTCTTGATTATGTATTTAGATTGTATCAGAACAATTTTGAAATATAAATCAAAATCTTCTCCATAATCTAAAACTACTAAAGATTAAATATTTATCCGAATCAACAAATTTATAACAAAGTGGCATCAATTTGTGGTTACATATTTTGGCAAAAGTGCATATTTTTAAACATTTCGAATTTTTGTAATGCTTATTTGTTCATATTTTTTATTTACTTTAAGTATTTTTTTTTTTTTTTTATTTGTGAAAATATAATTTCGGTGACGCGAAATGATAAGTAGATAAAATCTCCATTGCCTTAGCGTATGAAGACATTTTTATTTAATAAATAACGTTGCATTATTTTTTAACAAAAAACAAATGACATTGCACTTGAATAAACTTGCTCAAATCATAATTTATAATAAAAGATCGAAAAATAAAATATTTGTCTTAATTTTTTTAATTTAATAGTAAAATATTTGGGTACATTTTGATGTTTTGATTTAATATAAATCATCGGGTAAATTAAACAATACAGGTAAAGCGTTAATCTTTTTTCTTCAAAAATTATAATTTGGATACATTTTCTACCCCTTCTAAATTAGACCTCTGAAGATATTCGGTGACGCGAAATGAAACATGTAAAGACCTGTCAGTAAATAAAGTCTGCATTAAATTAGCGAATGAAGAAACATTTTTAAAATATTTTTTTTATTTTTTTATTTTATTAACTAATAATCATATAATTACAAATTATATACTATTACCCTAACCGAGCACTAGCTACTATGGCCTTCGGCGCGTTGTAGCGAAAACAGACCAATGCCTCTGGTGGGAATCGAACCCACGACCCCCGCACTGATAAGCCAGCACGCTACCAACTAGCCTACCGGGCGCACATTTTTTAATTAATAAATAAACAATGCACCGTTTTTCGTTTAACAAAAAACAAATGATGTTGAACTTGAATAATATTGCTCACATCATAATTTATGACAAAAGATCGAAAAATAAACTTTTGGATTTAATTTTTTAAAATTTAAAAGTAAAAAATGGTAACTTTACAAAATTTTTGTTATACTTGTATTCTATGTGAATTTAAGTTAATTGAATATACCTCTGCTGAGTTTAAAAAAAAACTTTTACTAAATATTTGTAGACTTAAAATAGCAAAAAGAAACTGTAATATTAAGAAGATATTTGCTATATTTACCTCAAATTTAGTATAATGCAAATAACTGTTTATTTTGCTAAAATCAACAGAAAACTTTGCTAAAAAATTGTATTCATTGCTGATTTCACAAGGACAGACTTTTATTCGCATAAAAAAAAAAAAAAACTAAGAAACACTGTAAAAATTTCACATTTTTTAATAATTTTTTTTGTCCACTAATATTTAGCAAATGTTTTTGCTGATTTTAACAAATTATTTTGTTTCTTTCAATTAACTAGAATTTAGCTCAAATATAACAAAATATTTATAAATTCAACAGATTATGTTATTCTAATATTACTAATATTTAGTAAAAAAAAAAATCTGCCAATTTTAGCAGTTTTTTTCTGCTAGGCAATTTTTAACTAATTTTTAGTAGCTTCCTTTTGCTATTTCTACAGCGTTATTTCTATGAGTGTCCTACCGGTATTGCTCATTATTTTTCATTATTAAATTTTAGTTTTCAAATTAGTTCTCAACTAGTTCCAAAGCAGGAGTTTGGATCTAGTTGTGATCACTATGACATCTTCACGTTAAATTCTACATTTGTTTGTATGGTGGGGCTGTAGAACTCGTATTAGTTGCCTGGTTCAAATAAACTAGTGCTGTACTAGAATTTTTTGCTACTGGGTATTCTTTTACACGCTCAAATAAAAAAAAGTCCGTAATACATAGTTACTAAAAATGTGTAATTTGACGAAAAAGATAACTATTTTTAGTAAAGCATGTTTTAGCAAAAACGTTTATAAAACGTAGAAATTGTATTAAAAAATAGTAAAAGTTACTAAAATTTAGTAAAATATTATTATTATAACCCATAAAATAAATCGATTTCATAAAATCAGAAAATTTTTGTACTAAATAGTAGTAGTAGTATTTGGAAGATGACAAAGCCAATTGTCACAATATTTTGTTGTTGTTTTTGTTTTTTCTTTGATATTTTAAATTTTGAATCTCGCTCCTAGACGAGGACAAGAAATTCTCATTGAGTTTGTGATTTAACATAACAAATATCTCTAGAAATTCTAATAACAAAGTCCCCTGAAGATTTCCATGGGCAGGAATGAAATCCGGATAGGGACACGCCTACATCAGATTGATTCACAATTTGTTAAATAAGTTTTGGGACTTTAGCACATTTAATTACTATAAATGCAATTAATGTTTATATTTACCGATGAAAATAAATTTAAATAAAGTTATTCGTTTTATTTGTTTTATTTTAAATTTGAGGAATCATCACTTAACATTTTTTTCATCAAAAAGCTGAATGGAACAATTTGTTTTTGTTAATTCAATGCCTTGCAAATGCGCTCAGTGGCTAACAACGCTGATTTCGAATCGGTTTTCCGACAGAGCAAAGAGAGCTGTATGTACACTCAAATGGAAAGCTTCATCATATTCATATTTATGAAACTGTTACCTAAAACTATTGTTAAGATGATGTGTTTCGGAATTCTGGCTCAATTTTAGTAACGAAGTGTATTACGTAGTACTCCACTAGACTAAAAAATCTAGCAGTTTTGTCTATCTCTTTTGGTTTTCGATATATGGGCCATTATCATAAAAAAGATGACGATGACATTTTTTATGAAATTAAGAGGAAGTTCCATAAATATTTATGAAAATTCAAAAATGTTTTAAATTTTTGTATAAAAAAATACAAAAATCGTTTTCTCGGACTTTCTATATTTTCATATATTTAGTCATGTCCAAAATCTAATATGATATTGTCATATAAGATTTTATTTGTTGCTTTCAAAAAGGTTGATTATTTTCATGATAAACACTACAAATGTTTCCAGGGCATCACCACATTCATCAGTTGCACGCAGTAAGAAAGTTATCTCTCACTACTAGCATCTAAATAATAAACAGTCGTATAAGGGCCAACTGCATACATTTCTGCTTTAAAACTCATTAGTTATTAGAAGAGGTCATTTTTGTAAGTAGGTTTTTCATATTTGATTTATAAAAAAATCGCACAAAATGTGTACACTTGCTTACCAGCTGCATTACAAAAGAATTAAAAATAAGTGGATACCAAAATAATAAGTTATTCGTGAGCGCCCCGGTAGACTAGTTGGTAGCGTGCTGGCTTATCAGAGCGGGTGTCGTGGGTTCGATTCCCACCAGAGGCACTGGTCTGTTTTCGCTACAACGCGCCGAAAGCCATGGTAGCTAGTGCTCGGTTAGGGTAATAGGATATAATATGAAATTATATGATTATTAATTAATAAATAAAAAAAAAATATAAAGTTATGAATATGCTTATAGTGTTACAAGTATTTCAATTATGAGGCTTTCCCTCATACTTATCAATATTTAAAAAATAAGTAGTTGACAAAAACACATTATATTTGTAATGAAATAATTAGTCGCGAGTAAGCTTGACTGCTTATAAAAACGACTTTGTCAAACAAAAATAACTAGTGCTGATGCCAAATTATAATGTGTTCAGATACTTATTTTCATTATATAAGCAATTATGTTGTAACGAAAGATTTTGATTGAATCATTGAAATAATTGCTGAAACTGGCAACTTGCTTGACATTTTTTAATTTATGGCTTAAAAGCATTTGATAAAAAACAAGATAACACCATTTTATATTGTTGTTTTTTTTTTGTAATATTTATGTATGTAGTTGTTTTTTATAAATGTCGATGTAGTATTAGTAATAAATACATACATATTTTAAATTCATTTTTATAAATTCTCATTTGCTTTATTAGTTTATTAAGTTAAATAATTTAAATTCAGTAGTTTTAATTAACATATTTTTTTATTCTAGAACATTACCCTATGGGGAATGGGACCGGTTCTGCGTGTGCCACAGGATCGGTCCCTTCGTGCCGGTCCTCTGCTAAACCCTACCCAATGCTGGCAACTTTAACATTGGCTTGCGATAGGAGGGGGTCATTTGTCCTGCTTTAAACCACATAGTGGCATGCCTCAGGACTAACCAAAGATAGGCATACCACAAGACTGTCGCAAAAGGGACATGTCGTATAAAATACACGAAAACTAAACAGCTTCCAATAGGTAAACTTCTGGCCAACTGGCTTTTTCTTGTTAATAAGCATTCTGGTTATGTGGTATGTCCTGCCTTTACCATTCACAGGAATGGTCATTTTAGGACAATTGACACTGCTTAACCCACTTAAGAATTAAATTACACCAGTCCTGTGATAAGTCCTTCTTTAACCAGTCACTTTTTGCTGAATTGGCTCCTCATTCCAGATAGGGTATCGTTAAATAGATAATGTAATTTTTAAGTTAAATTTTGTTCAATAAAATGTAGCCATTTTTTAACAAGAAAAAACTAAAAATAAATCAAAACTTATTTAAAAAAAAAAACTACACTCACAATATATTTTCCGTTACCGATTGTAGTTTATTTAAAAAGTAATCCGTAAAGTTTGTTTTTAACTGAATAAACTATTAAAATACAAAGAAACATATTTTTCAACTTTTTTGCCTGTTATTTAAAAAACAAACTATGAATTAATACGGATTTTCTGTAGCAGTTAATATTTTCGTTTAAAATCTACATGTTTAAAAAAAATCTACTTGTTTAAAACAAAAATCACACAAAAATCACAGTAATCTTTTTTTTTAAAAGTTCTCTCAAACGTTTTTCATATGCATGAACTGGGGATGGTAAATAAATTACTTATTTACATTTTCAGTCCAAAAAGTACCAAAGTGGCCCAGCTGGCGATTAAGTGCTTTGTTTCAGTAAATTTTGTTTTACTTTTTTATTTTACTGAGGGTATTCAGCGTGGTTATTTGCACACGATGCAAATTTGCACTTTCCCATCCTTGAGCAGTATTGACGGTGCATAATGTGCATATTAGAACAGAGATGGAGTTCCCTCACTGTTCCAAATTTATATGTTAAAGCACATCTATTAGATGACATCTAGGAGATGAAGAGACAGCATGCTAGAGATAGAGTAAAAACTCTGAGTTTCTTTATTCATGTACAAATAACAAAGTTTAATATATATAAAATAAAACGAAAAGTTAGGATTATAATTTTCGCAGTATAGAACATGTGTTAGCTGATTATTTGAATACAAGAAAATTAATTAGCAATATGGTAAAAGTCTAGTGTTTTTTAGGTAAACAAGATAAAGCGCATCAATGTTTAATGTAAATTTAAAATTAAGCAATATTCTTGTGCAACTTTTGCTAGTTTGCAACAAATTACCCGTGTGTATGTCATATTGGAAGGTTAGAAAAAATCAAAAAGGTTTTGTGTCTGCACAAGATATGTGTTAAATATTTAATATTGAGTTGGCTACATTGAATGATAATAAAATTGTCAGTAATATGTGCAATAGTATTGCAAGAGTACCTTAACAATTAAATTAAATCAAAAGGTACCAAAATGTTTACAAAAGTGCTTTTTACTTTAGTACTAAACCAAATATTTTTTTTACCATCACTATAGTTTTTCTTTAGATTTTAATTGTCTTTTATTTTACAAACACATAGTTTTTTAAGTTATTTGCATATTGTAGTAAAAGATGAACTCAAAGGTCATCCTTTTTCGTTATGCTGCCATATAAATGTTAGGCGCCATTCGCTCAATTAATTATTATTCAATTAATCTTATTATTTAGTTTTAAAAATAAATCCTAACATATATTATTATTAAGTATATAATACATTATGTAAATAATACATTTTTATTTATTTTAAATTAAATTTGGTGATAGTTAAAATAAACGACAATCGTTTATTTTTACGTTTTTGGGGGTAAAATTTTGATGGTTAAAATAAAGGAAAATCGTTTATTTTTAAGTTTTGGGAGTTAAATTTTTAATTGTCAAAATAATGGAAAATCTTTTATTTTTATGGATTTTCGGTAATTTTTTGATAGTCAAAAAAAACGAACGTCGTTTATTTTAACGGATTAAGCAATTATTTTTTAATAGTTAAAATAAACGAAAGTACTTTGTTTTTATCGATATTTTTAGTTAATTTTTTAACAATTAAAAATAATTGGAAATTACTATTGTTTTAAACGAAAAATCAGTAGTCCTGTTTTTAACAACTTTTTCTATAGTTTTAATGTACAAATTCGTTTGTTTCTAACTATAAAATATTGTGAGTGTATGATTTAAACAAAAGGGCTAATTTATGCAAAAAAAAAAATCACTTCTTTCAAAGCGTGTTCGCAACCTAGAAAATTCCCGAAATAGATCTATGAACACATTCCTGAAAGTGGCCAATTAATAAATTTTAAAACAAAAACTCTATTGATTATTTGTTAGGACAATATCCTTATAAAGAAATATAGAGTATGGCCTCGAACTTAAATAATTTTAATTTTCATTGCACAATTAAAGGTCGAAAAAACATAATTTTTATTTTTAATACAAATTATATCAAACTTCTATAAAATACAAAGTACGGCTTACTCCTCTTTACATCTTGGTAAAAAAAAAAAAAACATAACAAGTGTGAAAATAAAAAGGGAAAACAATAAAAAGCGTGTATTATATATCTACCTAAGGTAGAAGGTGCACATAAGGGTGGGGGCGATTTGAACATCTTAATGGGCGCTTCGCGTTTCTGATTCTTGGGAATGTACTGAGCAAAAAAGTCCACTAAACCATACGTCTACGGTGAAAATCGAGCTTCCACATTTTGACTTTTTAGCCGTATTTTGTGAAAGTAACAATGTGTGGGATGGACATATCTCAGGAAGTAGGAGGAGCTTATCCAAGATTATGGTATCAATCTCTTCTTTGGAAGATTATCTAGCAGATTAATTCATCAATCATATTTGTGGGTGGGGTTTAAGTAGTTAGTTTTTAATTTCAAAATAGGGCTTTCTTTGCCGTATTTTGTGAAAGTACAATGTGTGGGATGGACAAATCTCAGGAAGTAGGAGGAGCTTATCCAAGATTACGGTACCAATGTCTTCTTTGGAAGATTCTCTAGCAGATTAATAAATCGATTTTCACCGTAGACGTATGGTCTAGTGGACTTTTTTGCTCAGTACAATCCCAAGAATCAGAAACGTGAAGCTCCCATTAAGATTTTTTTCCTTCCATACTAATCGCCCCACCCTAGTGCACATAACTAACAAGTTTTGAATTTATTTTTGATCAATGGTGATAATCTTAAACTTCGAGCTCATATATTAGTCCTCATTTTTTGGGATAGCTCGGTTATATAAATGTTTGATGTTTGCATGTGATTGTCACTTCTTTTAAAACGTGTTCTGATGATGGGAATCTAGAAAATTCCCCAAATAGATCAGTCAACACTTTCCTGAAAGTTGTCAATTAATAAATTTGAAAACAAAAACTCTATAGATTATTTGTTAGTACAATATCATAATAAAGAAATATAGAGTATGTCCTCGAACTTGAATAATTTTCATTTTAGGCTGTAGCTTTTCTAAAACTTCGGGTTCTGATGAGATCTTTAGCAGATCGAAATACTAGTATCAACCTAGCTAATATGTTTGATTTGCTTTATTTTTGTAAATATACGGAGGTTGAAAGCTCGTTGTAAATTGAAAAAAAAAATTTCATTTTCATTGCACAATTAAAGCTCGAAAAAACACAATTTTTATTTTTAATAAATATTATATCAAACTTGTAAAAAAAATTTTTTAAAAATAAAAATATTTTTTTTTTTTGCTTATTCCCTACGTTTCAATAGAAAGAAAAAAACTAATTTCTGTGAGCAATTTGTTTACATAAATCTAAATAAATTTATGAACTAAATAAGAATTATAAGCATTAAAATCAATTTTATAAAATTCAAGCAATAAAAAATACATTTGCTATGACAACAACACCCTTTCAAGGTCTTTTGATAAGGTGTACAATATTGATCACTTGTTAATCCAATCAATTGATTTTTATTTAAATTTATATACATATGAAATATAAACGTATAAAATATTGAACAATTTTTAATCTAATCAATTGATTTTTAATCAAATGTGCCTACAAATATAATCAAAATCATAATTAAATGTGTATTTAAATTTAAATGAAAATAATTCAATAAAAGAGCTAGCAATTTTTAATTGAATGAGAACTTTTCGTTGTTGGCGGAATTTTAGCAATAAAAATAATCGAGTGGGCTGTTCCCGTGATTGAAATGAGTTTTCATTTTTGTTCGCGTAAACTGGCTGATTTATTGAACCGACTCATAAAGTCAACAATTTTGGAAAATTTTCATCATATTTATGAAACCTTAATAAATATGACAATATTTAATAGAATCAGTTTCATAAATATGATGAAACTTTTTTTCCTTGAGTGTGGAGTTAAATATTCAATTTTATATCCAAAGCTATTTATGAATAACAATTTTACGCTTTTGAATTGCACCAGATTTCAATAAAAGTGATCGAAAAACTCTTTTTTTTAATATTTTTTTATCACACACAATGAAAATGGCCCGCTAAAAAGTTGTTACATTATCCATTTTGAAAAAAAAAAAAAAAAATTAGTTTTTAACACAAGAAAAGAAAACATTTTTGCTAATAAATGAGTTTGTACTAAAAATCTGTAAATTGTTCACTGAGATATAAAACGTTTTAAAAATTGTTTTTTATTTGAGTGTGAGTAAAAATATCTAAATTTTTCAAATTTCAAATATTTGAAAAACTAGTAACAAACTTAACACCTTTTGCTGCTGGGACCACCCCTTGAAATAACATTTCAAAATCTCATTAAAGGTCAAAATCAAACAAATTTACTTAAGAAAAAAAAATTCCTATGAATTGATTTAAATTGCAAACATCTTGCATTTATGCAAACAAATGCGAGCAAATATAATTCAGAGCAAATAAATATTCAAATCTAAATAAAATTCAAATGCAAACAAAACTTGGTATGTAAAATAGGGAACCCTAATTATGTGTGACAACAAAAGGTCAGAGGCTGCTTGGACAACAAGATCAAGCGTATAAGAAGAAAAACTATCATCAATTGAAAAATGTCACAAGAAACGCTCAAGCAGCATCTGTGTCAATATAAATTAGAATGATTTTTTTGTAAAAATCAGGTAAAAAAAAAAACTTAACGATAAACTAAAATTTGTGTATCTTTAGCACGCGGTCAACTGTTCAAATGATTGACCCCACGAAATAAGAAAATTAACCTTTTTGTTTTCTTTAAACATTCTCAAAGAAAAAAGGATATATCGTTTAAGGGATGCTTTTATCTTGAGCATCAATTGGAACCTATAGCCCATCACTGTTTAGGTAGCGCCACGTACATGTTTGTCACACACTATTTAAAATAAACTGGTCAGTTTTAGAAAACACAAACAAAAGGGACATTTGCGTAATTTTATGCCTTAAATATAAAATTTATTGTTATTTTTTTTCGTTGAAGGATTTTATAAAGACAAAAAAAAAAAAAAAATGTGAATACTTAAATTTTAAATTCAATTTGCGTAACAATTTACCTGAATATTAATACATATTTCAAATCAAAACTTTTGTGTTTTTGGGGTGATTTTCTATACAATTTTATATGCAAAATTTCTGTAATTTTTATAGTTAAATTTCCAAAAATTGTAAATCTTAAACAGTGGTCAGTCAGCGTGAGAATATTTTGCTGTTTTTGTTCGTTGTGTGTTACCTTTAAATTAGAAAGAAAGATTTTCTTAGGTGGTTGTCTTGTGCTGGTCACTAGAATTTTTCGTGTTGCCTGTGGTGTATTGTAGTACAAGAAACATTAATCCGATTTTAATGAAGCGTAACACTTTGTGGTCGCTAGAGTTGTATGTTGGTTTTAAATTTTTTCTGCGTGTTTTATTTCTTGTTATGTTTTTGGTTAGTAGAGAATAACATTTTTAATTAAGGTTTTTTCTTTTTCTTTTACAATTAGAAAATGTTTAATGTATTTTCTTTTGATTTTGTTCAAACTTTTTGTATGTATACTTTTTGATTATGGCAATGTTACGGATTAACTTGATTTTGAAATGGTTTTAAAAACAAGTTTTTGTTACAAACAATGTACATTGGATTTTCAAAGAAAATCTTTATAGATAAAACTTTAAAATTTTTCAATGTATTAGAAAATTTAAATATGACAAGAAAACAAAAACAAAATGATAAAAATAAACACCAAAAATTTAAAAAATCTTTAAAATAAAAAAAAATCTGAAATCTCTTTTTCCTAATTTCTGAGTTTTTTAAAAGTTTATATTTTATAATTTCAGCGATTTATTTCAATTTTGACAATTTTTAAAGTTTTTCAAACATTAGGGGATTTTTAAATTTTTTTGATTTGAAAATGAAAATTATTAAAGTTCGGCCATACTCTATATTTCTGACAATATTGTCCTAAAAAATAATATATAGAGTATTTTGTTTTCAAATTTATTAATTGACCACTTTCTTTATTTTTGAACAATGGTTATAATCTTTAACTTATATGAATGTTTGATGCTTTGCATGGGATTGTCACTTCTTTCAAAACGTGTTCTGATGATGGGAACCTAGAAAATTCCGAAATAGATCTATCAACATATTCCTGAAAGTGGCCAATTAATAAATTTTAAAACAAAAACTCTATAGATTATTTGTTAGGACAATATCCTAATAAAGAAATATAGAGGTTGGCCTCGAACTTGAATAATTTTCATTTTCATTGCACAATTAAAGATCGAAAAAACATACCCAGCTAAATAGTAAAATCCAAATAACTAATTTCCGTTCTGCAACTGGTTCTTTTTAAATGGAGTTTGTCCAATTTGCAACAGGTTCTTTACCTCCAAACAAGAACAGGTTGCTTTAGAACCGGTTCTAGAACCAGTTCTAGAACTGGTTCTAGGACAGTGACACCTTACATTTCGTCTCCCTGGAACCTGTTCTAGAACCGGTTCCATGTCACCGGTGGTAAAAGAAGGTTCAGAGGTAATCTGTTGTAAGAAATTTTGCTGGGTAATTTTTATTTTTAATAAAAATTAAATCAAATTTTTTTGATTTTTTTAAATTTTAAAATTTATTAATTTTAATTTTAGTGATTTTTTACGATTATTTTTTTTTTTTTTAATTTTAAGTTTTTTTTTCTGTTCTGGCGGTTTGTTTTTTTAAACTTTTACGATTTTCTCAAATGTAAGTGTTTCTTTTGTATTTGGCGATTTTTTTTAAAATCTGTTTTAGGTTTTAGTGATTTTTTTAAATTTTCTACGATTTTTTTCCTATTTTTGTAATATTTTTAATTTTGCTATTTTTTCCAATTTTTGCGGTTTTATAAAATTTTATTTAAAGTTTTAATACACTCACAATATTTTATCGGTAAAAACAAAGAAATACGTACTTTACAACTATATACTATAATAAAGGGTGATTTTTTTGCAACTTTCTTTTTGACAACACTGTTTTTGGCAGCTCAGCTGTTTTCGTGTAACATGTTACTGTTAAACATGTTCAGTTTGGTCTATAATTTAACCACAAATCGACTTACAAAACTAACAACGCTTGCAGATTATTGCATTTTATTATCAAAATTCATGTTCGGTTAAGAGAGTGCATCGTGCACTCTTTATGATCACTTTGGGCGACATTCTGAGGCGGCTATTTCGAATCTTATGCCTAAATTTCGCTCCAAATTTACATTATTGGATATTAAACTACCAACACGCATACGTAGAGTGCGGATAGCGGAAAATATAGCAGCTTCATACTCCAGTGTTGTTGATGACCGTGAGTTATCGATTCGGCGCCGTTCGCAGCAATTGGGCCTCTGTTACTCCACTAAGTGGAAAATTTTGCGGAAGGATTTGGGTGTAAAACCTTTTAAAATAGGTACATGAATGATATAATTGTGTGGACTTCCTAGAAATAATTGCGAGGACCGTCACACTGAAATATACCTCAAATTCTTATGACCTTCTTATAAGATTTTCAAATTTATCTAGTAGTTTCAACACTTGTCACTAATATCATTAAGTTCATTTCCAACAAAAGTTTTATATCACTAATCATTGACGAATTTTATTTGAAATTCTATATAGTTGATGTTTTAAAAATACAAATACTTTTGTGGGTGTTCTGCTTCGAAGTGTCAATTCTAATTGATTTATGTATGTTATTTTAGGGAATTGAATTTTTCGATAATAAAATATAATAAATTAAAACCAAACACTTATTTAGAAACTTTAAATTTTGTAAAATTTTAGATTATAAAAAATAAAAATAATGCAAAAAAATCTCTTTTAAATACTTTAGAAACAACAGATGTATCTTTTACTACCACAAACTAAATCTTTGTATCTGAATTATACACAGCGTGATTATTATTATATCAATAAATTTTGTTATGAAAATGTTGACAAAACACAAATAAACAAATAAAAGATGCATACAAAGAGATTAAATATATAAAATGTATAAAATACTAAATACTAAATGATAATTATGACAATAGTACGTGATGATTGCTGAAAATTGCGTTGCATTTAAAGCAATAATAAAACAAAAAAAAAACCAGAAGCTCTTAAACAAAAAGCTAAGTGGCGGTATTCTGACATTTTTTTTTTTTTTTTGTGTGTCTGTTGTCTTAACTGAACTTAACGTCCCCCCACAAAATATTAACAAAAAAAATCTCAAACAAATAAACATATGTAAGAACATACAGCTGATGATGGTGATGATGACGAGGGGGATGGATGCTTCTACATTCATTCATTCATACATTTAAAAGAGACCCACATTCAACATCCGTAAAAAGTAAAAGACAACTTTGACAAGCCCGAGTATCTTGTAAATTTATGAAGGCAATCATCGTCTAAAAAATACACATCCAAAATCCACCAGATACTTACTGTAAGGCAACTGCAACCTAGTGAATATTTAAAATTTACCATACAAAATAAACCAAAGTGGCTCATGTCAGATTAAAGCATAATTAGTGGATGAAAATCATTTTGAGTACTTTTAAAATATACTCGCACATATAGACAACTAAGTCTGATCAACAGCACTATTATCATCTACATCATCATCAATATATTCTATTATATTCTACTGGAGAAACAAAACACACGTTTTATTATTTTAAAAATAAATATTTTAAATATTTATTATGAAAAAAAACAAAAACAAAACAAAACAACTGTTCCTCCTTCTCTTCAAAACAAGAAAGGTCACTGATATTCAATTGGTAGAGGTCAAGTTTTGGCCCATTTATTGGAAAAAAAACTAATTTCATTCTATTTTTATTATTTTCTTTCTACTGATTGCATAGTCATTTACAATAAAAAAACGTGTGTATTTGTTGGTGTTTTTTTTTTAATTAAATAAAGAAATATATTTTTCTATCCCAGCAAAACTTTGGTAATGTGTGCGATAAAGTAATGCATTACCTTGTAATGTGTACTCTTTAACTGTATCATTATTTTCCAACAAGAAGTAATGAGTTACCGACAATTGAACACTCATGGATTACCTTGTAATGACACCTCATTACATTTTACATTACTTAAAAACATAAAATAATAACTTACCGATCATCAATTACATAATGCATGAATTATAAACGTAAAGTAATTATTAATATATATTATTGAAAATCTATTTATAGACACATTACTTTGTGATTTTTTGTAAGCATGAGGGTAAGGTGTATATTTTTGATATCACGAACGAAAACACGAAGCACAACAACTCATTTACATTTTAAGCGATAAAATATTATATGTATCGATAGCTCAGTTGGTAGAGTTGTTATCTAACTAATTGTTAAATACCAGAGACCATAGGTTCGAATCCCAGCATGACCACGTTATTTATTTAATAACAAAAAAAAATAATTTATTTAATTAAAAAAAATATATCTGTAAAAAAAATGTTTTATACATTTGGTTTTTTATGAAAATCTATTTATAGACACATTATTTTTTCCCACCATGTAACCATATAAGTAACCAGTAACTTTGCCCCCCCTACAAGGTAATGAGTCCACCCATTACTTTTAAGCTCATCGACTGTAAAATTCATCAGTGAAGTAAGGTGTAATGTAATGCGTACAGCCCTATGTTGATACATTACTTTACCCATGATTTGGTAATGTGTGGTTTTGCTGGGATTGTCTGGAAAAAAATCTTTATGCTATTGTTTGTTATTGAAAGCTAACAGTCAGACTTTCTATTCATATTTTACATTTGCATATCAAAAATTACTGAATTATGAATAAAACCATATGTTATATATATAAATTTTGAGATATGATCAGCTGCATATTGTAATAATTATGATTTTATTTTATTTTTTAATCTTAAATAACATTATTTTTTGAAAATGAGATTGTAAAGCAGTTTTCAAAAGTATACCTGGTGTACATGGCCTATACCATAATAATACCATAACATTTAACATATAATATTTTGGAAATTCAAGTAAAATTTTAACAAAAACCTTACTAGACCCATCATGAACTAAGCAATTAGAACCAAAAGAGAGTTGCATATTTTTTGCTTATCAATAGATGATAGCCGATTCGATGCGGTAAAGGTAACGCTACACTCACAATATTTTTTCCGTAAAGACTACTGAATATACACATTAAATTAACTGAAAATCAGTTAAAAACAGGACTACTTACTTTTCGGCTTATTGCAAAAACATGATAAGCCACATTTTATTTTTAGTTTGTTTTCGCCTTTTAAAGGCTAAAATATTTAAAAAAAATATGAACTTAGCGGGACATTTTCACTACACGTGCTTGTAGTTATTGTTTAAGCAAGACGTCTATCAAATATTATTTAATGGAAGTCAAGATAACAGCGAATAACCATAAAACAATAAATGTGGCTTATCAAGTTTTTACAATAAGCCCTTTAATTGTATTTTTTAGTTTATTTTCAACTGTTGAAAATTAATTGACGAAATCCATAAAAACAATAGATTGTTTTCGTTTATTTCAATACTCAATATAATATAACAACATTTTGTTTTAAATAGGATATTTTAACTGAATATATCAACTATTACGGAAAGCCCGTTTTTTGTTTATTTTTTTTTTTTTTTTGAATAACAGAAAGAACGTTAAAAAATATATTTCTTTGGTAATTAACTATATATTCCATTGAAACAACTTTACCGATTAAACTTTAAATAACTGTTGATTTTTTATGGAAAAGTTCTTGTGAGTGTATTTTCTTTTATTTCGGTAATTTCTATTATTTAGTAGCAACGATATTACAGTTATATCGTTAACGGGTTTCTTAGCGTTAACGTTATTTTACTTATTTCGATAACGGTATTTAAGTTATTTCGGTAACGTTATTTAAGCATAACGATTTTTACGTTATTTCGGTAATGATATTTTAAGGGTAACGTTATTTTAGTTATTCAGGTAAAAGCCACATTGTGTCCGAATTCCAATGACTGTCTAGTTTAAGATCAAACTTTGAAGAAATTAATCTATTTGCAGCGATTAATTTTTTTTTATTTCGTCAGATTATTTCGGTAACGGTATTTTAAGGATAACGCTATTTCATCCTTGAACCCCACCAAAATGATATTTTTCAATAGAAAAATGTAAAAAAGATTAAGAAAGAAATTAATCAAAACACTCTAATTTTTTATTTTTATTTTAACTGTTCTTATCTATTTCATGACAACTATTCAAACCGAATATTATCGTTCGTTTACCGCAATTAAAAAAGTTAGCATTACTTATGGTAACCGTTTAAACAGCTTTAAACGACACATATAACGTTTTACCCTCATTTACACAATGTCCATTTAGCTACTAAAGGGAACTTTAACTGACACATTCGTTGTTGTTTTCCATATAAATTTTCAATTTAACTGTTTGTTAAATTTTAACTGAACATTCAATAATCGGGCCTTAATGAACAAAAATAGTTTTAATTTGATCAAAATTTGGCAACATAAAAAACTTCCTAGAAAAAAGTTCAGAATAGAACCTCATTAAAATGAAAACAAATGCAAAGTTCCAAGGTAAAGGCGTTCCAACGTACACAACATTTCTCAATATGTATATTAAAATCTGCA
This sequence comes from Delia radicum, assembly GCA_021234595.1. NCBI lineage: Eukaryota > Metazoa > Arthropoda > Insecta > Diptera > Anthomyiidae > Delia > Delia radicum. The sequence continues at coordinate 82,593,270 of CM037851.1, forward strand.
TAATTGAAAGTACTTAAATAATTTCCCAACTGCATTATATAAAGAAAAACTGATCAACCATAAATCAGAAGTTCTTTTTGGTGATGTTCATATGTTTAAATAATGTGACAATCATTGCACATATCTTTTGTTCAATGTCGTTCAGCAGTAATGTACAATAAGTGTTCATATTAAGGGCCATTCTAAATAAATAACGAGTAAATAAGATTAGAATGTAATCATTTATGTATGATTTTATACAGTTAAATACCACTGATTTTAGGAACAAAGTGAAAGTTGCTTAAAACAAATCGATCAAAAAAAATATCACGAAGATGAGAAAAAATCTTAAAAATTATAAATACTTCATAATTTCAGTATATAAAAATTTGTGTAGCTTCTAAAATTGGTAAAAATTACCTATATTATGCAATTCAATACCAAAAAAGTTTATAAAAGTTCAATATTTTCTCTCAGCCTAAACTTGTTCTAAAGGCTTGTTAGAAACACCCGAAAAAGAGACTTGGTCGTGGAAAACGCATTTGAAATTTATTTTGCTGCGACCGAATTTTTCGGTTTTGATAACCGTCATTCAATTGAAACAACATAAATTCGGACAAGACAATAGAATTTCGAGTGCGTCAACAGAAATTCGGTGATAAATACGAAAAAGTTCGTTTGACTACAAATATATTTTCGACTGAAAGTTTTAATTTAAGGTCTCAAATGAGGGGAAAGATTTATGATTTGGTTTACCAAATCAGCCAGTTTATAGACAAAAGCAGACAAAATTCTGGTTGAATTATTTTTTTGTCTGTATGTAATGTCTCGGTATGAGATAAGCCAATCATCGTTTTTTTACTGCGGTCATCTGAGGATTGGGGAGATTCCCATGAAACAATTGAATGGCTTATTGTAAAAACTTGATAAGCCAGGTTTTCATTTTAGTTTGTTTTCGCCTTTTAAAGTTTAAAAATTAATTTTTTTGCATATTTTCAACTTTAAACGTTTACAGGACGTTAATACTTTAGGCACTTGTAGTAACTGTTTGAGCCAGGCTTCTATCAAATATTAATCAACTAATGTCTAGAAAACGTCGAGATTCCATTAAAAATTAAATGTGGCTTATTATGTTTTTACAATAAGCCTTTCAATTGTATTGTCTGTCGACCTTCTTAACATTGTCGACCTTCTTAACAAGCAACAAATCAAATCTAATATGACAATATCATTTCAGAAAAAATATATAAAGTCCGGAAACACAATTTTTCTATTTTTTAATACATAAATTAAAACATTTGTGGAAGGATATTATACTATTCAAACCAGCAAATTTTAAAGTACAATTATTTTTTATTCAAATATAGATCTTGTGTAAAGTTAGCTACACAGAAAAAACTAATAACAGGTTTCAATTAAAAAATTGTTTGTTGAATAAATTATATTTTAATTGATTTTAAACCTATCACGAAAATGATAATATCAATTACAACTTTTGTTGCAAACTAAACAGAAAAAAAGTTATAAATAAATATCTAAAAAGAACTTATGATCCAAAAAAATGTGTGTGAAAGACACGTTAGTATATGTGTTTTTGGTACTGCTGTGTCTGCTTGTTTGTTAGGGTGTGTGTTTGTAAACTTCAAATGTATCTGGTACAGAATCTTTTCTTTTTAACCATTTAGTTTATGAAAAAATAATTTGAGAATTATGTCTAACATAAAATGTGTATTTATATATTTTTAAAGTCAATTAAAATATTAATTGATTCAACAAAATATTTGTTTATAAACAATATTAATTCAAATAAACTCTTTAATTAGATTAATAGATAATTTTTTATGTGTATTAAGTTTTTTTGTAATTGTCGCAGAATATGCAGTAAAACCAGTTACCGGTTAATAAAAATATTTAAAATTGTTTTAATGTTAAAACCTTTAAACTTCTAATTGAAATACTGCTTGAATCACAAGTTCGCCATGGGCCACTTATAACCCATTCCTGCCATTTAGGCGATACAAAATGCGTTAAAAGGAAAACAATATGTTAAAGAACTTGTGATAAACATGCATTCAAGGGTTATTGCAACTATTTAGGCCTCTCCGTTATTTTAGTTTCAATATCATGTGCAAAAATAAAGAACAAATTTTTATTTTTTTTTGGTAAATTTTATATTTATTAGCTACAAAAAATTTTAATGCCATTTAAAGGGTTCCGTAAATCACGTTCATGTCTAATTCTTGCAACAAAACGACGACAAAAAAAAACCACAAACAAGGAAAGAATCGGGAGAATAAAAATGTTTGTCTTGCTTAAAGATTCCTGACATACTTGTTAACTCATTGGAATTATCTGTACATTTACTTTACTATCATCATTGTCATCAGCAGCAGTAGTATCATGGATAGGGTGACCATTTGTACAGATTTGATCAGTACATATATTGATTTTTGGTCATGCGTACTGATGAGATATCGTGTACTGATTTTTTTTTAAATTTGTACTAATTTAACTAATATATAAAGGAAAATTTATTTTTTTTCATAGAAAAACGCAATCCACTTAGAATAAAGTTTTTTAGAATTTGCGTGTTTATCTGCAACATACAGCATTCTGAAGCAGATATTAAAAATTTGAAAAAAAAACTTTAATTATTTGTGTAGAAACCCTGTTTAAAATCTAAAACTAGTTTGAAAAGAAGTGTGAAAAATCTGAAAGCTTCAATATTTTAAAATCTTGGTTTTTTTATGAAAACAATTTTTCACGACAAAAAATTTAAAAGTTGTTAGTAAGCATATTTTTCAAAGGATATCATTTATGAAAAAAAAACAACACATAAATACTGTTTTTCTGTACCAGTTAATATTTTCATTTAAAATTTTCTTTTTACAAAAAATTCTTTATTTTCCTTTGATTCAAAAAAAAAAAAACATTTAAAAAAATTATAGTAAAAATAAAACAAAAACTGTCTTTTTTATTTCCGAACAGAAGATCACTATTTACCTCTTCCTATGTAAATTTGTTTTTGCTCGTTGCAGTTTGCTGATTTTTCGCACAGTTCTGGCCCTTACATTGCATTTAAAGTGCAAAGTTTCAGAAGCATAAATTGTGTGTAAGCGTAATTTTTTTAAGATTTTATTCCTCAAACCGAGTCACTAAATATACGCAATTCATACATTACATTTTTGTAAAATTGGATATAACCCAATACATAATTATATATTATACAAAAAAAATTGGTATGTAACTACCCAGAAGAAATTGCCAATCGTACCAAAAAAATAGTATTGGTAAACCACAGCTATTTTTGTAAAACCCACCGTTCTAAAAATTACCTAAAGTAGAATTAATATTGCAGTAGGAAAACACTGTTTTGTTGCAAAGCATTTGTTTTCCCAGTAGCATCCGCAAAATTCTTTGCCAATCTCTTTTTTTCCCAACATCGCAACCAAGTAGAAGAATTTTATTTAAAAATATTTAATTATATTTCACACATTTAAATATGATGTAAATGACTAAGACCGAACTGTATTGCTGCTTTTTAAATGTATTTTCTTGTACATATTTCTCAAAATTAATTTAATTTAAGCTATTTGAAAAGCTCCAAATTTGTTTAATTACCAACGTAATGTCAACGGTTACAAGTTCGCTAAAACCAACGGTTAGCCACTGTTATCAATCGGGTAACAGGACAATATTGTCAAGATTGTTTATACTACGTTCTGTCAACGCATAAGCTACTGTCGCCGATGCTTTGCCAACACTGCGCCGATTGTATTTTTCTGCTTAGGTTTATGGAGCGCAAGTATGGGGATTTAGCTTATTTGAAGAAGTAGACAAACTTCAACGATATTTTCTAAAACGAATTCTACGATTGCCAGACTTCACACCAAACTACTCTTTAACATTGGAGACAAACACAGAAGATAGTCATTTCTATAGCTTTAATTTACATATGGATTATATTTTTAAAGCATTATTTCAATTCGGGCATGAAAGACTACCGCACAAACTTGCCAAATATTTTTTGGGCCGAAGAAATGAATAAATTGGGTAACGAATTTAATTTGAGATTTGAAGATGTGGCAGAATCAGAATGGCTGAAAAGAGGAGCCGAATTACTACAAAATCTTAAGCGTAAAAGCATATTAGAAGCAAAAACAAAAGCTTCAAATAGTGAGACACGTTTTTATAAGAACCTCGATTACAGCAAAGGTATAGAATACATACAGGATAATCTCAGTCAAAACAAAATAACAATAATTTTCAAGGCACGCAGTGATGTTTTGGGATTAAGGGGTAATCTTTTCGGAATTGATGCAAATAGAAAATGTACTATGTGCAACACCGATGAAGATGAAACACTATATCACTTTATAGGAACATGTCCGGTTTTGAGAGAATTCAGGAACAGATATTTTGAAAAATCCAATCTTAACCATAATGAAGTGGTATCTATTTTAAACGGAGAAATATTGGATGGCTGGAATAGGCTGTATAATTATATTTGTGAAGCAATGAATTATAGAAAGTTTTTAATTTTGGAATTTAATTGATTTACTTTAAATTTGATATTGTGTTCAAATTTAAATATAAACTTATTTCAAATTTAAATTAGTAAATGGCAGACGACTTTTATGTCATTGTCATAAAAATACTTTATTTAACAATTGTAAACTGTGTATTTGCATATTTTGAAAATAAAGAACTATTATTATTATTATTATTATTATTATTATTATTATATATAATTAAAAAACCGCAATATAATTTTAGGAAAATAGTTTAGAATTTTGCGAAATCGATTTCCATTACAAATAACAAACCCATTTTAGTATTAACAAACATTTGTTTAAATTAAACTAAATTAACAATTTCGTTTACAATGAAAATTTTTGATGTCCTAAAAAAATATAAATAAAATTTAAGTTATATACAAATGAAGGGCTTATTGTAAAAATTTGAGAAGCCACATTTATTATTTAAAAGGTTTTTGCTCTTTTCTAGACATCCATTGATTAATATTGAATAGAAATCTTGCTTAAACAGTTATTGCAAGTACGTATAGTATAAACGTCCTGCAAAAGTCATATTATTAACATTTAAAAGGTAAAAATAAACTAAAAATAAAATGTGGCTTATCAAGTTTTTACAAAAACCCCTTCAAATATAAATGATACATTTTGTGTTTTGAAACCCCAGTTAGTGGAACAAAAAATCAAGCAATGATATACCACTAGCTAACCAAGTAATTGTAAATAAACTACTGACAGAACACTTCTTTAAAACGCTTTACTAGCATTTTCAGGAACGTTTCGCCAGTTTTTGTTTTACAATAATTTCAGTGGTCTATTGAAAAAAATCATTGGCAAAGAATTACACTCTAAAAAATGATTGTAAATTTACTACAATAAAACCAGTAAAGTTTCATGTATTATTACGCAAATTTGGCAAATTTATACATTAAAATGCGTAAAACTATTTTGCGCACACTTTTATATACAATTATACACACTCACAGTATTTTTACCAGTTATGTGTTTACAATTAAACGCATTATGCCTAAAAGTACTATTATTTTGTTAAATAAAATTTTTACGCACAAAGTTGGTAAAAAAACTAACTTATAATAGTAATAAATATTTTGGCATTTTTAAATTGAAAAAAAAAATACAAATTAAAAAAAAAGCTAAAAAAATCTAAAGAATTTAATTAATCGAGAATTTTAATGAAAAAAAACACATATAAATGTAGTATTTGTGATAGTGAATTAAAAAACTTCCTAATGTACCAGATACGTTTATTTTCAAGTGTTTGCAGCCTAATTGTTTAAAAATATTTGCAAAATATAATATATGTGCAGAGCTTTAAAGAATTAAATTCTTCATTCGATTTATTCAGTAGGTTTTTACTCAATCGATTTAAAAATATCGCCAATATTGAAAAAAATTGCTAAATTTGAAAAAAAATCGCAAAAATTGAAAAAATCTTTAAAATAAAAAAAAATCACCAAAAATGAAAAAACACGTTAAAACTAATAAAAAAACGCTAACATTATAAACATCTCCAAATTTAAAATAAACGCTAAAATTTAAAGAAAATCGCCAAAAATTAAAAAAACCGCTAACATTTAAAAAATTCGCCAAAAATTAGAAATATTTCTAAAATTAAAACAAAATCGCCAAATATTAAAAAAAAACCGTTAAAATTAAAAAATCGCCAAAAATTTGAAAAATAGCTAAAAATTAACAAAAAATCAAAATTAAAAATAAAAAATCGCCAAAAATTAAAAAAATTTTAAATTGGAAAGAAAGCTAAAATTGAAAAAACGAAAAATATTGACGAGCAATTTAAAATAGTTTTAAATGTACATTTATCTTTATTAGTTTTCGAAACACAGGCGATGTTCCAAATAAATTCTCTTTTTGCTTTGCGATGCTTTCTTTTCGAGAAAAACGCGGAATTGGGGTTGAGTTTTGAACACCGGTGCAAACATTTTTAGAGTAGCTCTTTTATTTTTTGAATTATGGACGGTTTTTATTTAGTCGATTTTTAAAAGGTACATATTTCGAAAACTAATGGAGCTGGAGGAAAAATGGTTGCCCTATTGTTCAAAACTCAACCCCATTACCCCTACAACGATCCTAAATTTCGATTTGATTGGCTGGATTGAGCTATTTTTTTTATCAATTATGGTAATTGTTTTTTAAATTTTCGCGTTTTTTTACTTTTGCCGTTTTTAAATTTTGAAGTTATTTTTATTTTGGCGATGTTTTCACTTTTAACAATTTTTCTCATTTTCGGCGATATTTTTTATTTTTGGCTATTTTTTTTTTTTAATTTTGACGCTTTTTTAATTTTGGCAAATTTTTGTGATTTTTTTTTTTAATTTTGGAGAATTTTTTAAATTTTGTCGATTTTTTTTTTGAATTTAAGTGATTTTTTACATTTTTGGCGCTTTTTTTTCAATTTTGGAGATTGTTTTAAATTTTTGGGAATTTTTTTCCTTTTAACGATATTTTTAAATTTTAGCGATTTTTTTTAATTCTGGCGATGTTTTTCACTTTCGCCGATTTCGGCAAATTGTAAATCGGTTGAGTAAAAAATAGATTGAATCCCAGTTATTGAATTCGCAATGATTGAATTCCCAACGATTGTCTTACCAAGGATTGGATTCCTAATGATTGAATTCAATAATTGATAATATCGAATGAGCTAAATTCATTCAAATGAATGAATTCTCTGCGATTGATTAAGAAAAAAATCATTCGATTTAAAAAATCCTGATTTGATTTTTTCCAAAATAGAATTTAGTCTTTGAAGCTCTGTATACCACTTATATACAAATATTTATAATTAAATTTATTATTATACAACACATTAATAAAACTTTTTCTAAAAATAAATTTTTTGTTTTATTTGAAACATTTTTTGGGCTGTTTTTCTTTCTTACCGCAAGGTAAATATACGCATTTTTAGGGGTTTTTACGCATATAAAAATGTATTTTTACGCATTTTATCCGTATATTTAAAAGTAAAGCATGTTTTTTTACTCAAAAATTCAGTAAAATTATTCATTTATTTCTAAATTTAATTACATTTTTACGCACTTGCATAGTACATTTACACACTTTTTGTTGACCAACTTACACGTTATGTGTGTATTTTTTTCATTTACTCACATAGAGTAAATTTACCCAAATTATAGTAGGAGTATAGTTTCCTACTATAAGTTGGGTAAATTTCAACAGAAATTACTTAGAGTGTAGCTGAGACAACAATGCCAACGTTTAAAAAAGTGTTTCCCCAGTGCTATCTAGTTCGAATTACCAACGGCTCAAAAGTCTTACCCAACGTTGGTTAGTTGTATCCATCTAACCGTAAGCCAGTGCTGACATATGTATTTGAACAGCCGACTGTTACCCGCACTTATAATTTACTTACGTTTTAAGCTATCTAGTATTATATGTCTCATTAGCTCATAGGTTAGGACCAAAAAAATTATAGATTACTTTTTTTAATTTTATTTTGGAAAACAAATGTTTAACCACCTATTTCATGGTTTTGTTCACAGTTTGACAACGTTAGACATTTTGCTTCCCCTGTGCATGTCCGATACAGATGCACCTTTTGTCTAATGATGTTATCGCTTTGGGATTGGGAAAGAACTTGTTGCCAGTGCTTGTACCACTTGCTATAGTGCCTTACCAGCGTTTGTCCGTTTGCTTTTTTCTCACTTGGCCCTGTTATGCAGGACAAATAAATGAAACTTAATATCTTTTAATTTAAATATATTTCAATTACAATGTATTTAATTGTATTCAATTAGATATAATTGTATCAATTATAATATAATTAGATGTAAGTATATAAGGACAAAACTCGGATAGAATTGGATAGTGTTTTACTGAATTGTATTTATTAAAATTTGGATCTAAAGTGATATAATTTAATAGACCCATTTTTCGGATCAAATTTTATCTTTTATGTGTTTTGCGGAAAATATCTCATCATATATAATTTTATGTAAACTTTATTACTCTGGATCGTATTAAACAAATTAGAAGAAAAAATTGTATATATAAACATATATACAACATATAATATATACAATATATAAACATATATATAAACAGAAAAATCTATAAACGGGTTTCAGTTAAAAAAATTATTGAATCAATTAATATTTATTGATTTTGCACCTATCACGGCAATGATAATATCAATTAAAACTTTTACTGAAAATGAAAAAGGAAAAAAAGTTATAAATAACTGCTACAAAAAAAAAAATTATTCTCACCAAAAAGAAAGTGTGAACGATACTTTGGTATGTGTGTTTTTGTTAATGTTGTGGCTGTTTGTATGTTTGTGTATGTGCTTGTTTTATTTGAAAACTTCAAATGCATTTGATACTTTATACTAAAAAATTTCTACTTAAGCATGAACCTTTTTTTTGATAATTATGTCTAAAATATTATACGTATTTATATATTTAAAAGTCCATTAAAATATTAATTAATTCAATTAAATATTTGTGGAGAAACAAATTTAGTTCAATTTAAATCAAATCTTTAATTAATAGCATGCACACACTTAGAATTCTATGTAGGTAAAGACCACTGCAAATGTAGTTAAAAACAAATGAAATTTCACTTAAAGATAGGACGACTTACATTTCAGTAAATTCAACTAACATTGTCATTTGTTTTTTAATGTTCAAAAAATGACTAACAATTGTAGTAAAAATGAACCACATGGTAGTAAAAAATAAACAAACATTTATTTTTATTCTATTTTTTTAAATAACAAAAAACGACTGTACAAAATTAATGTAAAATCATATAACAGTCATTTGATGTGGTTTGTTTTTTTTAAATGAACTACATGGTTAATAAAAAATTTAATTTGTTCTATATAATAGCATATAATAGCATGCAATACCATATATATATCTATAAAAATATTGCATGATTATAGGTACACCTTTTTAGCCAGTTCATCAATCTAATATCATGTCAGATAAAAATGGTCACCCCAAGCATGGATAAATAATTTTCAACAATCATTTTAAGTATATAGTTTGATTTTTGTAGTTGTTTCTGCTGCTGTTGTTTGTCTTTATTTATTTTTTTTATTTTGCATTTTAAAAAGATTTTTATTGCAGTTTGTCGATAGTTGTTCAGTTGTTGTTCTTTGTGTTGTTCCTTATCCCCAGTACTCTCATGGATTTATATTTATTTTAGTGATCTTCAATCAACCATAACAATTGCAGACACTTGCTGTTACTGTCGTGTTCGATCAGCGCCACTCTAGACATGTTTCTTTGTATGTTTCTTTGTATGTATATTGTTAAAATAACAGCAACATCAGCACCAGCAACAACGCTAGTCTTTCATTTCCCAAAAAGTCAAAGAAATAACATGGAATGTTGCATTTCTTGTATTGATGTGTGATTTGTCGCGTTTGCAATCAACTCATTCTATTTTTTATTTATTTTTTTTTGCTTTTGAAAGGCATAAAACAGTAGCGCCATTCATTTCAAAACTGACTACAAGATAATTAGAAATAATTGTTAGATACACAAACTTTTACAATATGGTAAATCTTATACGGATAGACATCTATAAATGACTGACTTTCCCAGAAGGCAAACAAGCGTTAAAAACAACATGATTTATTCCCATATATTTTTTCCGGTGTTGAATTTATTTATCAAAATATTAGGCTTTTCATACAAATGGAATTAAGAAAATCGTCGGCTTGCCTACAAGTAGTGCTATGTGTTTTTTTTAACAGGTTTTCAAGAGAGCGTAAAAACTGATTCATATTATCCTTTTAAGATATTTTATTGGCATCATATGCCCTAATGATTCACGACCTCATTTACTAAAATATTGTAAGAAATCCAGTTTTAATCTCTGTTACAGAGCGGTTCGAGGCTTTTAATGTAGGGTGTTTTTTATAGAGGTATAGAACTTTGAAATAGAATAAAACAAAGGTGAATGTTTTAAATTGACATGAAATTTACTTTATTCGAAAGATAATCTTTTGGCATTATAATTTAGATATGACTTCTGACATTTGACCGAACGAACTTTGTCAAGTAATATTCCTCAAAGCATAGGTATTATTGAGCTGATTATGGGTAAAAGCCAAAAATTTTTTGACGACTTATAGTTGCTGCCCGCATTTTAAATTTACATTCATAGTGTATTTAAACTTTTTTTTTTTAATTTTTGGACTAAATAGGATTTGGCTATGCTGACCTTATTATGGGAAAAATCATTTATAAAATTTGCACAAAGTAATTTTGGTCCACCACAGCGCCCTTTCGGTTGAAACAAGATATTTTATTTATTACTTGTTTTAAATTAAAAAACCATTGAAACTTTTTATTAAATTAAAATATGATGAATTTTATATCAAAACCTATAAAAAAGGAACATTTTGAACCCCGACCCTCTCAGATTTTGATGAAACTTTGCATACCTAAACAAACACAACCTCATTTACAAAAATTGCATTTTCGAAAAATTGTGGGCGTGGCAAGGTATCGAAATATTTGAAATGTGACAGCAATAGGTACTTTCAAGCTGTGATTACTACGGAATGGCTAAACCGATTTCAAAGATCTTAGAAAAGTCAGCTTTCGAAAATATACACTGTAAAAATGTTCTATTGCAGTGAAATTTTTTTTTTGGCAAAAATAAAACTTATAACTGGGAAAACACTTCAAAGGCCAAGTGTTTTTTCCAAAAAAAAAAAAATTAGAAAGGTCTATTTAATATATATAACATTAGAGTGTCCTTCGTTGTATGGGCGAAAAATAAAAATGATATTTTGACTGTAGCCCCCCCCCCCTCCCCCCACTTAAAATATTTGTTTTAGTGTCAAAATACGAAACGCAAAAAATTATAGTTCTAGCATAACGGGAAGATGTCCCGCATCGCCCTTGAAATCGGGCCCCTTGGAAAAATAATCATAATTTAAAAAAAAATTCAAATTTTTTTTTCTTCAAAATTAAAAAAATATAAAATAATTTTTGTGTTGGGTTTAATCATAACTACTCAGATAAAAAATATTTCTTTCCCAGAAAATCGTTAACTTACCCTAACTTTGTGTCAAAAAAATTAATAAATATTTTGGGGGTAACTTAAAGTGACTTTTTTGCATTTTTGAAAATTTTATTCAACAAAAATCAAAAACCTAGTGTTTGCTGTCAAGTATTTTATTAAACACATCTCAAGTATTAAATAAGCCAAGTACTGTGGATAGCCGTTATCAAATTTTTTTTTAGAGCATTTTGATTCTCGGGGATTTCAATGTTTTTTTTTTATTTTTATACATTTTACTTTAAAATAAGGTTTTCATAATATCTCATCAATATTGTTGTATATGCTCTTTTATATGATTGTAATAACTTTATTATGAAATACTATTTTTTCTGTTGATAGTTAACCCATGTTAAACTGGGGTCAAATATGACCCACGTAAGAAAAATGCAGCTTTGTTGCAAAATTTATAAATAAAATAAAAAAAGGAATAATTCAATTTATATTTATTCTAAAAAATTTTCGTTAACCGTTTCTAGTCTTCGAGTAGGTCAATTTAGTAAAAATTAGAACTTAAAACTTTTCCATAATAATAATTTTGGGGGAAAAAAAATTTACACTATTAAGTTAAAAATACATTTTTCAAAAATACTCTTGAATATGTACAAAAAAATCAATTTTAATATGAATACAAATATCTGAATTTATACTAAATAATTAATTTTAATTAATTTTAAAATGTAAATAAATTACAATTAGAAATATAAACAAAAATTAATTTTATGTCATCTTTGTGATTTTTAACTCTTTAAAATACGAGGGTCAATTGTGACCCCATGAAAACACAGGTTAACTATGAACACGAAAAATTATAATTTATAATAAAGTTATTACAATTATATAAAATAGCATACACAATAACATTGATGAAATATTACAAAAATCTTGTTAAAAAAAAAAGTCTATACAAATTTAAAAAAACGTTGAAATCCGCTAGAATTAAAATGCTCTAACAAAAATTTTTGCCGACGGATATCCGTAATACTTATGTTATTTAATATTTGGGATGTGTTTAATAAAACATTTAACAGCAAGAACTAGTTTTTTTTTTTTTTTGTTGAATAAAATTTTCAAAAATGTAAAAAAGTAACTTTTAGGTACACCCCAAATATATGTGCATTTTTTTGACTCCAATTTAGAACAAGTTAGCGATTTTCTGGGAAAGTAATATTTTTTATCTAAGTAGTTGTCATTGAACCCAACACAAAAATTGTATTACATTTTTAAATTTAGACAAATTTTTTTTTTTTTTATATTTGGTAAATTTTTTCAAGGAGGCCTGATATTCAAGGGCGATGCGGGACTCATTCCCGTTATACTAGCACTCTAATTTTTTGCATAGTGAATTTTTGTATCCAAACAAATATTGGAAGAGGGGGGCAGCCCCAAAAATCGCAAATTGGAAAATAAGAACCACCCTAATATAACATATCTAAAAACTAAAATGTCGTTTTTTTTTCTTTTTTTTAAATTTTTGTTAAGTAAATGCATCTCTTGTTAACTTCCTTATATTTTGATATCATTGTGTGACAAAAAAGAATAAAGTAGCAATACTTTGGAAGTTATACAGATTTTTTTGTAATTATAATAGATTAGAACAGGAATCGTATTATCAAATTTTTCAGACACCCCCAAAATATGGACTTACCCTTGGTAAATCTTTTTTTTATTTTTAGTTTTTTAGATTTAATATATAATTTTGCGCAGCTCATACTGTTGACTTTCGGAATATTTGCTAACTTTTAGTGAAGTTTTATCTAAAGGTATAAAAGAATGGAAGCTTTGAGTTGCTGTAATAGTTGTAGCATTTTTATATCTTGAAAATAGCTCTTCTTTTGTTTTGTTATAGTCGTCAGCGTCTGCATTAATTAAATACGTATATTTTTGAACACCCTTGATTCCCAGCTTAAAATCTTTATATGTTGTAAGTGATACTGTGAGTTAATTGAAAAATAAATTTAAGAACAACTAATTATGGAGTTTTTGAGATACTCGCGAATTAAGAAAATTTTTTAAATTTCTTTATCCTTTTCGCGTAAAAAATTAATTTTTGTACGACACTGTTTAAGAGGATTTGATCTGTAAAATGACACGAAGTTTTCCATTTTCTGTAGACGTATTCAAAATTATGATACCCAGCAAAACCACACATTACCAAATCATTGGTAAAGTAATGTATCGCCATAGGGCCTCATGCATTACTTTACACGTTACTTCATTGATGAATTATACAGGCGATGAGCCTCAAGGTAACTCATTACCTTGTAGTGGGTAAAGTAACTGGTTACTTATATGGTTACATGGTAGGCAAAAGTAATGTGTCTATAAATAGATTTTCATAAAAAAATGCATAAAAATTTTTTTTTACAGATATTTTTTTTTAATTAAATAAATATCTTTTTTTTTATTAAATAAATAACTTGGTCATGCTGGGATTCGAACCTGGGGTCTCTGGTATTTAACAATTAGTTAGGCGAGAACTCTACCAACTGAGCTATCGATACATACAATATTTTATTGCTTAACATGTAGATGAGTTGTTGTGCTTCGTGTTTTCGTTCGTGATATCAAAAATATACACCTTACCCTTATGCTTACAAAGAATCACAAAGTAATGTGTCTATAAATAGATTTTCAAAAATATATATTAATAATTACTTTACGTTTATAATTCATGCATTATGTAATTGATGATCGGTAAGTCATTATTTTATGTCTTGAAGTAATGTAAAATGTAATGAGGTCTCATTACAAGGTAATCCATGAGTGTCCAATTATCGGTAACTCATTACTTCTTGTTGGAAAATAATGATACGGGTAAGGAGAACACATTACAAGGTAATGCATTACTTTATCGCACCCATTACCAAAGTTTTGCTGGGTAATTCAAACATTGTATATTTGTTAAAAACCCCCAGCTTTGAGCAGCGACTAAACGCAAACTATAACGATTTTTGAAAAAACACGTTAACTCTATTTTAAGTAGGGGAATATAAATATCAAGTTCAATGAAATTTTAAAGACCATTATCTAAAAGGTATGTCGAAAGTTTTTAAACATATGGATAATTCCTTAAGTTATGAAAATTTATGTAAAATTACCCAAATTTAAAGTTTTCTCTGTATTTATACTATTGTTTGCACGCCACATGTCTCAAATATTTTAATGAAAATTGGTACACTAACTTTTACCCCAAGCACAAAACCCATTGATGTCTGGTTAAATCTGCCAATGCAAAAAAGAATTAGCTTCTATTCTTATCCGCAAGCTGCAAGTCCCAAATATTTTGATATTTCGGTGAAATTCGGCCCTCTGACCTACATATACATATCAACTAAAGGACATCGACTTTTGATGTTGGCTAGCATCGGTCCATGTCTAAGTGCACAAATAAAGGTCCCTCACAAAATTGACTTTTTTGTTTTTCGTACGCTGCAGATATTTTGATAACATTTCACACATGCGCTTTTATCGGGCCAAGGAAAAATCATTTTAATAATAGTTAAAATTTGACCATCTTTAGACATACAGATCATCGAAAAATTTGACTAAATTGCTTCTCCATACAGTAAAGGTCACAAATATTAAGATATTTTGATAATATTTGGCACACTGACTTGTATCGGCCCAAGAACTAGTCGGTCCATTATTAGACCTAGCACCCAAAAAAGGGCGTCCATAAAAAAGCTTCGCTAGATCGCAAACTTAAAGATTTTTTTTATAAAATTTAATTCGTTGACTCTTATCGCCCAAGATATAAACATAGAAATTTTTGATGGAATAGGTCCATGTTTAACCTAATGACCATATAAAGTCCCAAAAGTAGTACACCTAGAAAATTATTTGCATGATATCAATTGTCAGTGGAACTCGTCATTTTCGTTAAATGAATGCAGCTTTTCATAAAATTTAATGAAAATCTTCATATTATTTATTAAAAATTTCATACGTCTAATGAAAAATGTTCATCGAAAATAGTTTCATTGCAACTATGAAGAGAACTTCATTAGTTAAGTGAAAAAATTTCATTAAAATTCTTTCAATGAATTTCCTATGTGTAGGTACCCAGGCAGAAAAATACAATCGGCACAGTATTGGCAAAGAGTCGGCAATGGTCGGTTACGCGTTGGCAGAACGTGGGATAAACAATATTGAGAGTATTGAGTGTCCTGTTACCTGGTTGATAACAGTGGCCAACCGTTGGCTGCCACTGTTAGCATTACGTTGGAAAGTTAAAAAGTTTGGTACTTTCCAAATACCTTGAATTCAATTAAATTTGTAAAGTGTTTAAAAAACATACACCCTTAAAACCAGCAACTTATCGTTTTGAATAAATAATGGCTGATTGATCGGGTAAAATATAATAAAATATTAAAACAAGATAATGCTACTAAATAGTTGTAATATTGGTAAAAAAAAAACTATGGGGATATCAAATTTTGAGAGTGACAATGGCAAAACACTTTCTTTGGAAACAAAAATGAGTTCTTCTAGTACAATATTGGTTGTAACTTTAATGATTTCTAACAGTGTGGGTTTTATAAAAATAATAGTGGCTTGCCAGTACTATTTTGTTTGTACGGTGGACAATTTCTACCTGGGTATTTATTTAAGTGACTCGATTTTTTAAGGATATCGTACAATCGGCATGCCCGTTATACACTCAAATAAAAAAGTTAGTAAAGCCAGCAAAAAATTTTGCTGAGTCAGCAATTTGTGCTGAATATTAGTAGACTACAAAAAATTTGTAGAAAAATTATACTTTAGTTAATTTATTTGCTGAAAATCATAAAACATATTTTTGTGATTCTTTTTAAAATAATTTACAATACGTTACAAAATATAAAAATTTTCATACTCCCAAATTGACAATATGAGTTAATGTAATATCTAAAAACAATAGAAATAATTATATATAACTAAACGAAATTATCTTTGAACTACTTACATCAATTATTATCTAAATGATGCTATCTTTTAAAGGGACGCAAATGCCGAGAATAATTGTAGAAACGAAACGAAAAAATAGCAAATTTGCAATAAGAAAAACGGAACATAAAAATCCACCTAAGATGTATGTCTTTGTCTTTCGCTTTAGTCTGTCTACCTATTGCATATTTGTTTGCAATTTGACCACACAAGATTATTAATAAATATAAACATTTAATTTACAAATACACATTTAATCTTTATTAAATTTAAATATTTTATTTTGTCTTTTATTTAATTTATAGACAATTACATTCACAAGCCGGTAACGACGCAAAATTTAAGTTGTTTTAATCCACAATTTTGTTTTATGTATGAAACAGATACAAAAATCTTCCATGGTTGATTTTTTTGTATTATGTTAGACTAGAGTTGTACTTTTTAGTAAAATATTCCTCGTCACTACTACGTAGTGATATGCCACGACTATATAATCATTCTGAATATATCTATCAGTCTGGTTGTCTTTCACACTATTAATGTGCTAATCAACACAATTTTTTTAGCAAAATAAATTAGTAAAACATTAGTAAAATATTAGTAAACCATAGTTCAAAACCGTTAAGTGCTGCATAAGAATAACTAAAATTTTAGTTTAAAACATAATTTTAGCAAACAATTTGCTGATTTACTAGATGTTTAACTAACTTTTGTACTAACTTATTTTTTTGAATGTAGGAATGGGTTCGTTATATGGTCACATGGTCTTTACATGGACCGTTATATGGGATCTAGGTCGAAATATGTACAGTGGTTTTGCCTGTTGAAGGTTCGTACCAAATAATGCAGACTCATAAAATAATTACAGTTTACTTATCCTAATTAAAGAAAATCTATTATAATTAGTATACCAGTTACTTTTAATTCCAAAATAAATCTGTTTGATTTATCTTCTTATCTTTTTATATAAAAAAACGGGTTTATTGCCAAATATTTACCCAATTTTTGTTATACATATATTAACCGAGGTTTGTAATTTAGCAGACAATTTAATTTCATTAATCCACTTGTACGACATATTAATCCCTGCTAATAAACCACATAAAAATTTTACAAATTGCTTTGATTTTGGTTCCCTCATAGAAGAGCATTACAACAAATATTCCAACATAAAAATAAAAGTAAATTCAAAGCCAAGGTATATTAATTTCCCAAACGTCTATAAAAAATAACTCACCTAATAGATCTTTATCGTTATGAATTGAAAGCGGTAATGCATACTACAATTCATAGTATAATTTTGCCAACATAAAAGAGTATATACAAAAAGATAGACTACACTTCCCACGACTCTCAGCAACAAAATGTTTGGTATTTTGTTGCTGAGAGGAGGGCAAGCAAATGAAAACCTTTTTTTACATTAAAAAATGATTGCAACATGTAGATAAAAAATGTTTGCTTAAAACACTCACTTTTAGTTTGCTTAAATTTTGTTATTTTCTATTAAAAGTTAATATATTTTTATATAATCTTGCGGTTTTTATCAATAATATTTGAAATAATTAAACATTTTATTATATAATTATTTAAAAACATGATAAAAATTAATTTAAACTTTCAAAATTTCTGCAACATGTTTTCATTTGCTCGGTGCGAGTTTACGAACAAATAAAAAGAGAGCAGACTGAGTGACACTGAGTAGTATGGAAACCCACTGTCAGCGTTCAAACCACCGCAAACACACACACACATATTGTTTAATTGTCAATAGACATCAAATCGTATCAATTGTATGGAATAAAAAGCTAATATTTTTCAGTTGAGTGGTCGTCATTGAGTCTAAACCACACTATTGCCATTTTATCAACCCACATGCATACATAAGAGGAATGGCAAGGAACTCATCATCATCACCGTAGTTGTTGTCAATATAAATTTACCACAAAAAATCATCCCCATTAATCCCAACGGATATGCTCAATCAAAAGTATAAACTCATACTTATATATACGTATTTGTACAAACCCACTAAAGAAATCGAAAACGTAAAGGTAACAATGTCAAACAACCTGCTATATAAAAGGAAACGATAGCACAGTTAGTGGTGGGTTTTTGCTTGTTTTCAGGTTGTCATTGAAAATCGTATTTCATTCATCATTTATTTTCAATGCTAACGCCGCCGTCTGTAGTAGTAGCAGTAGTATGTAGTAACAACCGATAAAAGGTTCATATAACCTGTAAAACTAAACATGACAGTTAGCTGACTTACTAACTGACTACTACGTACCGTCTAACTTCCAACCCCCTTATTTAACTTTTACTACAAAAATACACCAATACATATTCGGCAAATTAAATGTACACTTTAAAAAAATATTTAAGATATAATTCACACTTTCGTGAAAGACTTTTAATAATTTTAATTCATATCAAATATTTTGTGGATTTTAACTCCCCACAGCGCCCCAGCAGGGACGCATTTAATCTTTCCAGTCCACATTTGCTCTCGAATATTAGATTTTTCATGAAAGAAACGCGGACTTGAAATGGCCATTTTGAAAACATAATATTTAAGTAGATTCATTTATCTTTCAAGTGCAGAAAAAATCTTAAAAAATAAATATTTAGTTTTTACAAGTTCTGTTTTTTGTAAAAATTCCAAATTGTGCAAATATGCATCTTCTTTCAAACCGAGTGTAATCAAATTTGTGAAAAGTGCATTTAAAGAACAAAAAAAAAATATTAAATATTAAAATTGAAATAGAAATCGGAAGACCCAATGGCAAAAAATTTTACTTGTTGACTGGTCTTCGGTGGAATGGCCGATATATATATACATATATATAAATTGAATACTTTTACTTTATATCTAATTTGATATAATTAGATACATGTAGATGACCCATTTTTCGGGTCAATTTGTATGTGTATATATATGGAAACTTATTAAATTATATAAGTCTCCATATTAAAATTTTTAACCGCGTGTCCAAAAATTCTAAGAATAAACTAGTAAGGTCGCTGGTAGCAACTACCAGCAAAAATAACCTCGATTTGGTAAGCAGTAACTACATTTGTATGCTTCCAATAGAGCGCTTCACCGCCTTGCATACTATAAAGCAATTAGGGAAGGCATTCTGTAGTGCTTCCTAGAATGCATTCTTTGAAGCATTGCATAATGCTTACAATGAAGCAATAAAGTATGCATACCATGAAGCACTAATGTAGTCAACATACAAAAAAGCGCTTCTTATTGCGCTTTTTTGTATGAGGATGCGCTTATGGGTAATCACTATGTTTTTCTGGGCTATAACTATGAATGCCTAAAAAAATGTTTGGCTTTTTTCCGTAAACGTGACTAAATTTACAATTTTTTTTAGTTCAGGATAGAATATTATATACAGCCATCATACTTTAAATGCGGAAATATATAGTTTTATTACAACTATGAATAGATCTAGATATCGGGTTATCCAAAATGAAACACATTTTTTATTTAATTTAATTAGATTAACCATATACATTTGTCATATACTCTTATATATTGGCCGATATGTAATAAGATGTAATTATATGTGGCATTGTATTAAATGAATTAGAGAAAAAAACATTTTATAAATAGACATACATAGACATTATGTATTTACATATAATATCATGCAATAACGTATATATTTATATAAAAAATGCATGACAATATATAAACGTTTTTACGCATGGAAATTATAAATGATGTTGGACAAAATATAATCATATCTCAAACTATATTGTTAATATTGAGTCATATATAGTATCGTACATAACTAAATCTTATACCATTTAATGTCATATATAATTATATCGTATGTTGTATTATACTTATGGTACCATATATAAGCATATCTTATATCATACACAAAATATTTTTTCTCCATATATGATTACATATTATGTTATATATGAGAATGTATTATTATATATGACAACATATCTACTATATTTGATTATGTATAGCATATATGTCTAATATCTAATTTTGTAAATATTAATATATAAAAATATATCGTTATATATGTTAACACATTAAAAACATATGATAAGATGTGGCTAAGCATTACACCATATATGATTACATATTATAGTATATTTCAAGATGAAAAATTGTTAGAATATAAATACATTTTTTTACTCGGGTAATGTCTTATAAATAAAATTTTTGTGTATGATATAAGACATGGTGTCATATGTATAATACAGCTTAAGATAAAATTATATATGACTTTAAATGGAATAAATAAATAATAATTTAAGATTCCATATATGAGATATGATTATATATCGTCCAACATCATTAATATTTTCTATGCGTATTAGATACAATTATATATTGTTATATATTGCCCCATACATTTTTTTATATGTGTCAGGTGTCTAAATTATTTTTATTTAAATTTTTAACCAAATTTTATTAAAAATTACACCGGTCGACATGATTGTTGGTTGGTTTCTTATATGTTACTAATAAAAGGAAAACTATTTATTTTATCAAAGCTTGCTTTTGATCTTAGTGTAGCCTACTACTGATCGTAAAATCTCTAAAACTAACATATAGACGTAAACCAACAAAAGCAAACTTTAAAAGCTAAGAAGGATGTTTTTCGATGTTCGGTTTCATTGAACCCAAGAAAAAAAAATGTTGGTCCATCGGTGTTAATTTGAATATATTTTATTTGATCCACCAAAAATCACTCATTTTTTAAGCTATAAATAGATCCATTTAGATCTAAATTAAACCCATGGACTATTTTGGGATCTATCAGGTTTTTAAATAAGATATTATTGGATCCCCCGATTTTGAAATCAATTTTTATCTAATTTAATCCAGTAAAACATCTGAAGTATCTAATCGGATATTACTGAATAGATAAACTAGGTTGATAGTAAATACCGATATATATCAAATAAGGTCTGATTTTGTATTTGAGATGTAACTTTTTGTGTACCGGGTATTTTAGTAATAAAAATTGCCTTTTCGGGTCATATTGAAACAAAACCCTACCGCAGGAAGTGCAACTTTTAAAATGCATTTTTCATGTTTGCACAATTAAAGTTGCTATAAACTAGGATGATAAAAAATATCGATCTATATCAAATTAGATCTGATTTTGTATTTGAGATGTAACTTTTTTTATGTCGGGTATATTAATAATAAAAATGGCTTTTCGGGTCAACTTTAAAGACAAACAACTTTTAAAAATGCTTTTTCATGTTTGTCCAATTAAAGGTGCGCAAGCTTTACTAAAATGCTTTTTACGTAATGTGTTCGTTGTTCTCCGAATTTGTGATAGTTGTTTTCGCAAAAAACATAAAAAAAAATTGTCAAAATCCGCAAAAAAAAGTTAAATTTAAAAACTTCTGAAAATAATAATTAATAAATAATTTTCTTCAAAATTTATTAAAAAAAATTTATAAAAACCATGCTTGTTGAATTTCTTAAGTTGATTTCGTTAAGAGAGCAGCAAAGCTTACCAAAATATTCAAAAATTGATGGGAAACAATATATTTCTTTCAAAATTTGACCAAATGCAACGGTATAAAAAATTACAAATTTTTGCAAAAACATTTGCTACAAAACTTCATTGATTTGTCCTTGTATATTTTTGAATATTTTGTATATTAAGCTACAAGTGCATATTTTGTCATTTTTTGATGCATGTTTTGCGTATTTTCAATTTGATTCCATATTTTTGCATATTTTGTAAAAATTAAAATTAAGATTTAATTAAAAAATAAATAAATGAAAGGATTTATAGTTAACCATTAACATAGCGTGTAGTTGGTTATCATTTGTTAGACATTTATATTGGGTTAAATTTTTTTTTAGTGCATATTTTGTGGTTTCTAGTGTATGTATCGATTTAAGTGCATATTTGAAGCTCATATTTTTGATTTTTTAGTACCTGTAAGTCGTTGTCCTTCTCATAACTTTGAACCCGTCAACTGATTTGGCTCATTTTCAATACTACCCATCTGTGTATATGGATGGGATCGTTATTGAGGATTCAGATACTCTTGATGTTCTGGGCATGAGAATACAGTGTGATGTCCGTTGGACAGATCACATTATTCAAGTATCGAAAGAAGTGTCTTGGTTTTCTAAACCGGTGTAAGAAATATTTCACCCCATCTGATCTCCTTACTATATATACCACCTACATCCGGCCGAAGATGGAATATAACTCCCATATATGGGCAGGTGCTTCAAAGTCTATTTGGGGCTTCTGGATCGTGTGCAACGGAGAGCGTTGATGCTTATCAACGACAGTAGGGTTTCGAACTCTTTTGACTCGTTGGAGCATCGTTGGAATGTGGGTTGTGTGCACTGTTGCCAGGTTTGACGATTTATCGTCATTTTGACGATTTTTAGTACCTAAATTACTAAATGACGATTGGACGATTTCTGCTTCCAAAATGACGATTTTTGACAAACTTTTAATATGTCAGCAAAACATGTTTATTTTGCTATTATTAAAAATCACCGGATCTATTTTTGGATTTTTATTATTTCGTTAAAATTAAAAACTATTTTTTATTGAAAGTTTAGCAAAAAAGTTATTTTATGGATTCATGTTAGGTTTATTTTAATTTATTTTCTTCACTTAATAAAGGTAAAGACCACTGCAAATGTAGCTAAAAACAAATGAAATTTTACTTGAAAAAAGAACGACTCACATTTTAGTAAATTCAACTAACATAGTCATTTGTTTTTTACTGTTCAAAAAATTTACTACAATTGTATAAAGGAGTGGTTCAGTCAGTGCAGTAAAACATAAGCAAACATTAATTTGTTTTATTTTTTTAAATAAAAAAAAAATACTGTATAAAATGAATGTAAAATCATAATACTGTAATTTAATGTAGGTTGTTTTTTAAATGAACTACAATTGTAGTCAAAAATTAAATTTCTTCTACAAACTGTTTTTCACTTAAAAAAAAAAGATTCTGTATTACAACAGAACAACGACAAATATTAACAGCAGAAGTTCCCTGAGTATGTGCTTACTTTTTTCATGGTTGGCAAACACTACCTTTTCATTACAATGCCAGTTGCATGTCACGGCCACACCAATGCCGTTATGAACGTTTTAAAGCTACGATTGCAATAGTGGCATGTGTCTTTACAGGGTTTATTTCAAAATTCTATCCATTAAATTTTGTTACATCAACAAAATAACGTTATAAATCGTCGTTTCGGTATTTTAGCGTTATTTTGACTTTAACTAGTTCAAGATATTTCAAAATCAAACAGGTTAAATAGAAAACTAAAACCGTTTACATAAGAAAAAACATGTCTTTAATGGAATCGCTTTTTTTAAATTTCCATTCCGATATTAGTGTTACTGTGATAGCCAATCGTTATTATGAAAATTTATTGAATGCCAACCCTGGTAAAGTGCTATCGTTATAAAATATCATGATTTTCGAAGTTTAAATTACAGAAAAGTGTAAAAAATCGTATTATATTACACCGACAGTACATGAGCACTTGAAATGTGAATTACATTATATTCTTTTGTTTTTATTAAAACTTTATCCCACTTGTAACAAATATTTTTTGTTTTGACGATTTTTGACGATTTTTGAAAATATAATGACGATTCGAACGATTTTTATTGTAAAATTGGACGATTTAATGCTCAACATACCCATGGTAATATCTATGTGACTTTGTTCTATAGATATTACCATGGGAAGTGTTCTGCTGAGATAAGCCGACTCATCCCGAGTGACCGGGTCTCTGTTCGTACTACCCGCTTGTCAAGTAGATCTCATCCGTTTGTTGTCTATAGCCCGGCAAATCGTACAACGCCTTACAGAGAAAATTCGTTTTTCAGTCGCACTAGCCGTATGTTGAATTGTCTCCCTGCGGAAGTCTTCGCTGCAAATTACAATTTAGAAAAATTCAAGTCAAATGTCCACAAACACTACTCCCTCTTTCCTCCTCCCATAACCTATTTTCCTGATATCAACACAATGCAATGCATTAGTAGGGGCATCCCCTGAGTGCATCCCTTATTAGCGGAGTACTTCGCATTTCAAAAACTGACGGAAATTGCAATATCGACTTCGCTATTCAATAATGTATATGGTTGGGTAAGTGGCAAATGCTACCTTCTACCCTACATACACTTTTTTAAATGACAGTTTAATTATGACGGCATTTCATAAGAATTGCCAATTTATTATCTAAAAAAATGCTAAAAAATGTGTCGATTGAAAAAACACCATAAATATTTGTTTCGCAAAATTTTTTCTGTTCCGCAAATTCTTGTCTCCAACATTTTTATTTCTTGAATGTTATTGGAGGCTACTTCAATACTTCGACTTGTTTTATTTACTACCACATTTCTTAAAGTGTATTTATAGACAAACTCAACTAAGCAATTGTTGATGAAATTATGCACACGTCAAGTATACAAAGTGACTTTTATATCATGTTGTTACCATATAACCATATATACAAACATTTAATATACAATATTTCCTTCTCATTCCATTGATTTGTTTTAAGCCTATAATGAAATTGCGTAATTATAATTAACCACATGTGGAATAACTTATAACCATAATCATACCATACAATATAGTTTGTAACATTTGTGGCTTTATTCTCCCTCATTATTTGTATTTAAGGTGCACAAGTTGAATAAATCCAACAAGAAAGGATGGTCACATGCCATCCTTTATATGGTTTGTTTATGTATAATAATGGTCATATAGTATAAGTATACAACTAACCGATTTTTTTTTTTTGTAACCGATATAAGGATTTAACGCCCCAGGGGTATAATTCATAATTTTATATTTTTATACTTTTGACAATTGATAAGGCTTTCTCGTATTATTATTCATAATGTGTATAAAGGAGGCTGAAGTTTAAGATATTAAAATATTTAATTAAAGGATTTTACAGTTTCACACTTTTTTAATAATTATAAAAAATATTGTGTATATGAAAATTGATGAGATAGAGAAATTTGTATGATCATTATGAAGACACGTGTTACTAAGATGTGGTCATTAAAATATTAAAGAATATATCAAATGAAATTATTTTGTAGCATGAGGTAAAAAACTAATAGTCAGACACGGTTTTTTTAAAGACTAAAATATTGGAAGTTCGAGAACTATTTTTTAAGTCACTATTTCTGTCATTAGTCTAACATAAAAAATATAAAAAAGTTGCTATTAATCTGTATCCACATTTAATTTACCAAAATCCGATTTTGATCAACAAATTTATATTTTTTTCTATACCTTCTGCAATTGTAATTCAGAAAATGTCAATTGTCTTTCGGAAATCTTGAATTTTCATTTAAAATTCAGGCAATATTAATTTAAAATCGAAAATTCAGAAAATATCATTTGAAATTCAGAAACTATCAAATTTTATTCAGACACACATCAATTGTAAATGTAATTGTAATTACGAGAATAACAAATGATATTTAAAACAATATCACTTGAATTCATAATGTATCAATTGAAATTCAGAAAACATTTAGCTTTAATTTAAATTAATTGTTTTTGAATTTCAAATGATATATTCTGAATTTAAATTGATGTTATCGGAATTTTAGTGAATATTTTCTGAAGGGGGGACATGACATTGGCCGTTTTTGGAATTGACTTTTTTTTTATAATTTTGTATTTTATTAAATATTCTTAAGATTCTAAGAAAAAATAATTTCATGGAAAAATTCCTACGGGTTCAAAAGTTACAGCCCGATTAGTGAGAGCGCATTTTTAATTTTCGCGCTACCTACGTACGGCAGCTGGTATACTTGCTTTTCTTTGTTCACAAACTTTGAACGCGTTTATCTCGAAACCATGTTTTTCGTACTGGTTGCGGCACTAGCGGGTTAATTTTTGACGAAATTTTTTTTTTTTTTTTGTATTTTTTTAAACTTGATTCGTTATCGTATGACACGAGCTTTTTTAAATTTTTTTCGATTTTTTATGAATTGTTAAGATTTAAAAAATTTGTTCTATTCTCTACAATAATAAAAAATTTTGGAAAAAGTGTTGTTTTTGACTGAGTTATGAATTTAAAAAAAAGATCTGTTTTCTCTGCTGCGAATGTAATGTCCCCCCTTAAATTACAATTGATGTCTTTCGGAATTTTAATTACAATTTGCTAAATTTCAAATTAGATTTTCTGAATTTCTGTTAATATTCTGAATTTCAGAAATATTTCCAGAATTTGAAATTTCAATTATGTGAATTCAATTGATTCTGAATTTGTAATGGAAATTCAGAAACTCAATTGATACATTCTGAATTTCAAATATAATTTCTCAACTTCAATTATTATTTTCTGAATTGCATTTGAAAAAGTTGTAGTTCATGTAATAATTATAATTAGTAGTTAAATAAATTATGTTCTAATTTTCGATTAATCACACAGCGCTACAAAATTTACCCCTAAAGTCGAAAACATAGTACCGACCATTGATTCCAAATATTTAGGCCACTCCGAATTCAATAGCGTCATTTCTAAGCTATTTGCATATTTTACGAAAAGATGAACTCATACAATATGTATTATTTTATCTAACGTGGATTGAGCCGTTTAAGGAAGTAACAAAAAGGGCAATAATAAGTGATGCTCACTATTGGGAGTTAGCAATAAGAACCAGCTTGGCAAACATGGGCAGGGCAAACATTTGCAGCAATGTGTTTTAAACATGCCAATGTAATTAGAAAAAAAAATAGATATAGAGCATATAGCGTTATATGTGGAGATCGGCCAATATCAACCAGAAAATACAGTAAAGAGTCTGGTGCTCAAATAGATCTAGTTTTCCGATCGAGAAGATGGATGTGTAATGCTCTGTTTGATAAAAATATAGTGATAAACTTATACAGTAACAAAGGAATTTATTGACCAATTAAAAAGAAAAGAAGCAATTTATAGAGAAAAAACGAAATTAAAGAAGCAAATATGTGTCTGTTAATTGCTGCAAATGGAGTTTCTTCAGAACCAATATCTAAATATACGATACATCATGTGATTACACTAGAAGGCTTGTTTAAGGTTATTTTTTCGTTATGCTGTCGTATAAATTGTAGGCACATTCGCGTTTTTCCCATAAATCGGACAATTTTTTTTTTTACACGAAATAATTGGTCAGCTTTCTGTCTCGTTGCTAATGCCCAAAAATGCTATGATCGATTGCGAAATGGGTAGATAAATTGTAATATATGGTTAAAAACTGAGAAAAACGTGGATTTAATTGTTAATGCTGCTCATATATTAAAGAAATTTGATAACGGAATGTTAAAAAGTTCTTTTACGTATTGAGGATAAAAAAAAACTATCTAAAATATTTGACATGTTCAACTTTAATGTAAATTTGCAAAAAGTCTGCCCCATAAGTGGGAAAAACTGAGGACGGCATTAACATCAGCGTGGCCGAAATAGTTAGGATCAATGGTCGGTACTCTTGTTTTAATTTTTTAGTTGCGGCACAGTGTTATTAATATGTTATGGTAATCAATATTAACCCCATAAACCACAATTAAATACATATTTTTTTCCCCCGTGAGTCTTGATTTAATATTTATTATTGTTTATGTGTCTATAACCACTTTTCTACTCATTCGTCACATTAACAAACAAATTGACACGCAATATTCAACCACTGCAAACATTAACTATTTATATTCCACCCACCTTATTTACTTCCGTGACCATTGCCATACATTACAGTATGTCCTTGTCCTGTCTGTTTTGTTAAAAATATATAAGTACACTCAACAAAAATCCAGCAAAATCAGTAAAATTTTTGCTGGGTGTATTCTTGCCAGAAAAAGTTAGTAAATTTAGGAAAAATTTTGCTAAATTTAGAAATATTGTTGCTGATATTAGCATTTTTTCTGCAAGAATCCTTCCAGTGAAATGTTGCTGACTTTGGTAATTTTTTTTTTGAGCGTAGTGACAGTTAAATGTCAGTCAACGTACGTATTATATACAAAGTATCATCAAGTGACTATGTTACTATCACAGATATCAAATAATGCTTTCAAAATAAATCAACAGCGAAACGTTTCAAAATACGAATTTAATATTTGAATTAATGTTTGAAAACAAATAGCGCTTATGATAAATACTAATTAATGTTGTGAAATAAAAAGTATACGCCTAAGGTGTTAGGAATCTTTATTAGAAGTTGTGGTGTAATGGTTAGCGCGATGGACTGTTACACAGATGGTCCCGGGTTCGATTCCCGGTGACGGGCAACATCAATTTAGAAAAAAATTATGTATGAGTTTTCTATTATTCGTATGTATTGCAGCTCCCACCTTCGGTGTTCCCATTGCACTTAACCCCACCAAAGTAAAATAATGAATCAGGGCTATGAACCAAAAAGCTTCAATAAGTTCGCCAACTTTCCATCAGGTGGCGAGCAACAACTGTTCTAAGACTTATCAGCTCGCGCAATTACAATGTTGTAATGTTTGAATCCCTTCATCTTTCCACCTTTCATCTTTCCACTATCCAATAGGTAGAATTGATCCTATATCTTTTTGTTAGCAATTGAAATAAGCTTCACAAAAGTTACTCCAACTGTACTGCAAAATGAGTTTAATAAAACGGATTTTTAATAAGAAATGTGTTATTAACAGGAAATTTTTTAATTTTCAGAGCATCTTTTTTGTTTTATAGTGGAAACTCTATTGTTCTTTGGTAAAATATGTTCATGTTTTTTAGTTAAATTTTTTACATTTTTTTTCATAAGGATACCATAACATCTCCACGTAGGGATTTGGACACGGCATAGTGAACTAATTTTTATTTAACATATATTTTTTAAAAATTAAAAAAAAAAATTGTATTTTGAAATACAGTTTTTGAACCGCGGTTTTTTAAAACAATGCATTTTGCCGTTTACAAGTGAATAATATGTGTGCACTAGTAAAAACCACCATTTAAGTAGCTTTAAATCAGGTGTATCAATGACCATCATAGCTTAAGCCGTTAAAAAGGTACGAAATATTAAGTATCAATACTTTTTTAAAATTTTTGAATATTTTTCATATTTTGAAGCGCGATATTGCAAGATTAACTGTCTATTTGACGAAGTTCTACTTATATGATATGCAATTTTATACCAAGTTTGGTTTCAATCAAAAGAGGTGGAGGAATCGAGTGGTTGATTTTATATGTTTTCAATCTATTATCCAAACAAGAAAAAATTAAAAAAAAAATAATAT
The DNA here is from genome assembly GCA_021234595.1 of Delia radicum. NCBI lineage: Eukaryota > Metazoa > Arthropoda > Insecta > Diptera > Anthomyiidae > Delia > Delia radicum. Next base: position 82,623,047 of record CM037851.1, read on the forward strand.
GAAGAAATTCCAACAAATAATATTTTCTAACCTGCATATTTACTTTGTTTGTTAAGGGAAAACCTCTGGGAATAAAAATTAATTCCATAAATCAGTTCAATATCTTCTTAAAACTAGTTCTAGCAACTTTAAAAAAAAATTTCTGCGGTAATTATTAGACTTTTTCTTACATTTCATATCACAATGTGTGACCGTCGCACATTGGGTTGAAATGGGTCCAAAGTGGCGCTTAATTGAAATTTTATAATTAACTTTTTGCATAATGATGGTATCGAAATAAAAGTATATAAATTCTACATCAATTTAAAATTTGAACCATCTAAGTGGTTTACCTCTCATCCGTAGTTGAGGTCAAAGTTAGCTATTATTTGCTGTTTCTTAAAAAGTGAAAAAATTGAAATTTGATAAAAAGCAGTGCTTATTTTTTTAAATTTAAAATTAATAAAGTTAAACTTGTATGATGGAACCTTGAACTTTAGGTATTTAAGTGTACAAAAAATGATTTGGTGTTTAAAAATATGTTGTGAAAATATGTAATATTGTTTTAAAAAAAAGCTCTAAAATCGGGGTATTTTCCAATATATTGATGGACCAGAAGTAACAAAGTAGTAAAGTGCCGGCTTTGAAGTTGTGTTTTTGAAAGGTCTGGGATTTCTACTTGATATTACAAACAAAAAAGTTTGCCTTTTTGTTGCCCCGTTTTAAGATATTAATAATTTTATGTAAAAAGTCTTGTTTTCAAAATTCCTTTATTTACCATACCCACAGTGTTTTTCTTGTTACTATTGTCTTACTCTCAATGTTAGCTATTTTTGTTGTTGTTGATATTATTGTCAATATATTTTGATATTTAATAGAGATGGCTGCGTGAGTCAAAGTCAAAGTTAGCAAATTATTGCGGTTTTAAAAAAAAATTTAAATTCTTACAATTCAGCGGTTATTATTAGTTGTTAAATCTATTAAAAGTAAATCTTTCAACATCAGGTATTATTAGGGTGGTCCTTATTTTCAACTTGCGATTTTTGGGGCTGCCCCCCTCTTAAAAATATTTGTTTGGGTACAAAAATTCACCATGCAAAAAATTAGAGTTCTAGCATAACGGGAGATGTCCCGCATCGCCCTTGAAAATCGGGCCCCTTGGAAAAATGGTCATAATTAAAAAAAAAAATTCTAATTTTTTTCTTCAAAATTAAAAAAATATAAAATAGTTTTTGTGTTGGGGTTTAATCATAACTACTCAGATAAAAAATATTACTTTCCCAGAAAATCGCTAACTTACCCTAACTTTGTGTGAAAAAAATTAATAAAATTTTGGGGATACCTCAAAGTGACTTTTTTGCATTTTTGAAATTTTATTCAACAAAAATCAAAAACCTGATGTTTGCTGTCAAGTGTTTTATTAAACACATCTCAAGTATTAAAAAGCCAATATTACGGATATCCGTGTCAAAAATTTTTTGTTAGAGCATTTTGATTCTAGCGGATTGCAACGTTTTTTTTTTAAATTTGTATAGACTTTTTTTTTTAATAAAATTTTTTGTAATTTTATCAATGTTATTGTGTATGCTATTTTATATAATTGTAATAACTTTATTATAAAGTATAATTTTTGTTGTTCATAGTTACATGTGTTTTCATGGGGTCACAATTGACCCTCCTATTTTAAAGAGTCAAAAATCACAAAGATGACATAAAATTAATTTTTGTTTATATTTCTAATTGTAATTTATTTACATTTTAAAATTAATTAAAATTAATATTTAGTAAAATTCAGATATTTGTATTCATATTAAAATGATTTTTTTGTACATATTCAAGAGTATTTTTGAAAAACGTATTTTTAACTTAATAGTTGTAAATTTGTTTTACCTCAAAATTATTATTATGGAAAAGTTTAAGTTCTAATTTTTACTAAATTGACGTACTCGAAGACTAGAAACGGTTAACGAAATTTTTTTTTAGAATAAATATAAATTGAATTATTCCTTTCTTTATTTATTTATAAATTTTGCCACCAAAGCTGCATTTTCTTACGTGGGTCATATTTGACCCCAGGTTAACATGGGTTAACTATCAACAGAAA